>JAUAME010000002.1:57719633-58119633 GCA_030820535.1 Quercus parvula
GGCTAAAAGCCATCCAGCTGCTTTGACAACAAGAAAGTATGGTGTCAAAAAGGCAGAGCTGGTGAAAGCTTGCTTGTCAAGAGAATTCTTGCTCATGAATAGGAATTCGTTTGTCTACATCTTCAAGTTAATTCAAGTAAGATGAGCTTTATAGTATTTTTTAAAACTTTCTTTTCTATATCAAATTTCATTATACCCAAACATGAGTAATATAAACTTTTTCTTTTGTTTTCTTCTTTTACCTAACAATAATGGCAATGATTGTTATGACAACTTTCCTATGGACTGATATGCATCGAAATTCAGTAACTGATATCGATGACCGTTGCAAAGCTTCCTGTTTTCTTTAAGCAAAGGAAGCTCCTCTTCTATCTTCCATGGGCATATTCTCTCCCTGCATGGATCATGAAGATTCCAATCACGTTTGTAGAAGTTGCTGTATGGGTATTCATCACTTACTATGTCATTGGCTCTGATCCAAGTGCTAGAAGGTAAAAGATAGAATAAATAAATAAAATCATGCTACTTTTTTGTCAACATACAAAGATATGTTTCACTTTTTCTTTTTTCTTTTTTTCTTTTTCTATTTCAAATTGTATATTTTCTCAAGTTCATATTGTAGGTTTTTTAGGCAGTACCTTCTGCTTTTACTTCTTAACTAGATGGCTTCTGCATTATGGGGGCAATTGGTAGGGGGGACCTGGTTCTTGCCAACACATTTGGATCATTTGAATTGGTCATGCTATTTGCTTTGGGTGGCTTTGTCCCGTCAAGAGGTATAATTTAATAAGTGGCTTTTCTTTTATAATTAGGAAAAATGTTTTCTATTACTTCTTATTTGATTGTGTCATCCCATAGAGAATGTAAAGAAATGGTGGATATGGGGTTACTGGATGTAAACTACATGTCTAGCCTACTCTATTTGCTGCAGAATGCGATTTTGGGTGTTGGTCCATTTCTTGAAGACAGTGCATGGGGTTGTCTTAATCTAACTCATTGTAAAGGTCAAAACCTTAAGTTCATGAATTGCACTTCATAAGTGGCAAAAAACAAAATATATTTTTAACATTGTCGTAGAACTCACTCATTCATGGCTGATTATAATTTAAAATGCAGTTTCCTTCATACTGATGATCCATTATCAACACGACCACATATACATGGCTGTGGAACTTGACTAATTGATAATGATTGTCTCTTTCTAATTGTTTTTACGATAAACTTTTGATACCATTTTTCGATATTTGGTTGTGTTATGATTGGACTAATTAATATATTATTAAAAGCTGAAGCGTAGAATTTAATGTTGCTATGCTTCCATTGAGCCACATCAGCAGCCATGTCATCATCTTTTTTCTTTTCAATTTTTCCTATAATTGTTTAACATTTAAAGTGAATTAATAACCCCATTATATTAAAATCAAAATATCATATTAATCTTATTTTTAATTATTCTCATTTATTATTATACTTTCTTCAACTTTTCTCATTCTATTTTAACTTTCCATATCCCCACTATTCTCTAACTTAATATGACTATTCCCCTACCCCTTTATCTTCTTTTATTTTTGACTCTTCTTATTCTTAACCTCTTACTATAAATTTGTTGTTCTCTCAATCATTCCATGCATAATTTTATGTTTTTCCAAACACAAAAAGTTCTCTCTCTCTCTCTCTCTCTCTCTCTCTCTCTCTCTGTTTTTGGTGTATTTTTTAATTTTGAGATTTTGTATTCTTTACAATTCTACTTTGAATTGATATGATTCAGTTTTGTGTTTTCTGTTGTTATGTTTTTTAATTCTTATTTGATTGTAAAATATTATCTTATTGTAATATTAAAATAGTATATAATCATCATTGCAAGGAAAACATGCATTTTTGATTATTGGTTCAAAACAGGATAGGTAATTCTTTTCATCATTGTCATAAATCAGGTTGACCCCAAATTTCTTCACTTGGAAACCACAACTTATTATGTATTCTTTACATAATTTTGAACTTTTGTATTCTTTACAATTCTACTTTGAATTGATATGATTTAGTTTTGTGTTTTCTGTTGTTATCTTTTTTAATTCTTATTTGATTGTAAAATATTATCTTATTGTAATATTAAAATAGTATATAATCATCATTGCAAGGAAAACATGCATTTTCGATTATTGGTCTAAACAGGATAGGTAATTCTTTTCATCATTGTCATAAATCAGGTTGACCCCAAACTTCTTCACTTGGAAACCACAACTTATTATGTATTATCGAATACTCCATTTCATCTCCGGCTTCCAATAGAGTGCAACCATAGATATTCCTAACATGGTATTACACGACAATTCTTTTGTCGGTATTGCCATGTGATTTTCTTGGTATAATTTTTTAATTCATAGATTATAGTGAATCCATTCATATCATGAGCAACAAATTATTATCCAAATTGAAAGTTTAAAACCCAGTACAATCAAACTAGGAGAGAGAGATAATGGAGATAGAGAGTCATTATCTCTTTCATTTTATTTTATTCAACATTTAAATTCAGCAACATCCTCCATAATCCATATCATTAAATTATTTATATTTTGTCTCATTTAAAAAAAAATTAAACATATAATATTTTACTTAAATTCAAATAAATAAAAATTGTTCTTATAAAGTCTTCCCATGGAATCTTACAATGGAAAAATGAAATACAAAACTAATACCAATTTAGAAACACTAAATTAAAATAATAACAATAATAATAATAGAATATCAAACCAAACATAACATGAAAAAACTAATAGTGATGGCTATACTAATTTAATGGCAACCAAATGGAATGAAAAAAATAAAATAAAATAAACATTACAATGCATATTTAGTACATTAGAATTATTATCAAATTTGGGAAAACAATTGGATGCAAATGAATAAACAAAAAGAGAGAGATTTATAGGTAATAAAGTGTAGAGAGAGAAAGAAAATTAAAAGAAATTAAACGTCGATTTGTAACTGTTATTTAGAAAATAAAAGGCCGACGAGTACATGACAGGAGGAGTGAAAAAAAAAAAAATAGAGATGACCTTACGGAGCACATTAAAAACTTTATAGTGTAATAAAATCAATTGTAGCATTTATTTTTACTATGCTCTATTGTAGTCACATTAGCGACCATGTTATTATCCTTTTTCTTTCCAAATTTTCCTATAATTTTTTTAATGTTTAAAGTGAATTAAAAAATCTATTATATTACAATCAAAATATCATATTTTTCTTTTTTTAAACTATTCTTCTTATTATTAAATTCTCAACTTATTTTTACACTTTCTCTAACATTTCTCATTCCTTTTACCTTTTCATCTCTCCACTATTCTCGACCTTAATATCACTATTCATCTTGCCATTTATCTACATTTATTTTGCCTTTTTTTTCCCTCTCCCATTCTATGCTTAATTCTCTCTCTCTCTCTCTCCCCCTCCCCCCCCCCCCCACACACATATATATATATATATATATATATATATTTTTTTTTTTTGAGTTTTTGTGGATTATTTTTTCTTGCATCTCTACTTTAGGTTAATGGATTTTTGTATTCTTCAGAATTCTAAGGGGTTGATACAATTTTTTTTTCGATCAAAGGGGTTGATACAATTTATTTTTGTGTTTCAAGTTGTTATCTTTTTTTGTATTCTTTAGAATAATTTGGTGTTTATTGATATAAATTTCATTTTTACTATTTTTCTTTTCATCTTATTTATTACAAAATTTAAATTCAGCCATATCCTTCATATTATTAAAGTATTTATATTTTCTATCATTTTTTTATTTAAAAAATTAAATATAAAATATTTTACTTAAATTCAAATAAATAAAAATTGTTCTTAGAAAGTCTTCCCATGAAATGCTACAATGTATCAATAGAAGAATGGAATACAAAACACATGCTATTTTAGAAACACTAAATTTATAATAATAACAACAACAACAACAACAATAGAATATCATACCAAACATATCATAAACAAACTAATAGTTATGGATACACTAAGTTAATGGCAGTAAATTGGAATGAAAAAAATAAAATAAAAATAAACGTTACAATGCATATTTAGTACATTAGAATTATAATCAAGAAATCAAACGTCAATTAGTAACCGTTACTTGGAAAACAAAGAGCTTGATAGAAGGAGTAAAAAATTAATTAAAGATGATCCTACGAATGTCAATAAAATCAATTGTTACATTCACTTAATTAAATGATACAAATAAATACAATCAGACAAAATTTAAATTTAAAACTAATCAAACTCTAATATGGAAAACCATATTTCTTATCAAAACTAAAAAGAAGATATTCTTCAATAATAATAGAAATATATAAGAAATAAAGATGTAAATTTTCAAAATCCCATTTTTGACATTTCATTTAACATTATTTAGGCAACATTAAGACAAGATATAAGAATTTTAGTTTTTAACTTCCATAGAATCAAATGTTTCCCACATTATTTCAACCTTATGGAAAATAGGGTTTACATGTAGCATGCAAAATGTGTATAATTGACTTAGAGATGTACAAATTAGTCAACCAACTATGGTAGAATTAAGGTTTCAAAATTTAAATAAAACAATTCTACAATAATAAAAAATTATTTTGCGATGAACATGATTATGAAATGCATTTCTCTTCATTAAGTTAGTTCAAATTACAAAATAATGATAACAATGAGAACTCCCTTAAAAAAAAAATAATATTAATCACGCGCAACGCACGGGTCTAGGACTAGTTGTTCTAATAGTTGGTGCATGTTAACAATTAATTGATTAGCTTTCTACAACATGTGAGAGTTGGTCATGGTATTATTAGAAGGGAAAAAGAAGGTAGATCATATAAAGTGCGATTGACGGATTTGCTTGAAAACATTAATTCTTTGTAGTTGTAGTTCTTTTATTGACAAGCTTTGGTTTCAAATTAAAATTTCAGTTTGATTAAGGCAAAGAGGAAGATGTTGTTTTTAATAGTAGGCCATTTAGCATTTACCATGAATTCTAGATAAGCATTGTTGAAAACATATACCTTTCTAAATTAGAAATACCAAGAATTTACAGCCAACAAAAATGAAACTGCAACACTTCTCTACTTTTATTTTCATTAGGGGTGAATAACGTGAATTACATTTGGTCACATGTATCTGAAAGTACACTAAAAATATTAAAATGATATAAATTCTTATATCATTCATTTATTCTTGAATTACATTTTTTTTTCCTTCTTTATTTATTGGTAAATTTAGGTGTCCAAAATTGAGGTAGATTTCATGTATAGGTTTTTAGTTTTGATATAAGGCTTACTTTGTGTGTATGTTTACTACGTGTGCATTTGGCAATACTTATTTTACTATTTAACTTATTTTTGTTACTATTCATGGGCCCCATTGCACTTGTTTTGTATTATTCATGAGTCATACTTTACCATTTCAACTAACTTTTACCTTTATCTACAATACTTTCAACAAAAAATTTTCAGTTTCAACAAAATAAGCAGATCCCAAATAGACCTTACATATTAAGGTTTTTGAGTTTTCAATTAATTTCATGACTATAAATTCCATTAAGCAAAAACATATGAAGCAAAGAAACAAACACTATCATATAATTATGAGAAGATAAATTTAGTATTTGTGCACATAAACAAAAAACCTCATGGCTCTCAATATATTAAGATGCAATCTTTGTAACATCAAATGTGTAAAGGGTCTTCACTACCCACTTAAGATCTCAAATGTGGGTTTGGATTTTTGGTTTTGGTAGTGTTAACTTCTTTGCTTAATATGTTTTTGCTTAATGTAATTCAATAGTTTGACAAGTGAAAGTTTCTTCATATGCCACATGTCCTAATTTTTCCAGTTCTTCAATGAGTTGACTTCCTTAAAAGTGAGTTTGTATTTTTGGTTTTTTTTTTGGTGGTTTTTGTCATTTTTTTTAATACAACATTTCTTATTTTGTGTTTTTATTATTGCATGGGTTTGAACATGAGAAATGTGATTATTGTAATTGCATATAATTTAAATATGTATTTGAAAGCTTGAAATTGTGTTGAAAACACAAGAGCTTGTTTAGACCCCCAATTTTAAAGTTACGGCTTGGTTGATTTTACACTAACTTAATACTAAGTGCGGAATAGTGTAAACACAAGTATACAAGCAAGAGAGCTACTCTAATCCATATTTAAAGTAACAAAATAGTAAAATGAAATGAACAAGAGTAGGGAAGAGAGATGCAAACATAGATAACACACCGATGTGTTATCGAAGAGGAAACTGAAGAACTCAGCAAAAAACCTCTCTGCTGTCCTCCAAGGGGAAATCGATCCACTAGACAATCAGTTTGGATATATGGGTTAGCAAGAGACCCTCCAAGCCTAATCTACTCGATGTACCTAAGCTCTCCAAGCTCCTACTCCAATAAGGCTTCTTGGATCCATGTCTTGTCTAGTTCTCCGAATCTCGCAACAAGCTCCATGTTGCATCTGCCATCCTTGGCTTCTTCCAATGCTTCCCAGTAGCACCAGACGATCACTTGACACTCTGAAAGGGTGAGGTAAGTGTTTGGGCTATCAACCTCTCAATGGTATGGAAATGGAGAGGTAGGAGATGAGGAAATTCCACAAACAAATGTGTAGAGAATTGTTGGTATAACAATCTCTAACTCTCAAGTGTTTTTGCTAGGGTTTTCTCTCAGAGGCTCTCCTCATCATTTGTGGGTTATGTTGGTATATATTGTGTAGGTGCAGAAAGTGTGTATCAGATAGTACAGTCTGGCAGAACAGAATGTCTGGCGGGTGTCTCGTGGGAAGGCCTTACTCGCGAGATACTTGCGAGACACAACTGTCTCCATCTGTACTGACTCTTCGCATTCCAGTCATGTGCAGGGCACATGCATCTTTTCACGGGATGCTTAGTCGCAAGATACCCGCGAAAACCCTCCTTGCTTCAATTGCTTGAGTCTTCACACTCTCTCTCACTATCACACAACCCTTACAATAAATTCCCACAACAAATACAAGGTACATAAGATTGAATAAAATTACAATCAAATTTGGCACAGAATAAAAGCCAACAAAATACATATTTGAAAATCATAACTTTACGATATCATAATATGATATATATATATATATATATATATATATATATATATATATATATATATATATATATATTTTGCAAAACTTTCCTGTGCATCGCACGAGTTAGTGACTAGTATATATATAAAACTGAAGGCTCTGCCAGCACCACAATTTTCCACGTCAGCACAACACAATATTTAAAAAATAAAAAATAGAATGAAAAAACTTATTTTATTATTATTTAGAAAAAAAAAAACAGATACTTATCTAAGTTATCTTTAAAAATAAACAAAATTGAATAGACACAAACACAAACTCAGCACGCAAGTTTGCTCCTCTCTTCACTCTGCCCCTCATACCTTTCTTAGAGCATCCCTCTTCTCTCAATCTGGCTTTCTCTGTTCATAGCCTTTGTTGGCTCAAGTCTTGACCTCTAAAGTTTGGTACATTTTTGTAATCTTAATTGGTTCTAGAGAACATGTTGATTTCATATGATTTTGTTTCTCTCTTTTCATAGTCAAGTCAAGCTATTTTATAGATTACGAAAATTACAAAAAAGATTGCTTAGAGTTTTGGGTCTTACTGAATTACTAATTTTCTACTCCAATTTTATTTTAGGCCTTTTTGTTCTGTTAGGGTTTTTCAACAATTTAATTTTGATTCGTACTACAATATTCAAATAAAGTTCTCTGAAAACTATCCTTATTGTCTAAATCAAATCAGGTACTGTGTTTATAGCTTTTAAATTGCGTTTTTAATAGTTTTGGACTCTTACTGTGTTAGTCTTGACTGTTTCACTTAACTTGAATTGTCTATTGCGTTGCTTTAAATACAAATTTTGTATTTGTAGAACCAAATTTGTGTTGGGCTTTTGTTTTTAAATGGTTTATCACATTCTGTTTGCAAGTAGACTATGCATTGCTGTTTTTTGGTTTTACAATTTTTGATATATTCAATGAGTGTTAAGGAATGTCTCAATGAGTGTGAGATTCCCCACTTCTAATCCATTCCTCTGCTTTCTAGAATTTTTTTTTTTTGGAGAAACTTCTGCTTTCTAGAATGGTAGACAACAATGCTGATAAAATGTGTATAGTGAAGAAGTTTTTTGAAAACTATAATGGAAAATGGGCAATTGAAGTATATTGGAAACATGATCTAATTAAAAAGGAAGAAAAATAAAAACAGCACTACCTAGCAAGCTAGGATACTAAAAGATGTTAATCTACCCTCAAATTACATGGTAGATACATACAACATCATCTGAATGTGTAGAATTTGTCTTATAAAAAAGGATTCAGAACCACGATCTAAAAAATTTCATAGCAAACATCAACTGCCAATTAAAACAACTGATAAATATTCAATATGATCTTAAACATATAGGCATTTTTCTAAACTATGTATCAAACTTACAATCTGCAGATTCTCTTAACCACTTTTTAAACTTGAGTTACCTCTGAAACTTTGATATATATATATATATATATATATATATATATATATATATATATATATATATATATATATATATATATATATATATATATATTTTACTTAAGTTTTCAAAACTTCCAACTTTTTTATTAAGGTGAAACTGTGGAAACTTCAGTGTTGAACCATCTAGCTTGCAGAGCTGTTTGATAGTAAATATGCTTCTTTTGGGGGTTTATAAAAGAGCTTTCCTGTTATCTACATTGTTTAGACAAGAAACTAATAGGCCTAGGCAAGCCTGATAAGAACTGGGAAAATAATTCTTTACAATCAATTATGATGGTTGTGTGTTAAGGGGTGTGTCAATGAGTGTAAAGGTTAGAATTTTTGATATATTCATTAGGTTTTATAGAGATAGTTGACCTTCGAGTGAGGGATGGACTCACTAAGAAGCTAGAATAACCTACTGGAGATGGGTGGGATACTGGGTATTAGGAAAATTTTTAATTTGTTTAATAAATAAAAAAGAATAGCATAATATGAACGTATATTCTCCATTCTAATTTGATCATAGATTGATCAAATCAGTTGGTGTTTGTTTGCAATGCATCTATGATTTTGTAAATTTTATAGACCCAAAAAAGGAGGAGACTAAACCTGCATTTAGAATTCATCTCTATCTAAACTGCACTATGATTATTACACAATCATTGATTTAACTCTCTCCTTTTTTGTTTTTGTGTAGGTGATTTTGTAGATTTCCATGCACCATTGTATATCTTACATGCCCACATTGCTTATCACGAACCAAGAACTTGTGCTACAAATAATAAAATAATGTTATGAACAATGTTAATGTTGTAGCTTCATTGATGGTATGTACTTAAAAATGATTTCAAGTAGTTTCATTGATGGCATGTACTTAAATGATTTCAAGCAATTGCTTCAAATATTTTTTATTTTCTTGCTCATAGAAATAGCTATTAATACATTATTGCATTGTCTCTATTTAAATGAACCTTACTGTATTTAAAATTTTTTCCATAGAGAGTGGCTTGGCTGAGCCTAATAGCACTGCTTAGAATAATTGTGTATTACTTTCAACCCAACATTTGGTGTTTTTGAAATTGATTGTATGTCTTACTTAAGATGTATCCAAAGAGTTTATGAAATTTGGTTTTAATTGCTTATAGAGATAGTTGAAATTGAAATATATAGGCATTTCATTTGATTCCTTTCAAATAGACACTCTTTCCAACTACTATTATTTGCATGTACTTAAGATGTATCTAAAGGAAATTAGATGCATCTAACACAAATATATGTTCCTGCAAATGATCTCCTCAATAGTTTCCATGAAGCCAGCATAATCAAAATTGGGGGGCATAAAGAGTAGATAAGCAGAGATACTTAGATTATTTGTCAATTGTTTCTTTTCAAAGTTTTGAATAATGTGTTTATGAGTTGCTTCTTATAAGAGATAGTGGCATAGTGCCCCATGTGTTTATGTGGTATATTATTCCCTGGTAGTAAATGCATGGTCTTGCTAATACTGTCATGAGATTATTTTCATATTTAAATATTCATTTGTTCAATAATTTTTTTTATATGATTTATATTGGTGGTAGACTATAAATTGATTTGCAGTTGAGCATTATGAGAATTCATATTATGCCTAGATTTGTGTATGAGCTATTGGAATGTTGGCAATAATTTTTTCATCGACATAGAGAAACCAAGGTGTGATCTTTATGTGTTATGTGAAACACCCTACATTTATAATCAAAGAACATATTTTGCGTGTATTGTATGATTATTTGTAATTGTTATTTAACCAACTATTCTGTGCATCGCACGGGTTAGCGATTAATAATAACTAATAGTCGAAACGTTTGACTTTGTTGACTTCTCCTTATTGCGCCACGTGACTACATAAATTAATGCCACACTTAAATTTTAAAACACTAAAAAACAAAAAGTGCCTTCTTGGTTTGGTGGTTTATGTGAACCATTTCAATGCTATTCTTAATACAGCTGATCTTTCAGTTGCCTTATTTAAAGATGCAACGTTCTATCTTAGCAGTTACAAAATATCAAACAGTTCTTTCTAATCTCTTTCATTATCCATACTCTTCTCTCTCTCTCCTTCGATTTAACATTTATTTCCTGTGGATACTTTTTTTGAATCAGTTTTCCCGAATAAGTGTTCCTCTATCTGCTGCTGAACAATCTCAAAACCAGGACTTCCAGGCAAGTGCAAATCAAGTTCAAAGGTCTGCACTTCTCATTTTACAATGCCTTTTTACCTTTTTGATCATTCTAGAATATATTCACTCATAAAATAAAATGTCAAATTATACCCATACAAAATCCAAATCAACAGCAATGGATACAATTAAGAGACAATTTTTGTTTTCATTTCCTTTGGCTTTTTTCTCTCACTACCCGTTTCTACCTTGCAGTCTCTACTGATAGTGTTCTGCAAAACTTTTCAAAAGAACATAAACAATTTTGGCCCCCCAAACTCTCCCCATAATTTTTTTTAAAGATAAGATTATCATCTTGTATAGTGATAAACTTTGTATATCCCGCACAAGTTAAAAAAAAAAAAAAAATAATAATTAAATGGGCATTCAAAAAAACTAGGATGTATACAAATTTTTTTTGAACAATTATCTCAAAAAAAGGGCTTCAGTTTTGCCTCTTCATCATTTAAAAAAGAAAAACAAACTTACATTGGAGAGTTGGAGTTGACCATGAAAGGAGACCCATTTCTTGGTCTCTCTCTCTGACTCCTTAGTATTTGGCATCTAGACTCACTATTTAGTCTGGTTTTTCTTTCCTTCTTCTTCTTCTTCGTCCTTACTTCTTTGTTCCTTTTACAGTTTTTTACTTATGAATCTCTAAGTCGAAGGTTTCTTTTTTCACGTTACAATTTGTTGGATTGCTCCAACTCCTACCACGCGTGTGGCTCAAGTGTTCTGGCCACTAGCTATCACCCACTTCAATATATTTACTATTTTATTTGTTAATTTTACCATTTCATTAGTGTTTTTAGGACAATGACATTTCATTCGTTTCTTACCAGTTTGCAAAAAGTGAATTTTGACACTTAATGTGGTTTTCTTTATTTGCTAGCAAAACACTTCTTGCTATTTATATCATCATTTTTTCCTCTGTACTCCACTAATTTTTTTTGGAACCAACTTATTTTTACCCCCTCCTAATACTAAAATAATTTTAATTATTTACCGTAAGTTTCAATTAACTCAACTGGTAAAAATTTTTATGGTTGAGTAAAAGATCTGTGGTAAGTTTAAAGGTTACTACTGAGTTTGGATTACCTCATTCTTTTCTTAGCATTTAAAATAAAGATGTTCGAGTTGCGAGATTAGCAGTAAGTCATAATTATCTCTAAAAAAATTAAAAAATCAATAATAAAGAAATTTAAATTAAATTACGTTTTACTTATGTCTATTAAACAATATATATATATATATATATATATATATATATATATATATATATATATATATATTTAGTATGAAACCATTAATTAGATCATTTTTGCACTATTATTAATCTAAATTATTCAGGTTTACCTCTCTCTCTTTATAATTATGATTATATCATTCATTTGATTGAAAGACCATAGTTTAGCTTAGGATTGTCTAATTTTCATTCTTTTGATATTTGATAGACTAATGATACACTTTATATTGAAGATTTTCTTTCTTCAAGAACTATACTTTGTGAGATCATATTAACTACAATTTCATTATCTAATTCATTACTATTCAATGATGTGGAAGCAGCCAAGGGGTCTTGGATGTACAAATACTTAAAATCGTTTTTTGTTCAATCAATTCAGTGGTTTTGTTGCATATCTTGAAGGCTTTATTTCTAATCCTTTTAAACAACTCAATAAAATTTGGATTAAAGAGGAGTGATTGGGAAAAAATTAGAGTGTTTAGCAATAGTAATACTAATTATGGTTGGTTTTCATATGAGCTGCTACATTAGTATTTCTTTTTTAGTTTTATTTCATCTATGAAGTGCATATGTAGCCATATAAACATCTATAAGTGTTTAATTGCATCGGCTATTTTGATAATTATTAATAGGACTTCTCTTAAACCTTTTTTTTTTTTTTTTTTTAAACAGCCAATATTATGTTTGTTTCAATTCAAGACAAACATAATTACATTATACATCTATGAAATGTTTTCCCGTGCATTGCACGGATTTGCGACTAGTATATGCTAATGGGAAACCTTATTCAATTCTTAATGAAGGCTCTCTAAAACTGTAAATTGATTTAGCTTTCACTTATTGGTATATTTCTATTTTAATTAATTGTTGAGGTTCGGCTGTTCGTTTGGTGTTGTGAGTATTTTTATTTATTTATTTATTTATTTTTGAAATGAAAATGAGTATCTGCACTCATCTTTTCTTTTCTAGACTTGAGGGGGCTTATGAGTTATCATTACCAAGACTTAATTATAAGAGCTGCTTGTGCTGGTTTCAAGAAGAACGTGTAAAAAATTAAAATTAAAAAAGAAGTTAGTATAGAACCTGGCCTAATACTTATGAAGATCCAAGAATTCAATAAAGATAATAAAAAAAATGAAAAAAAAAAGATTTTTTTAATTAAAAAAAAGGTTTCTCTATTAAGGTTTTATAAGTGAGTTTGACATTAAGGGTCTGTTTGAGATCCACTTATTTTACTGAAACTAAAATTTTTTTGCTGAAAATACTATAGATAAAAGTAAAAGTTAGTTGAAATAATACAATGAAATCTATGAATAGTACCAAAAAGTATAGTGGAGCTCATGAATAATAACAAAAATAAAATAAATAGTAAAATATGTTGGTTTTTTAATTTGGAGCCAAACATACACTAAAGAAAATAAAATTACAATAAACGATATTATGTTTCTCACTAAAAAAAATAAAAAATAAAAAATAAAAAATAAAAAAAAGAAGAAGAAGAAAGAAAGATACTATGAAATCATATGGCTGCTACGAGCACTTGTAGCAATGGAATAAAAAGTTATATAGCTCCACCAAAACACAAAAATAACCATACAGCAGTGGAGTTAAAGCTATTTTTTTTAGCTTCATTGTTATAGTGCACAACTATCTATGGTTGTGCACTGTAACTTAGAGCTAAAAATAAAAAAATTAATTAATTTATTCCCTGCCCAATTAAAATAATAAACGCTGGTTCATTTTTTTTTTTTTATTCTTTTATTCTTATATTGTGCCTCTCATAGTCACTTTCATCTGAAGTGAAGCTCTCATTTCTCTAATTTCTCTCAAGCACACTGTCTCAAACTCTCACCTCTCTGTTTCACTTTCATCGTCGCCGCCCCGACTCATCCTCAACGTCGTCGCCACCAAAGCTTGACGTCACCGACCCACAAGTCGTCCCAAGTCGCTAATCAATCTCAGACCTAATCCGTCATCCACCTCAGACCCACACTGCTGGTGTGCCGTGGTGTGGTTGAATAGTCGGTGTTAGTTGGGTTCATTGGCGTCGGTGTGCTGTGGTGGTGGCTCAAGTGGGTTTTGTGGTGGTGGGTTGGTTGGGTTTGTGGGTAGATCGATGTGTTTGTGGTGGTGGCTTGGGTGGGTTTCGTGGTGGTGGATGCGGGTGTTGCCTGGTGTGTCTGGTGGGTGTGAGTATGGTTGATTTTTTCTTTTTCTTTTTTGCTTGTTGTGGGCTTTGGTGGTGGTGGAGGTGGTGGTGGTTGTGTGTGTGATTGTGATAGTTGTGTAGTGGATATATTATTTTATTAGAGTAGATATATTATTTTATTGTGTTGAAAGTTAAAATAGATTCACTATTACCATATATATATATATATATATAAAAGATAGATAAAATATCTTTTTATAACTATAAATAACTAAATTTCAAGAAGGAAAAAAGCAAACCCATAAAAGTCAAAAGTAGACTGAGACCCATAAGAATGATACTCCGTGTTACCAATTTTGTCCGATCTTGACAGCATATCCACATCCACACGCTCTTATCTTTGCAAGCCTCGCTCAAATCAAATGTCAATTCTTCGATTACAAAGAGAATTGACATTTGAAAAAGAGAGCTAATTTCTCCCAATTATATATAATGTTATACAGTAGGATTTTTATTGAATTGCAAAAAAGAGCAATGGTGGTGCCCTCCCAATTATTTGGTTTATGTCGACCACTTTTTTTTTATTATTAAAAAAAGGTTTCTTTATTAAGTGTGAGTTTGACCTTCTCAAACATAAAGTGCAAGCTTGGCAGTAAAGTATGGTTTTAAAAATAGGATCAGATCGGCTGGTTTGACCGGTTTAACCGATAACTAGTGACTAATTCAATCTGATTTTTCCTAAAAACCGGAAATAGCTTAAATAGTGAGTTTGACCGAAACCGGCCGGTTTAACCGTGTTAACCGAAAACCGGACCGATTTAACCGGCTTTGCTTAATATCAGAAATGGTACTTTTTTTGAGCAAAACCTTTATTTTTTTCTCAGATCTGCTAGGCTGAATGGGTGAGTACAACATCTTTGTTAGTCACATTGAGAACTTTTGATCGAGAAAAAGATTGAAGGCTCTGCATGGGGTTGAACTTGAAGCTAGCCTCATGGAGCGGAATCAAGTAGATCTTCAGAGAGAGAGAGAGAGAGAGAGAGAGAGTGGTATTTGGCGCAGAAAAAGATTGAAGGCTCTACGTGGGAGAACGGTGATTGATTGATTGTAATTTACCTATATTCTGATGGTGATGGAGTAATGAAAGTTGCCGGGGTGTGTGGCAGTGTAGGACAACAAAATTAATGACCCAAATCTCAAAACAATGGGCTGTGTTTTATTTATCATTAAAAAATAAAATAAGTTGATGGTGGCTCTGTGGGACAAGACACAAGAGAAGAGAGCGATAGGTGTGGTTAACAATAACAGTGCCGATTGTAACTTTTTATTTTCATTTATTTTTAAGTGCAGCTCAAAATAACTCAAAAGCCTTAAATGCTTAATAAGTACTCCCTCCTACCCATTTTATTTGTCATATTTGAAAAGTTAAACTTTTTAAGGGAATATCATTTATTATCTTGTCTACATTTTAAAAATGTATAAATTTCCAAAACTACCCTTAAAAAAATTTATCAAAAAATTGAATTAGTAAATTAATAGGGATATAATAGGAACATTAGTAAATTAATGACTTTTATTTTTAGAAACAGGACAATATTTTGGGACATCTCAAAATGGAATAGAGGACAAAAAAAATGGGACGGAGGGAGTAATAACAATAATAACGATTTAAGCTTGTCCAATGTATGTATTTTTCCTGCAGCCTGGCAAACTAATGAAAACAAAATTCCTTTCTCAAAAAAAAAAAAAAAAAAAAAAAACTTTCAAACAATTAAAATAAAGGTGAAGAGGATAAAAATATAGCCCGACGAGCCTTGTAGGATGGGCCTGACGAATCTATGTCCATGGGCCGATAAAGGGCAAGCCTAACTTATGCAGAGGTCCATTATGGATAAATACAGCAAGAAAAACTTAGTTGGAAAAGACTTGCGACACACACTTAATCATCATAGAATCCCATGGTAAATGGAATCCCAACACAAAGAGGATCCCGGAAGATACGCACTTTAATGAAGATCTTCTCTATAAGGGAATGTCTTGTCCATCACGTTTGAGACTATTCAAGAGGATTCCTATAAGGAAAAGACTTCTACACCAAGGAAGAGAGGTCAACCCTTTACTACTATAAAAGCTCCTATACCCTCATAAATCAAGGTACACATAATTTACCCATCTCTAACACTATAGAGTTGTGAGAATAGTTCTAACTTGACCTTTGGAGGGTATTCGGCCGGCACCACACCGGTGCTTTCTGTTAGGTCTTTTCTCTTTTTGTTGCGCAGGTGACTCTTTCGAGTGTTAAGATCGTGTAGCTCACTAGTGATATTTATGACATCATCAGTTGGCGCCATCTGTGGGAAGTCGATATTTAGCTAGACTATTGCTTCTCGGATACAAGAATTGCATGGTACTCACTCGTTCGATGGCTACCACTAACAACGTTCAACGAGACGAACCGCCGCGATCCACTGTATTGGAGAGATAGGTCCAAATCCTCATGGCCGCAGTGGAGCGTCTCACCCAACAGAACCATGATCTGGAAGAACAACTATGTCAAAGTTACGTAAGACACAATGTTCAGGAGGAAAACCAAGAAAGAAACAGTACCGAACGAAGGGACCAAGAAAGGCCAAAAGGTAGTAATGCCTCGAGCAGACCAGAGTGGCAGAACATGAGCCTCCCATCCCTCATGGATATGGCCCCACTGCCTATTGTCGCAGAAATGCAAGTAATGAAGGAGTAGATGGAAGTCATGATGAATGCCCTCAAGGGACAAGTGTCCAATGACCTTGACGACCTAGTCAATCGAACAGACTCACCATTCATTGCCTCCGTCAACTCTTTCCCCCTACTGCATAAGTTTCACATGCTGCAGATAGATAGTTACGACGGAATCAAGGACCCCCTAGATCACCTAGAAACCTTCAAGACCTTGATGCACCTTCAAGGAGTCGCAGATGAAATCATGTGTAGGGCCTTCCCTACAATGCTAAAGGACGCAGTGAGAATTTGGTTCAGTCGGTTAATGTCCGGCTCTATCAGCACTTTCAAGGAGCTGAGTGCCCAGTTCACTTCACACTTCATTGGAAGGCACAGATACAATAAGTCTACCGCGTGTCTTATGAATATCAAGCAGCGGGAGGACGAGACGCTAAAATCCTACATAACCCGTTTTAACAAGGAGGCCATCTCAATTGATGAGGCGGACGACAAGATACTCGTGGCAGCATTCATTAATGGGTTATGAAAGGGTAAGTTCCTATTTTCTCTGTACAAGAACGATTCAAAGACCATGTCGAATGTGCTTTACAGGGCTACCAATTATATGAACGCGGAAGACGCATTGTTGGCTTGCGAGGATAAGCCTAGAAAAAGGGAAAGACTAGAGGATACGCGGTAGGAGAGGGGGCGCAAGATGGCTAAGACTGGAGAACGACGAGATGATAGGCGCTCCAAACCCCTCGCTGGGAGGCTCACAAGCTTCACCCTATTAACTGCCCTAATAGATCAGGTTTTAATGCAAATCAAAGACGAAGAAGCCTTGACATTCCCCAGAAAGTTAAAAGGAGATCCCAACAAATGGCCAAGGGACAAGTACTGCTGCTTCCACTGTGACCACAAGCATGACACAGCTAACTGCTATGATCTGAAGTCGCAGATAAAAGCTTTTATACGACAAGAGAAGCTACAGAGGTTCATTAGCAAGGAAGGAACTAATCCACCCCAAGAGCAGGCCCCACAACAGGAAAACGAGCGTCTTAGACTGCCTATAGGAGACATAAGAATGATCGTAGAAGGTACCACCACTGTCGGGTCTTCTAAAAAAGCCTACAAGACCTACCTTAGGATGATCCATAATGTTCAACTTACGGGCTCCATGCCCAAAATAGCATGGATGGATAACCCCGTCATTAGATTTTCAGAAGAAGATGCTCGAAGACTTCACCACCCACATGATGACGCACTTGTAGTCAGCCTATAAGTAGGGGATTACAACATACACCGGGTTCTAGTCGACAACGGCAGCTCAGCTGACATCCTATACTACTCGGTGTTCCAGCAAATGAGAATTGAGAGGGAACGATTGATCCTGACGAACGCTCCGCTCGTTAGGTTTGGAGGAATAAGGGTGTTTCCCCTGGGAGCGATCACAATATCTGTAACGGCAGGCGACTATCCTCAGCAGATCGCTAGGGATGTAACATTCCTTATGGTTGACTGCTTGTCTGCCTATAATGCCATCCTCGGACGGCCCACTCTTAATTCCTGGAAGGCAGCGACATCAACCTACCACTTAATGATAAAGTTTCCGACAGAATATGGAGTAGGGGAATTGCGCGGAAGCTAAGTGGCAGCACGAGAGTGCTATATAGCCATGCTTGAGATAGACGATTACCAGCAAATAATGTGCATAGGAGAACAACGGGCAGTAGCGGAGTCGGTTGAGGAACTAGAGGATGTGGTTCTGGATGACTTAGACCAAACCGGAAGACTAGAATGGGCATATTGGCAAGCTAGCCAGTATGCCAAGCCCTAACGGCGTTCCTGAGGGATAATCAAGACGTGTTCGTTTGGACTCATGTGGACATGCCGGGGATAGACCCCTCGATCATAGTTCACAAACTGAATGTATCACCCTTATTTCCCCCGATCCGACAAAAGAAACTGGTGTTCGCATAGGAGTGGGACAGAGCCATAGCCGAGGAGGTTCGAAAGCTACTTGAGGTAGACTTCATTTGAGAAGTATATTACCCCGACTGGTTGGCAAACATGGTCATGGTCAAGAAGGCCAATGGCAAATGAAGGATGTGTGTGGACTTCATGGACCTTAACAAGGCTTGCCCTAAGGACAGCTATCCACTCCTACGGATAGATACTCTGGTAGACTCAATCGCAAGGCACAAACTCCTAAGCTTCATGGATGCTTTTTCGGGTTATAGCTAGATCAGAATGGAGGAAGCCGATCAAGAGAAGACCATTTTTGTTACCAGCCAGGGACTGTTCTGCTATAAAGTGATGCCGTTCGGACTAAAAAATTTTGGGGCAACATACCAGAGATTAATGAAAAAAATGTTCACACACCAAATTGGGAGGAACGTACAGGTGTACGTTGATGATATGCTGGTGAAGAGCCAATGAGAAGATGATCACCTAGACAACCTCAGGGAGACATTCAACATACTCCGTTCATATAACATGAAGCTGAATCCAAACAAATGCATATTCGGAGTAACAGTAGGGAAATTTTTGGGTTTCATGGTGTCCCAAAGAGGAAAAGAGGTTAACCTGGAAAAAATACGGGCCATAATGGGGTTAGAGCCACCAAAAACAGTCAAAGAGGTGCAAAGCCTGAATGAAAAAATCGCAGCCTTGAATAGGTTTGTCTCAAAAGCGACGGACAAATGTCTACCATTCTTCCGCACATTGTGAAAGTCTTTCAAGTGGATGGATAAGTGCCAGAAAGCCTTCAAAGATTTGAAGAAATACCTTTCATCCCCGCCATTACTCAGCCCGTCTAAACTAGGTGAAGAACTATACCTCTACCTAGCAGTTTCAGTCAGCGCGACCCTAGTAAGAGAGGAAGATGGATTCTTGTCTACTTTATAGGCCGTGCGTTTCGAGGAGCAGAAGTAAGGTTCCCCCAGATGGGGAAATTGACATTCGCACTAGTAATGGCGATACGAAAGCTCAAGCCATACTTCCAAGCACATACAATCATAGTTCTGACGGATCGACCTTTGAGAAGAGCCATGAGTAGCCCTGAGGCTGCCGGACAGATGGCTTTGTGGACAGTTAAGCTAAGTGAATTTGACATATAGTACTGCCCGCGAACAACAATAAAAGGGCAAGCTGTGGCTGACTTCATCATCGAGTTTGCTCTATCGGAAGACAAGGGGGAAGAAGATGCCGCACAATGGAACATCCACACGGACGGATCTTCTAACAGGCGAGCAAGAGGGGCCAATATGGTGATCCAAACCCCGGAATGGGATAAGATCGAGTGCATGATCCGACTGGACTTCTCCATGACCAACAATAAAGCAGAGTATGAAGCATTGGTGGCAGGACCAGACCTCGCAAGGGCAGCAGGTGTTGAAAAAGTGGTCGTACACTGTGACTCTCAGGTGGTAATAAACCAGGTTAATGACGGCTATGAGTGCAAGAACAAAAGGATGAAGAGGTATTTAGAAGAAGTAAAGAATCGGATCAACAGCCTCGATGTTAGATTCGTTCAAATCCTAAGGGAGGAGAACGAATGTGCTGACCGTCTAGCGAAGGCTGCCTCAATAGAATTCATGTTGGTCCTTAAACAAGTATTTTCATTTGTTCAAACCTCCCCACTTATTGATAACGGGACGAATGTGCAGGAAGTATGTTCTGAGAACAACTGGACGGCGTCGTTGATATCCTACCTAAAAACAGGCATCTTACCAGACGGGAAAAATGCCGCGAGGAAATTGAAGTTCCAAGCATTGCAATTTGTGCTAATAAAAGATGTCCTTTACAAAAGAGGATTCTCGCGATCGTACCTGAGGTGTTTAAGCCACGAGGAAGCAGATTACGTAATAAGAGAAGTCCACTAGGGTATTTGCGGAAACCACTCGGGTATTTGCGGAAACCACTCGGGGGCATGGTCATTAGTGCACAAGTTAATCTGAGCTGGGTACTATTGGCTAATAATGCTGAAGGACACATAAGCTTACGTTAAGGCCTACGACAAGTGTCAGAGGTTTAGCAATCTCATCAGACAACTGTCCGAAGAACTGACACCCATGACGGGCCCTTGGCTATTCGCTCAATGGGGACTAGATATCATGGGCCCCTTCCCGATCAGAATTAGACAGTTGAAGTTCCTAGTAGTTAGTATCGATTTCTTCACCAAGTGGGTGGAAGTAGAAGCCCTAGCCACTATCACAGAGAGAAACATTCGAAATTTTTTTTGGAGAAACATTATTTGCAGATTCAGGATGCCTAAAATACTTGTCTTTGACAACGGAAAGCAATTTGACAATAGTGAATTCAGGGATTTCCGTTTGGAACTAGGTATTAAGATTCACTACTCCTAGCTTGCACATCCACAAACCAATGGGCAAGTTGAAGTCACGAACTGATCCTTGCTCAAGATAATTAAGACTCGGCTCGAAGGGTCAAAGGGTATCTGGCCGGACGAGCTACCAAGCATCCTGTGGGCATATCAAATTATAGCAAGAACACCCACTGGAGAAACACCGTTTCGACTAGCATACGGAAGTGACATTATTATCCCAGCAGATGTAGGGCTCACAAGCAATTAAATAGAGAACTACGCAGAGGAGAAAAATGAGGAAGCCATTCACCTTCAGCTTGACCTAGTGGACGAAATCCATGCGACAGCAGAGCAGAGATTGGTGCGATATCAGAATCTCATGGCAAAACACTATAACTCCAATGTCAGACATAGGGACTTTCAGGTTGGATACCTTGTACTACGAAAAGTAATGGGTGCTATTAGAGACCCTTCGCAAGGGAAGCTTGGCCCTAACTGGGAAGGACCCTACAAGATCTCGTCATGGCAGAGGAAGGGCACCTACCACCTTGAGATGTTGGACAGTCGAAAACTTCAGCACCCATGGAACACGGAGCACCTACGGAAATACTACCAGTAGAGATGACGTGAAGAACAACAACGTTCCCCTATTTCCTAGTTTATTTAATTTTACTACTACTAGTTTTACTTAGACAAATTTTGCTATACTATTTTAAGTGCCTTTTTAAGCCTAAGGGGGTAGGTACTTTCCTACAAACGCATGTTTTATTTTTTATTTTTAAGGAGAAGAACATTTAGATTCAACTATGTTTTACTACTTAAAATTCTAGTAAGTTCACAGAATGGATGGACCCCCTAGAGGGTGAAAACTCTACCTAGTCCACACAATGGACGGATCCCCTAAGTGAAACGTCAAACTCAACAAAAGTGAACGAACCCACCAGAGGTTCAAAAAATTAGACCACAAAGTGGACGGACCCTCTAGAGGGTAAAATTTATAACAAGTCCACAAAGTGGACGAACCCACTAGAGGGTAAAAAATTAGTCCACAAAGTGGACGGACCCTCTAGAGGGTAAAATTTATAACAAGTCCACAGAGTGGACGAACCCACTAGAGGGTGAAAAATCTTAACCCACAAAGTAGATGGACCTTCTAGAGGGTAAATTTTGTAACAAGTCCATAGAGTGGACGGACCTCTTAGAGGGCAAGACCTTCCCAGAGGATGAAAGGCCCACAAAGTGGACGGACCCCCAAAATGCAAAAAATCAATCAAGTCAACAAATTTGATGGATCACATAAAATGGTAAAACTCCTTTCATGCACAACACATGGACGGGTGTCAAAAATTATTTTTTCATGCAAAGAAGTGAAATATTAGACGGATATATTCCACAAACGAATTCACACAATAAAATATTAACAAATCCTTAAAGAAAAAGTGTTTACATATTACCCATGACGGATGAAATTGTTCTCCAAATACAGATAAAAAGTAATAATAATAAAAAATGATGGGATAGCGAGAAATTAGTTCATCTCCAATTCGTCCATAAGGATCGTTCATGTCCAAGAGAGTAGGCAGGATTAGGAACCACCTGAGGAGACTAAGAAATGTTCTTGGCCGAGAATATGGTTCATGAACGACAAAGTCTCCCATGGATGATAATGAGGTTGTCCATGGATGATGATCAGAAATCCATGGATGACCAAACCGTCCATACAATGGACGGACGAACATGCAACACTTGGGAAACTTTGACATTTTGGAGCGGTTAATAAACCCATGATTATCGCCCTAGATTCCTCGAGTAGTTAATTTCCATTAGCGGTTGCAACTTCTATAGTCGTTGAGGAAGTTATGTCTGGACTCATTGGCTTTCGTGAATCTTGGGGAAGTTACTGGGCAAATAACCACCCCAAGGTTTCTATATAATGGATCGGTCTGGACAACACGAGGGTAAGAAATTTTTTTTGAGACTTTACTCCCAAAAAGTTAGAACTTCATTCTTGTGAGAGATTAACTTAGCCATCGGAGCGTGTTTGGCCGGTCCACACCAGTCCCCTTTTGATTGTGTATTCATTTTGTAGGCCTTCTACAGCCATCATTAGCCTCCCGAAGCCAAAGCATTCAACCTACTGATTTTGTACAATATCAGTTGGCGCCGTCTGTGGGAAGGCAGTACGTTTGCAATTTGTCTTTCTTCTGACAAAGGGTTGAATGGTTCGAACTAGGTCAAGGGCTACTAGCCTGGGCCATCAAGAGAGTAGAGATGCTTTAAGCAATCCCCAACGTAACTGTCAGTCAGCCCCAGTGATGCCACAATCCTCTGTTCAACACATGCATTATATGGCAGCCGCTATGGCAGAGTTAACCCGATAGAATCAAGAATTGACCAGGGAGATTAATTTGAAGAAGCAACGCTATGAGGGGTACGTTGAAGGTCAAGCCCAGAATCAGGAAAATAGAGAAAATGCTGAACCAGGAAGCCAATCGAGGGGTACCGCATCTAGAAGGGTACTGCAATTGGAGAAGGAAATGGATCAGATGAGAAAGGTTATGGCGGAGATGAGGGAAAATATGAGAAGGACAAACCCAGTAGAGGATCTAGTCCACCGAACGGATTCCCCTTTCACAGCTTCCATCAATGGACATCTTTTGCCTCCAAAGTTCAAGATGCCTTCATTGGATTTGTATAATGGAGCACGTGACCCATTTGATCATATTGCAACTTTCAAGACTACCATGCACCTTTAAGGAGTCCCGGATGAGATTATGTGTAGAGCCTTCCCTACTACTCTCAAAGGGCCAGCATGAGTGTGGTTCAGCAAAATGCCTCCTAACATAGTAAGTTCTTCTGAAGAGTTAAGTAAGTTATTTGTCAATAATTTTATTGGAGGGAAGAGGCATAAACGTTCTTCGTCTATCCTGTTAACCATAGAGAAAGGGGAGAATGAATGCCTGCGCTCCTTCATTACTCGGTTTAATAGGGAAGCCTTGACTGTGGATGAGGTGGATGACAAGTTACTCTTGGCGGCCTTTCATAACGGGGTTAACTCTGATTTATTCATCCACAAGCTTTATGAGAAAGAGCCTCAATCCATGGCTAAACTTGTCAATTTGGCCCAAAACTTTATGAATGTAGAAGACGCAATTATAGCTAAGAAGAGGAAGAGAGCTGGGAGGATGGAAGCCAACATCGTGCGACACTCTGAACAAGGTCCTCGTCCAAAGAAGGGACGAACGAAAGATAAGAAAGACCGAGATAATAAGAAGACAGGCCCCCCAGCAAGAAACCATAATTATACACCCTTAAATGCCCCACTCGATTAAGTGCTCATGCTGATCAAGGACGATCCTTCTTTGAAGTGGCCAGAGAAGATGAAAGGAGATCCTAATAAGCACAATAAAAATAAATACTGTCGCTTCCATAGGGATTATGGGCATGACACGGAGGAATGCTATGACTTGAAATAGCAGATTAAGAATCTCATTAGACAAGGAAAGTTGAGGCATTTCGTTGGAAGGGATCATAAAGATGAGAAGTTGAAGGGAAAGATGGAGGAATCGTCACAGCCCTTGTTAGGAGAGATAAGGGTCATTATCGGAGGGACTTCAGCAGGACAGACTTCCAAATCGAAGAAGACGTATCTCAAGGTGGTACAAAATGTCTAACTCTCTGGACGATCCCCAAAGACGATAGGAGTTAACGAGCCAACTATTTCATTCACCGATGAGGAAGTTGACAGAATCCACTATCTACATGACGATGCAATTGTCATTACCTTACTTATTACAGATTATACAACTAGAAGGGTGTTGGTGGAAAATGGAAGCTCAATGAATATATTATACTATCCTGCCTTCCAGTAGATGAGACTTGGATGAGATTTACTTCTTCCAGCGTGTTCGCCATTGATAGGATTTAGAGGAATGAAGGTGCAGCCTGTAGGCACCATTACGTTACCTGTAGTGGTGGGATCATACCTACATCAGATAACCAAGTCAGTCCACTTCCTCGTGGTGGATTGTTCGTCCTCGTACAATGCTATTATTGGAAGGCCAACTCTAAATAGTTGGAAGGCAGTAACATTTACCTACCATTTGTCAGTCAAATTCCCTATGGAGTATGGGATAGGACAAGTACAAGGAGATCGGTTGGCAGCAAGAGAATGTTACTTAGTCATGATGGCTTTAGACGAGCAAGTGCAGACAATAAGCATTGAAAAGAGAAGGTTTTTTGTTGAGCCCACTGAGGTACTAGAAGACATCCCTCTGAAAGAAGGTAATCCCAAGAAATTTACTAGAATTGGAACAGGTATGAAAGAGAAGACGAAGCAAGACCTCGTTCAGTTATTAAGAAAGAGCATTGATGTTTTTGCATGGAGTCATGAAGATATGCCAGGGATTGATCAAAGTGTTATCACTCACCGTTTGAATGTGCACCCGTCTTCCAAGCCAGTTCGTCAGAAGAAGAGGGTCTTTGCTCTTGAAAGTGACAATATTATCAAGGAAGAGGTCTAGAAGTTAACCACAGCGCAATTTATTCGGGAAGTCTATTATCCGGACTGGTTAGCTAATGTGGTGATGGTTAAGAAGGCAAATGGCAAGTGGAGGATGTGTGTAGATTTCACTGATTTGAACAAAACTTGCCCTAAGGATAGTTATCATTTGCCATGCATTGATTAGCTGGTAGACTCAACAGTAGGTCATCAGTTGTTGAGCTTCATGGACGCCTTCTCAGGGTATAATCAAATAAAGATGGACGAGGCAGATCAAGAGAAAACATCCTTCATTACCAGTCAAGGGTTATTCTGTTATAAAGTGATGCCCTTCAGTTTGAAGAATGTGGGGGCAACTTATCAGAGGTTAGTTAATCACATGTTTCATCCACAGATAGGACGGAATGTAGAGGTGTATGTTGATGACATGCTGGTTAAGAGTCTGGACGAGGAGAGACACTTGGACGACCTACAAGAAACTTTTGATACTCTTAGATAACATCAAATGAATCTGAAACCAAACAAATGTGCATTTGAAGTTTCGTCAGGGAAATTTCTAGGATTCATGGTTTCACAAAGAGGAATTGAAGCAAATCCAGATAAGATCCAAGCCATATTGGACATGGAACCTCCAAAGAATATCAAGGAAGTCCAGTCTTTAATAGGACGAATTATGGCTTTAAACAGGTTCATTTCTAAAGCTACAGATAAATGCTTACCCTTCTTTAAAATTCTTAGGAAGGCGTTTGAGTGGACGGACCAATGCCAAAAGGCCTTCCAAGATCTTAAGGTCTACCTTACCACAGCTCTGCTGCTAAATCCATCCATACTAGGTGAGGAGTTATACTTATACTTAGCAGTATCCCCGCATGCGGTAAGCTCAGCATTGATCAGGGAAAAAGAGAAGATGCAGAAGCTTGTATATTATACAAGTCGGGCATTGAGGGGAGTAGAAGGACGATATTCGCTGATGAAAAAATTGGCTTTTGCATTAATAACGGCTTCCACGAAGTTAAGGCATTACTTCCAAGCTCATGTAATTATTGTTATGACTAATTGTTGACACCCTATTTTGCAACCCGCATTTAACCTCACATGGAGGGTAAAAGGGTAATTTCACATTGAAAATATGCATCTTGACTCTGGTCATTAGATCCTTAATCTCATTTCACCAAAATGATCTTGATGTTGTAACGATCAAGTCGACTGGTCATGAGCCCTAATCGGACCACCAGATTGAAAGTTATCATCAAATCAAGTTTTAATGGCTGAGATGCACTATCACAAATTGAGTCCGACTATATGTGATTATGAACAATTGATTTCAATTGTTTATAAGTGTAATCAATTTGAGATCAATGATGTGTCATAATTTGATTTGTTAGGACTACATTTTATGGTGAGGTTGCATACACTTAATTAATTAGATAGTTAAACATTAATTATTCAATGAGTAATTTGTACAATTATTTTTTAATTAGAGTAAATTTAGAACCAATTAAGTCTGAAATGGGAGTGATTGAAGCCATTTAATGTTAATTGGGAGCTAATTTGGGACCTATTAATGTTAATTGTGCTGAAACCATTTTCTAACAAATGACCTTTGCTCACCATTTCATCAATATCTCTCAGAATATTTTGAATCTGTGAATGAGATTAATTTTTCCAGAAATTAGACATCTGGGGCTTCAATTTGAGTACAAGAATGAGATAATTCCGATCAGAATTGAGTCAGATATGATTTTTCAAAGTTAGCTCTACAAGCTGTTACAGCAGTTACAGGAAAACCGAACTTGGCTTGCTCCTCACTCCCACCAATCTTTTCATTTAATGCACCAGATTTCCCCCAAGGCTAAAATGAGGACTAGGTTCGTGATTCTTTGTCAACCCTCATTAAATGGCCTTTCGTTCATATTTTCTCCACCACTACTATATAAACTCCCTCTCTCTTTCATTCATAGACACAAAACCCCCATCTTTTCTCCTCTTTTGAGTTCCAGTGAAGTTGAGTAGTCTTGTCATATCTTGGTCTTCCTGAAACTCAAGGTATTGAGTAAGACTCACTTTTCCTCTCCTAACTCTTCTTTTCCCCCACCCTTAGAACCTCTACCAAGAGTCTCCTCCTCCACCGTATGGATATTGCATGAAGGTATAATCCCTTTCCTTTACTTGTTTTTTGTGTTTCCATGATGGGAATTTAGGATTAAAAGTATGATAGTAATTATTTAAATTCTCTTGAATATGTTTGAATGTTCTTATATGTTCTTCACATGTTCTTGATTGTTCATCATATGTTCATGCATAAACACTAGTTTTGATCTTAAATTTACATCAAAAATATGAAAAACATGTTTGTTTAATAATTCTTTCAAATCCTTAAATCTAGGTTATCACCATTCACACACATTCACTAGAATTTATTTTTCAATCCAAATGTAATGCTAAATAAATTGAATTAGGGTTTATCACGTGCACACACATTAAATTCAACATGTAACTTGATTGACATATTGGATGATGTGATATGAATGTTGGCCACCATAGTCTAGAAGACCGGCTTCACCGGGCAAGGTGGGTGCCTAACACCTTCCCACCTTGTAACCTAGCCTCCGAGCTTAGATCAAGGGTTAGTAGATCAAATGCTTATCCATGTAATTTTTCAATTTATAGATTGTAACTAGGAAACAAAGCCATGTACTTTATCTTAGATTGTATCTAGGACCAAAGCCATGTAATTTTCCTATGATCAATGTAAATTCAATTTCAAATTAATAAAATGATGAATTTTTTAAATTATGGTTTTCTTATTTTTCCAATAATTAAATAAGTGGCGACTCCATTGTAAAACTCTTAATCTAAAGGGGAAAATATAACTAGTCAAACCTCCATTTTGAGAGGCAACAACACGACTCCACCCATTCACGTGGGTTTGGCCCAACATCCTATAAAAACGGGCTAGGGGTGCGGTCTCTCACACTGATCATCTACTCAAGAAGTCGATGAACAAGTTGGAAGCCGCAAGACGATTGATCCAATGGGCTATCGAGCTTAGTGAGTTTGATATCAGGTACCAACCAAGAAATGCAATAAAAGCTCAAGCCCTAGCAGATTTCATTGCATAATTCACTCCAAGCCATGGGGACTTAGATGAGATGGAAGGTAATAAAAACATGGGTCATCCATGTAGATGGATCGTCTACACTACATGCAGGTGGAATCAGAGTTGTTTTGAAGTCCCTAAAAGTGGATAAGTTGAAGCATAAGGTTCATCTATACTACCAAACAACCAACAATGAAGTTGAATATGAAGCCCTTCTTAAAGGGCTAGAATTGGCTAAGTCTTTAAGGGCGAAGTCAGTACTCGTCCAAGGAGATTCTTAGTTGGTTATGGGTCAAGTGAATGGAACGTATGAGGCCAAGGAAAAACGGATGAAGAAATATCTCAATAAGGTGAGACGCCTTATCAAGAAATTCAGTGAAGCTCACTTCGTCCAAGTTCCAAGTGAAGAGAATATGGAAGCAGATACTTTAGCAAAAGAAGCATCAGTGAGTGAATTGACGGATGAGTTTGATGAAGTCTAGTATATGCCGAGTATAGATCTTCCAAAAGTGCAATAGGTAGGAGGCGAAGAAAATTGGATGACCCCAATAGTTGGCTACCTAAAAGAAGGAAAGCTTCCACAAGGAAGAGATGAAGTTCGTAAGCTAAGGATCAAATCAGCCAAGTATATCTTAATGGATGAGGTGTTATACAAGAGAGGTTTTTCCTAGCCTTACTTGAGGTGCTTAGCTCTAGATGAAGCAAATTATGTACTGAGAGAAGTTCATGAAGGAGCATGTGGCAACCATTTTGGAGCTAGATCACTCGTCCACAAGGTCGTCCGTGCAGGTTATTACCAGCCAACCATTCAAGCTAATGCTAAAGTATATGTCAAAGTATGTGATCAATGTCAGCGATTCAATAACGTCCCTAGATAGCCGTTAAAGTACCTTACCCCAATGATGGCCCCATGGCCCTTTGCACAATGAGGGTTGGATATTTTGGGTCCCTTTCCGACTGGGACCAGACAAATGAAGTTTTTGGTGGTAGGGATTGATTACTTCACCAAGTGAGTGGAAGCTAAACCCTTGGCAAAAATTACACAATAGAA
The DNA here is from genome assembly GCA_030820535.1 of Quercus parvula. Classification (NCBI taxonomy): domain Eukaryota; kingdom Viridiplantae; phylum Streptophyta; class Magnoliopsida; order Fagales; family Fagaceae; genus Quercus; species Quercus parvula. The sequence continues at coordinate 57,749,488 of JAUAME010000002.1, forward strand.
TGTTAAGAACTTCGTCTGGAAAAGCATTGTGTGCAGATTTGGGGTACCGAGGGTGCTTGTGTCTGACAGTTTGATAACACACCTTTCAGAGATTTTTCTGAACAACTTGGAATCAATAATCACTACTCCTCACCCTCCCACCCATAGGCCAATGGACAGGTAGAAGTAGCAAACTGATCCTTACTGAAAATCATCAAGACTTGGGCTGAGGGGGCAAAAAGGGTATGGCTAGACGAGTTACCTGGTGTTTTATGGGCTTACAAGACAACTGTGAGGACCCTCACAGGGGAAACTCCTTTCAAACTAGCCTATGGAAGTGAATCAGTCATACCGACGAGCTACCTGGTGTTTTATGGGCTTACAAGACAACTGTGAGAACCCGCACAGGGGAAACTCCCTTCAAACTAGCCTATGGAAGTGAAAACACTAGGCATGGCACATGGACGAGTTTGTGTGTTTTTATTCCCTAAAGGCACTAGCTCTTGAGCATGTGCCATGCCTGTGGACGAATGTTTGCATAAGTTTGGATTTTCAGATATATATATATATATATATATATATATATATATATGATGTATTTTCAAGTATATACATAATTGTATGGGAATCCTTCATTTTTTGTACATTCATCCAGAATGATCCACGAAAGGTAAACAAGCATGGACAAATAAAATCCTTGGACGCAAGGATGTATCGTCCATGAGTTTTCCTTAAAAGGAAAAATAAACGAATAATAAACCTAAGGTACATACGTCTAAAGCTTAAGACGGGATGTAACCAAAGAAATATTCGTCCAAGCCATGGATGAATAAAGATTGTGTAAAACACAAACCCATCGTCCAAGCCATGGACGAATAAAGATTGTGTAAAACACAAACCCATAAACGAATCTAACCAGCACAACAATCCAGTGCATGGACGAAAAATTACTGGGAACAATTTTGCTAAGGGCACAATCCCCAAATTCGAATAACGGATAAAAGCTAAGCCAAAAGGAACGTCACTCATAGACGAGCTCTACTTGGCAAGCACGAAGGATTCATTTTACTCTATTTTGGGGATGTAAAAAGAAATTCATCCATATACTCAAGACGGGGTAAAATGATTTCCTAAGTGGACGAACCACACGCCCATAGAATTGATATGGACATTATAAATAAAGTTCATACATAAACTTTAAACATATTCAAACACAATGGAAGATGTAAATGTGAAGCATTCATTCATTCATAAAACTTGAACAAGGGTGGACGACCAACGTACCAAAAACCCTTGAGTTATATAAAAAATAAATAAACTGATCGTATATATGGCTTGTCCATAAACTTGGACGAGATAATTGTACTTGGATAAACTTGAATATAATGCAAGAAACAGAGCCCAAAACAACGGGCATTTCCAACAAAGATAAATTATAAAGTTACTTGGGTAAGCTACTGGGGGCATTGCCCCTAGACTTGGAGCTGTCCTGAGTTACTTCGTTATTGGCATCGTCCAGTATGTTGACGTCCTTAGAGCTCGTCTGCAGGAAGGAGCTTTCAGTAGCAAGGGGAAGCTTGAAAGAATCAAAATCCAAGTCAAGATATGTTTCCTTAGCATAAGCACAAACGTCTTTATAGCCAGCTGCATAGTGGCTGTTTAGAGCTTTCTTGTGCTCGTCAGACTTCTTAGAGGTTGCTATGGCTTCTCCACGTGCTTTCTCTAAGGACGAGACAAACTCAGAAACTTGCCCCTCGAGATAGATGATCCAAGTATCTTTCTCTATATTGTCAGCTTTAAGTTCTTCTACCTTATTTTTCAGCTTCGTCTCACTTCCTTGCAGACGATTAAAATCTTCAGTCAACCTAAGAACCTCCCCATTTTTTAACAAAATTTTGTTGTTTATCTCTTTACCTTTGTCCTTAGCCATCTTAGCCTCTGTAGTGAGCTCCTTAGCCTGGCAGGTTGCTGTGTAAAATTTTGACATAGCCTGTGCATGGACGAATAGAAGTTCAATGGATTATTAAAAAAAAAAAAAAAAAAAAATTGAAAGCACACAAGGATGAGCGAAACACTACCTTAAAGAGGTCATGGATGCCAGAGCGTTCAAATTCTCTCATTGACATGTTGTAGCATTCATTAACTTCATGATCAGTGATGATCCTTTTGAACGTTCTCCATGCGTAGTGCTCGTCTAGCACCAGGTTAGAAGGACGGCCAGATGGCTCAGACGGACTAGGCTTGCGATAATTTTTGACTGAAGGGTGAGGAGGACTAGTCTGGACCGGATGGACTGTTTGGACGGGCTCCACATCAACTGGAGGATCGTCTAGATTTACTGTTGGGGGTGTGAACTTAGGAACCTTAGGAATCGAAATCTTAACAGGCTTTTGCTTCTTGGCACCTCGACGACTTGGAAGGTCGTCTAGATCCACAGCACTGGATATCGACTTAGATTTCCTTTTCCCTATTTGGACGGAAGTTACTTGGGCCACTGGAGGTGCAACAACGTCTTCGTCCTCGCTAGTTTTTGTTTTCCCTCATTGTAGTTATCCCTGCGACGAGGAAAACCAATTTTTTAAAAAAAAAAAAAAAGAAAAAGAAAAAGAAAGGGAGAGAAAAGAAGTCAAGTGGTGTGGACGATACTTACTTCGACAAGTAGTTTCCTCGTGACTAAGATTTTCAGCAGTAGGTAACGGACCAAGCCCCCAAGTTGCTAGACGACTGAAAGTAACAAGATCGTGGAAAGTTCTCCCAAGGAAGGTACGAACTTCGTTGATCCGGTCTAAATAAACTTTGTCCAAACATGGACGAACAACAGTTGCATCACCAAAGGAAAGTGTTAGATGAATGAAAGATAGAAAACATGTAAGGAAACATAAAATAAAATGGAAAGGAAACATACCCTCAGGACGAAGATGACCTAGAGGGCTGGTAAAAGGTGGGAGGGGGGGATTACCTACATCAGCTGGGCCCCCAGCCCAATTTCCAGAAATAATAAAAATTCTTTCTTCCAAAGTTTGTCAGATGAGCTATGGCCCTTTATTAAACTGTAATAAGAGCCTCTGGACAAGAATTGGTAAAAACCAGTGGACTTCTTTATCTCCGAGGGCTTATAACAGTAAATGAACTCATCCACCGTAATTAGGAGGTTCCCTTCCAGTGCCTCACGCCATAGCACTTGCATGGCAACTATCGTCCTCCAACCATTGGGGTTGAGTTGGTTAGGCTCAATGCCCAATCTATGGAGGAGGTCTCTGCAAAAGGAATTTAAAGGAAACCTAAGACCAGCTAAAAGATAGGAAGCATATACTCCTAAACCAGAGGAAGGAGAACAACACCATTCTCCAACCTTAGGTAGATGAGGGTTAAACTCCCTAGGAATTTGATATCTATCTACAAGAGTTTTTAACTTAGCAGCATCTAAGGTGGATGCTACCTCTAGGGCATAGCTATAAATGATATCTTCCTCATCCTCTTCCTCATCTTGAGGGCTAGGTGGCTGTCTAGACAAGCTAGCCTTAGATTCAGAAGCCATCCTACGTTGTAGTTCTTGAAATTCGTCCAAAGGAATACCAGGTACCCCAGACGAATAATGTTCATCGGAGGAATCACTGTAGGACATGCTACCTTCACTACTTTCATCACTACCCTCACTCCCAGAATAATCGTCCTGGTACTCGTCTATCTCCTTCTCTAAACTACTAGACGAACACATGGTTGAAATGAAGAAAGATTAAGATGAAAGCCTAAAAAGAAAGAGGAAGTACCTGATAGAACTAGGAGGAGAGCTAGACAAAGCTCTTGGATGAGATGGTAGAAAGGAAATTGAGAGAGAAAGTGAAGGGCAAGGAAGGGAATGCACTATTTATAGGCCCCAGAAACAGGGTCAGTGAAACGACGTGCGCCACTCAAAGGATGACACGTGGCAGTTCCTTCGGGAAAGGAGATCGACGCAACAGGCCCACTAATGGCTTTACGACGCATGGCTTATGGAAAACAGTGTCAATAGAACGATGCGTGCCATTCAGAAATTGACACGCAGCGTTTCCTTTGGAAAACGAGATCAACACAGAAGGTTAACCAATGATTTTGCGACACGTGGCTCACAGAGGTAAACCCATGTAAATGAGCTTTAAATTACACCAATATCTTGGATGACCCTTTGAACAAAGGGGCAACTGATGGGATAGCGAGAAATTAGTTCATCTCCAATTCGTCCATAAGGATCGTCCATGTCCAGGAGAGCAGGCAGGATCAGGAACCACCCGAGGAGACTAAGAAATGTTCTTGGACGAGAATATGGTTCATGAATGACGAAGTCTCCCATGGACGATAATGAGGTCGTCCATGGACGATGATCAGAAATCCATGGATGACCAAATCGTCCATACAATGAACAGACGATCGTGCAACACTTAGGAAACTTTGACATTTTGGAGTGGTTAATAAACCCATGATTATCGCCCTAGATTCCTCGAGTAGTTAATTTCCATTAGCGGTTGCAACTTTTATAACCGTTGAGGAAGTTATGTCCGGACTCATTGGCTTCCATGAATCTTGGGGAAGTTATTGGGCAAATAACCATCCCAAGGTCTCTATATAAAGGACCGGTCTGAACAAAATGAGGGTAAGAACATTTTTCTGAGACTTTACTCCCAAAAAGTTAGAACTTCATTCTTGTGAGAGACTAACTTAGCCAGTAGAGGGTGTTTGGCTGGTCCATGCCGGTCCCCTTTTGATTGTGTATTCATTTTGTAGGCCTTCTACAGCCATCATTAGCCTACCGAAGTCGGAGCATTCTACTTATTGATTCTATACAATATCAAAAATAATACAACTATTTTGGAGCAGGAGTATTTTCCTGTTGCTTTGCCTCTATGATGGGCTGATGGGCTGCCTCTGTGACGAGCTGAGTTTGGACGTTCTGAGCTTGGGCTGATTCCCCGTCGCCTAAAGCTTCGTCTTCAACAAAGAGATCATCTGTATCCTCTAAAGTGACGGGCATGACAGATGTTTGGGCTTGGTCCTCCACTTTGATATTCAAAACATCCAGATTGGGGTAGGCCTTCTTGACTTGATAGAGGGCGTTATCAAAACCTTGCAAGAAGGAGTCTCCTAGCTCTCACAGCAAGGCGTCGGAGTCACGGTACTCACGTACCGCCACCTCCTTAGCCTGATGGAGTCCATCCTTTTGGTCTTGAATCTCCTTGTCCTTACCCTTAAGGGTCTTCTTCGCCTCCTCCATGCTCTGCTCAAGATCTTTCCTCACCCTTTCTGAAAGTTCAAATTTTTTCTCCATTTTTGTTTTCCAACTCCAAAGTTGGTTTAGCTCATCCTCTGTCTTCTCTGCCTTGGTCCGTACACGCTCTAGGGTCACCTCGTGCTTGAGACACTGTCCCATCAACCCTTTCATCATCACCATTGCCTAAAATCACAAGAGCAAAAAAGGGAGTTAGATGGGAAGAAAATTGAGAGGACGGACGTAAAGGTGACGGGTCGAATTACCTGAGCAACTACAAAAAGACCCGACTCCCCCATGGCCTCCGTCGAGTGGTTTCCCAAGTCCTTATAGTCCTCAGAAGAAATGATGGATGAGATCTGCTCCAAGGCATGTTTAAAATCCTCACGGAGGAGGACAGACAGTTTCTCTTGAGTTATGGACGGAGCCTTTATAAGGCTTTTGCCTGCCCCGTGCTTTATAGGGGTGACCGTCTTAACACCCTTGGCCATCAGCCCTATGACGGTCTCCAAAGGAACTTTGGGCTTCTTAGCCAGACGGTCTCCCTTGGACGGTGGTTTCCTTTTCGTACACGGGTTACTTGCTTGTTGTCGTCGGAGCCACGTCGCCGGACTCCTTTTTCCTGGCGGCCTGTGACCTAATCGGGGCTCTCCTCTTAGCGTCGTCCATTTCTGAAAAAGTGAACGGATGGAGTTAACTACTAATAAAAAATAACAACCTGTCAAAAGGGTGAGGACGACGGACTTAAGTTTGCGAATTTTTGCTTGGTATTTGATGGTCGCTGGTGTTGGCTCAGGTCCGTCACAATACCAATGTATGGTATTAAGTGTAACTAATTTTGCCTAAGTCCTTTCTTCCGGCTGGGTCTTAGAAAAAATCTTCTCAAGGAAGCTAAACTCCTTAAGATCAACTTGTGGATGCCATCTAACTACAAAGAAGAAGAACGGTTAAAATTAATGGAAAAGTTGAAGTATACTGAACGGTTGTCAAAAATTCACACACTAGGACGAGTGCATACTGGACGGGTGCAATATGCCCTAAGTTGTGTCGATGGGCATGTGTTCGGTGTCCCCTATGCGACACATCCAGTCGTCACATTCTAGGAAGAAGTAACGGCTCTTCAAATCCCTATTAGAGTCTGGTGTTTTGTATATGACTTTCAACAACAGACTCCTGGGTACGAAACTATATATCCCCCTTAACTTGTCAATCTCATCCGGACGGTAGCAGTGGTGGAATTCTCTCAATGTCAGCCTCCTGCCACCGTCAGTCATGGCACTATACAGGACCTCCATTGCTATGAAAACCCTCTAGGCATTCGGAGACACTTGGTTGACGGATAGGCCCAAACATTTGAGAAGCTCACGGTGAAAGGAGCTCAATGGGAACCTAAGTCCTGCCTTCAACATTTGTTCATACACTCTGACACCTTCTACCCCATCGTAATAGCATTTCTTTGACTTGGCAGACGAATGGGGATGTTATCTGGAATTTGGAAATTATCCCTAAGTGTTTTGAAGTGATTCTCCTTGATAGTGGATACAAAATGGTTCACCGTCCATTCTGGTAGCATAATGAACTCTCTAAGTCCATTAGCACCCACGACGGATCTTAATATTTGTTCCTCACCATCATTAGAAACCTTTTCTTGATCAGCCATCTCTATATCCTCATTTGTTGAGGACGAGGAGAAGGCAGATAGACTCCTCTCTTCACCTGGACCCTTTAGGTCTCTATGATCGGATGGATATACTTCCTCGTAATCCACCCTGTCACGGACAACAAACTGGTTACTCGACGTACTAGACATTGCCTACACGAGATGACAAAACCTAAGACTCACACGAATCTAGAAATTATGACTGGTGTATAAAGCCTTGGAAAATAAATTAGAATGAGAAGAATTTTAGTGAGTTGTGGTTGGTTGTTGACCAATGGAAAGCATGGAAAAAAAGAAAGAAAAAGGGAGGACAAGACTTGTGGAAAGAGAACACTTACCAATTTTTGTGAATGAACGGAGGAAGTGAGTCGACGATGAATGAAGCAGTTGAACGGGGCGGTCTTTGACAAAGATGACGGTTGCGGTCTGACAATATTTTTCAGCTGAAAATGAAGAAACGAGAAAGGTAGACCCTGGTATTTATAGGGGAAGTGCACGGAAGACGAAGCAACGCTTCGATCCAAGATAAAAACCAATCGAAGAACGACACGTGTCATGCGCCATAATGGCTTCTGGAGAACCTATCAGACGTTTGCATAGTTGACGGCATCCGCACTAAAATTGTCAACCCACAGGCCTTCGAACCGTCATCCCATGAGATTTGAACCGTCAACCCACTGGCATTAGAACTGTCAACCCATAAGCTTTGAACTGTCACCCTATTGGTCATTCTTTTGCCAAAGATGATAGATCCATGGGGTGAAGGGGGTAATTGAAGAGGATAAAAATATAGCCTGACGGGCCTTTTAAGATGGGCCTGACGGATCCATGTCCATGGGCCGATAAAGGGCAAGCCCAACTTATGCAGAGGTCCATTATGGATAGATACAACAAGAAAAACTTAGATGGAAAAGACTTGTGACACACACTTAACCATTATAGAATCCCAAGGTAAATGGAATCCCATCACAAAGAGGATTTCAGAAGATACGTGCTTTAATGAAGATCTTCTCTATAAGAGAATGTCTTGTCCATCACGTTTGAGACTATTCAAGAGGATTCCTATAAGGAAAAGACTTCTACATAAGGAAGAGAGGTCAACCCTTTACTACTATAAAAGCCCCAATACCCTCATAAATCAAGGTACACATAATTTACCCTTCTCTAGCACTCTAGAGTTGTAAGAATAGTTTTAACTTGACCTTCGGAGGGTATTCGGCCGGCATCACATCGGTGCTCTCTGTTAGGTCTTTTCTCTTTTTGTTGCGCAGGTGACTCTTTCGAGCGTTAAGATCGTGTAGCTCACTGGTGATATTTACGACATCATTAAAAGTTTTTCCTCAAAAAAAAAAATGTAATTAAAAACAATATAGTTTTCTTTCTTTCCCTCTTATATGGGTGGGTAAAATTTTATATCAATAATTTTTTTAATAGCTATTATTAATTATAAACTTAATATTCATTTTTACGTATTTTTAAATTTATAAAATTATAAATTAAATATTTATGACGTCACTAGTCGGACCATCGATTCGACCCCGGTCAAACTAGAAAATCGATAACCAGCTCTTTTATCGGTTCTTTGATCATATCAATTTTTAAAATCATGCACTAAAGACAATAAAATTACAATGAATGATATTATGTTTCTTACTTACTATTAAAAAAAGAAAAGAAAAGAATTATACTATGAAATCATATGGCTGCTAATTCAGCTGTTTCAAGAGAGAAAAAAGAAAACCCATAAAAGCAAATTGAGACCCATAAGAACGATACTCCATGTTACCAATTTTGTCCGATCTTGCCAACATATCCACTCCCACACACTCTTATCCTTGCAAGCCTCACTCAAATCAAATGTCAATTCTTAAATTACAAAGATTGTGGGGGAGGGGGTAAGCAGCCTATTGTCTTGATATTTGAAAAATAGAGCCACTTTCTCCCAATTATATATAAAGTTACAATAGGATTTTTGTCCAATTGCAACAAAGAGCAATGGTGGCGTTCTCACAATTATATGGTTTATTTTGGCTCTATATAAATGAATATGAAGTAAGTTGTATAAAAAAAATTTGAAAATTCTAATGTATTTTTAACACTCATGTACGTGAAGAGAAGAGAAGGTCTTAAAGAAACCGGCAATGGTATATATTATAAAATAAAATATGGTGTAAGTAAGTAGTGATACGTGGAGTCTAGCAAGACTTGGAATCCCATAGAAAACCGCCAATTTCACTAAAATTGGTCCACTATTTTTTATAGAAAAAGTTTGGTGTCACATCAAAATGCACAAGTTATGCCACAACTCATCCATGTGGTAAGTTGTGACACAAGTTGTGTCTTTTGTTGTGGCACTAGAACTGCTCTTTTTTATAACCAAATCATCTTAGTACCTTTTAATGCTTGGTCGTTCATGTTAAAATTTTATTTTATTTTGTTTTTTTTCATTGACATGGATGGAAGGAATTTTGGAGTTATTAGAGTTATTTTATTTTAGTTTGCTGACATAATAAAAATAATTCTTTGAATGAGGTTAATTAAACTTTAATTTGGTCAATTATTATCAAACCTTGAGGAACTGAATAAATTAAGTTTATTAGGGTTTGTTTCAAGTGAAAAAAATAAAGGGGGTTTCGTCAACCAGGTAGCTATTGTCTGAAATAGGTTATTCTAACCAATAATTAAGACTCTGTTTTGACTTCAATGGGTGCTGAGTTACTGAGTATACTGTATACAATTACAATCAGTTTAGAAATAATTCAAGTACCTTATAAAATTGAGGAAAACTCATTGATCTTTTAATGTCGCCCTTAGTGGCTCGCAGTGTGCCACTTCTAAACTTAACCAGGCCCAGCCCCCAGTGGTGGCGCCACGTGCAAGTCAGGGTGTTCCCAGGAACGCTCTGACCTGAAAAAAATTAAAAAAAAAAAAATTTTATTTTTAAGCTAAATTAGGAACACCCTAACATTAAAAAAAAATTTATCTGTTCAACTTTCAAGCAAAAAAAAAAAAAGCACAAAATAAAATTGAACTAAAATCTGAAAAAAAAAAAAAAAATTTGTAACAGAGCCAAGCCTAAAATTATCTGTTCAACTTTCAAGCAAAAAAAAAAAAGCCCAAAAAAAATTGAACTAAAATCTGAAAAAAAAAATTTTGAATTAAAACTAAGCCCACGGCAAGCCCAGTAGAGCAAACCCACCCACCCACGGATTCTCAAAAGAAAAAAAAAAAAAACCAACAGAAAATCAGAAATGAAACTTACCCACTGTACCACGGTCACATCGCTGCAGAGATCACAGAGAAAATCAATCCCTAAGATACTGAGACATTCTAAAGATTACAATAAGAGCAAAATCAAAACATACCAAAAGGCAAAAGCAATATACTGTGTTTCTAAGTTCTGTACCAAAAAAAACCAAAAAAAAACCCCAATACAGACTTTGTACCAAAATGGAAAAAATCAAAAACCCATTCGTCGTCGTCGCCGTAGCTAAGCTCGCCCGTCGTCGTCGCCGACTCGCCGTAGCTAAGCTCGCCGCTCATCGCAGAGAGAGCAGATCGCAGTCTCGCCCCTCATCGCAGATCGATCTGCTTAGCTCGCCCCTCGGCCTCGCCCCTCGCAGTCGTCGTCGGAATCTCCGGTGCTCATCACCGTAGCTAAGCCTCAAGGTATTTTCTCTCTTTTTCTCTCTTTTTCTCTCTCTGTCTCTCTGAAAGTGTGAAATAAAAATAAATAATGTCCCTCTCTCTCTCTCTCTATGGTCTAGCCCTTATTAATTATCTCAATAACTCTCTCTCTCTCTCTCTGATTGGCTGGCTGCCTGGGCCCTGGCCGAATGAACTCTCTCTCTCTCTCTCCGATTGGCTGGCCGAAGGAAGAATCAGTGCTTTTGCTTTATTTATATTTTTCTTTTCCCTTTTTTTTTGTCTTTTTGAATTTTTTGTCTTTTTGAATTATGCTATAGTGTTAATTTTATCTGTTGGTGTTGTGCTGGTCAGTGTGTTTACTGTGTTGGTGTGATATTAATTGTCGTTTAGTGAATATTATAATTTGTGAATCTTGTGAAATTTTCTGATTGGCAGGTTATTGTGATTGGGCATCAGGCATGAGCATGAGGCTTATGCTTGTCCAATGTCCATTGAGTGGGGTGGGGATAGATGGGCTGTTGGGCACAATAATAATTAAAACAATATAGTTTATTGTTACGCTAAACAAAAATAATTAAAACTGTATAATTAACCAATACATTATAAAAGACAAATAAATTAAATTATGTTATGCTAAATAATAATTAATAATTTTATAATTAACGAAATAACAATATAACAAATTATAGTTTATAAAAGACAAACAAATTAATGAAACAATTAAACAACAATAATTAATAATTTTATTAATATTTCAAATGAACTTATAGTTTATTGTTTATTCTTTTGCTAGAATTATGGACAAATATTTGATAAGAAAACCACATACCCAAGATTCATCTCCTGTGCAAGATTCATCTCTTGTGCAAGATTCATCTTCATCTTCTAAGCGAATTCGTGTTGACTTTAACTTAGAAAATCTTCCTTCAGATCCTGGGCTACGACAAAAGATATCATCTTATCATCCTAATAATCATGATGAAATAAGAAGACATTATTTAACAAAAGGCCCTTGTCAACCTGTTCTTGATGTTTTCCCTGTATCATATTTTTCTGAAAAGCCTCGTCGATTTAGATCCGATTAGTATAGAGGAAGAAAGTGGTTGGAATATAGTATAGAGAAGGATGCAGCATTTTGTTTTTATTGCTACCTACTTGGGTGGCAAGATGTTGGTAAGCAAGGAGGAGGTGAGACTTTTGTAACGAAGGGATTCAAACTTTGGAATCAGGTTGCGAAGTTAGATTCTCATGTTGGAGGAGTTAATAGTGCTCATAGCCAAGCTGTCAAAAAGGGTGAAGATCTACTGATGGAAAAGCAACACATTCAAAGTGTTTTAGTTAAACAATCAAATAAAGATAAACAGGATTATCGGGTTCAATTAAATGCAATAGTTGATTGCATATGATTCCTTTTATGCCGGGGATTAGCTTTTCGTGGTCACGATGAATCTCAAGGTTCAAGTGATAGAGGAAATTTTCTTGAGCTTGTGCAATTTTTGGGAGATCACAATGAATCTATCAATTCAGTGTTGCAAACAGCTTCGAAAAATTGCAAGCTTACCCACCCGGAGATTCAAAAAGACATTGTGAATGCAATTGCAAGTGAAACATCCAAGGCCATCATCAAGGATCTTGACAATGGGTTCCTTTCAATATTAGTTGATGAGTCATGTGATATTTCAGTGAAAGAACAAATGTCCCTCGTTCTTCGTTATGTGAACAAGAAAGGAACTATTATAGAGTGGTTCCTTGGTATTGTACATGTTGCAAGTACCACCGCTTTGTCACTCAAATGTGCTATTGAATGTTGACTTTGTGAACATAATTTGAGTTTGTCGAACCTACGTGGGCAAGGTTATGATGGGGCTAGTAATATGCAAGTTGATATCAATGGTCTCAAAACTTTAATTTTGAAAGAGAATAAGTCAGCATTTTATGTCCATTGTTTTGCTCATTAACTTCAATTGACACTTGTTGCTGTTGCTAAAAATCACATTAACATTGCAGAATTTTTTTATGTGGTTAGTAATTTAGTAACTGTTGTTGGAGGCTCTTGTAAGAGATGAGATGCTCTTCGAGATGCACAATTTGTCAAAATTAAAGAAGATTTTGAGAATGGTGTATGTAGAAGTGGGCAAGGTTTGAATCAAGAGACAAATCTTAAACGTCCTGGTGATACACGTTGGGGATCATATTATGGGACTATTCTGAACTTGATTTTAATGTTCTCTGCTATTGTTGATGTACTTGAGATTATTGAAGAAGATGGCCTGTCCGACCAAAAAGTTGAAGCTCGATCTATTATAAGGTCAATTCTATCTTTTGAATTTGTCTTTGCCCTACACTTGATGAAAAATATTTTAGGGATCACAAATGAGTTGTCAATAGCATTGCAAAAAAAAAAATCAGGATATAGTAATTGCTATGGATCTTGTTAAAGTGTCTAAGCAAAGATTGCAAGTAATGAGAGAAGATGAATGGGAATCTTTATTGACTGAAGTATCTTCTTTTTGTACAACGCATGATATTTCTGTCTTGAACATGGATGAAACATTTATAGTTAGTGGGAGGTCACGACGCAACACTCAATAAAAGACAAATTTACATCATTATCGTGTTGAACTATTCTACACAGTCATAGTTATGCAACTTCAAGAGCTTAACAATCGTTTTTCTGAGGCGAATACCGATTTGCTACTTTGTATGGCTTGCTTAAATCCAAGTAATTCATTTGTGGCTTTCGATAAGGAAAAGTTGATTCGTCTAGCTAAGTTCTATCCCTCTGATTTTCTTGGGACAGATATTTTGGCACTTGACTCTCAACTGCAGAATTACATTTTTGATATGCGCAGCAACGACTTCTTTTTAGAACTTCAAGGAGTTAGTGAACTTGCTGAAAAGTTAGTGAGCACAAGGAAGCATGAGACTTATCCTTTAGTCTATTTACTTGTGAAGTTAGCTTTGACACTTCCAGTTGCTACTGCAACAGTAGAAAGAAGCTTTTCAGCAATGAAATATATAAAAAATGAACTGCGCAATCGAATGGAAGATCGGTGGATGAATGATTGTTTAATGGTGTATATTGAAAAAGATGTAGCTTGTAGTATTGATAATGAGACTATTATGCAAAGATTTCAAAATATGAAAACTCGTAGAAGACAATTGTAAATTTTATGTATTTGTGTATTTTTTGATTGTTGTTGTTATCAATATATAAAATTTTCTTTTTATTAAATTGTGTAATTTATGCTTGTTGTGGAATACCCTGACAAAATTTCCTGGAGTCGCCACTGCCAGCCCCAGCCTCCCCATCTAGGCCCAAATATTTATGGGCAAACGACTATCATCTAATGGAAGGTTTTAAAATGTGTTTGGAGGGGGTTCAACAACCATATGAGCCTCTAATGGATCTCTTACCCAGGAAGTTAAATTTAGGACGGACTTCAACCTGGGAAGCATTCAACTTAAGCCCACAATGAAGGTAATATCTATTCTGCTCTTGATCTTGTTAAACTATCTCAAATTGTTGAGGAGACCATCCTTATCAAGCCCCTAATCTCGCTATGATTTCTATAGCATGGAACTGCATGTAGAGAGGCTAACTGGGTTTTGACAGTTAGAGCACTAAGGGCAATAATAAAAAGAGTACAACGCAGAGTGCCTAATTGAAACTAAAGCCAATGCTTGTAGAATGCAATAGATTAAAAGAAAAATGAGATTCCTAAGTTCTCACGTTGTGCAATTAGAAGGATTTGTAGGAAGCTTAACCCAATTATCGAAGGAAGGGGACATTAAGGTGATCAAGTCCGATCAAACTCTAATTACTAGAGATATCATTGCCTTGGGCTTGGGCCTTAACTATTAGGCTTGATTTTTCTAACATGAATTAACGTCGAAGTCTATCCTAGGGACCATGAACCAAATTAGATGTTATCTTTGCATCTCCATATGCACATCTAACTATGGATAGGCGGATAGCAAGTTTTGCTCACTCCATTTTGACCCACCCTATCGTGCCCTGTCTAGCTAGTGTGGGTTTTCCCTGCCCCAAAGAGATGATGTACCAGGGATGGGGCAAGTGTCCTGCAACCATGGTTGTTAAAATGCCGATCTGGATCTTCCGATCCTATAATTTTACGAACCCACCTGCCTAAAACGATCTAGATCTTTCAAGGATCTTTGTGCTTGTTCAAAATCGGTAAGATCGTACGATTCTGATGATCCCAGATGACCTTGGTTTCTTGTAATCTTCTTTAACTTGACAGAAGACTTAGTTGAACTCAAATGAAAATAAAATCTCAATAGACCAAGTTTTTCCACTCTAATGTAGAGAGAGTGTTAGTTTGACCCAAATAAAAAAAATATATCAATAGTGTCACATTTTGAGGTTTTTTGCCTCTTTAAATGATACTTATAAATGGATGTAGTGATGTATGGTAATTATATCAATGAATGTATAACTTATATGCTTATTTAACATACCAATGTGTATTTTTTTGTTTTTTACTCAAATAATGTAGGATCTTATAATCTACGATCCGATTCTACGATTCACGATCCTACGATTCACAATCCCACTTATCTTCCACAATCCTACGTAAGATCATGATTTTAACAACCTTGCCTGCAACCATAAGCGAGATGGGGATGGGTTTAGGTTTTCCGCTCTATCTTGCATATATTTACAAAACTTCATAAAGTTTCTCTACTTGCTTATTTCCTATTCTCATTTCAATTTTCAACTTTTGAATTATGTTGTTGTATATTAAACTATAATGGTAATGACTAGTTCGTATTACTAAGTTTTTTTTTTTTAATTTTTAATTTTTTTATTTAATAATAAATATTACTGAGTATTTAAATGCATGGATTTTAAGACCTTTTTTTTTTTTGGTGTGTGACATAATCTTGTTAAATACTTTGGATTATATTATTCAATCATTATTAAAAATCAGTTTGGTCTTGATGTGATCAATTTAATTGTTGTAATTTTGACTTATATTGTTGTAATAGGTTTTTTACATAATAAAAAAAATAGTAAGATGTGATGAGCTTGAGAATTCTCCTCTTTGGTGTCACGGACTTGAAAATCATCATAGTTGCTCAAATAGCCTAAACTAACTATTATACATGCCCAACATGAATATCACATGTTGGCAATTTGCACATTTCAAATCCATACATAAATATACCCAGCCAAAACTTAGGTATAAAACTTAATAGTTCAATACATTAAGTTTTCAGATTAAATTCAAATTAATAAATTATTTGTGTTTTATTAGTCAGTGCAACTAGACGTTTAATCTTAATTTGTAAACTTAATGTATGCAATAGTCATTTCCTTTCTTTAAAGAACTATGCAGTTTGTATAAATTCTTATGTGACTTTTTTGGTAATACTGCCTGTTCCACGCATTTTTTTCTTACTAATTAAATAATGATCAGTTCTGAACCATGTATGATAGTCTACTTTTCAGTAAAGTAACTATTAAATTTGAATAATTTCTTTCTTAGATTTGCAATCACTTTTAAACAATGTATGTCATACTCATTCCATTTTCCTTAAAGTAACTAATTATTTGAAGGCGTAAATGCACTTTTAGTCCCTATATTATGAATTTTTTCCATTTTAGTCTCTACATTTTATTTTTACCATTTTTAGTTCCTAAACCAAATAATGCGTGACATTTAAGTCCTTATTATTAGCCAACTAATGGGAAAAGTTGAGGTGGTAAATGGAACACCCTATTAACTGACGTGGCGCTGATGTGGCACTGATGTGGCGATTAAATTATTATTAAAAAAATATTATTTGGCATTTTTATATGCCACGTCAGCATTTTAATTTTTTATAAAAAGCCATGTCAGACAATTTAAACCAAAAAAGAAAATAAATTAAAAAAAAAAAGCTTAAATCAAGCCTAGTTCTTCATTTTACAGCTTGTTCCTCCCATTCCTCCTAAATCAAACCCAGTTTTTTTTTTTTTTTTTTCATAAGAATTGAAGTTGTTCTTCGTGTTCTTCCTAAATCCATGAAATAAACCAATCTCCAGCAAACCCCAAATCCAAATCCCGGCAACCAAATCTACTCCATCAAATCCAGAAAAACAAGAAATAAATCCAAGAAACCAAACCAAACCATAAATAAATTGAAGAAATAAATCCATGAACTCAGTAACCAATTCAATCTCTAGCAAACCCATAAACCTAGAATTTTTCTTCAAAAAAAAAAAAACACAAAAAAAAAGAAAAAAGAGAGAGAATGAGGTGAGGCCAGCAGTTTGGAGTAGATCTAGAGGAAGGGGGCCTCCGTCTCAACCACCATCTCGGCCACAATGAAGCTCGATCTCGGCCTCTCTCTTTTTTGATCAATGATGGTGGTAGCGGGTTTGGTGACTTTGGGTCAAGTCGGTGGTGCGTGGTGGGTCAGATCGGTCTCTCTCTCCTTCGACAACCCCAACGAGTCCACCTCCACCACCGAAGCGGCGTCGCTCTTCTTCATTGGAAAATGCAACCTCAACGCCTGAGCCAGATTGGCACGGTTGAGATTAACACGAACTGACTCAAAAAGTGGGGTTGGTTCATCTTGGATAGCTGGGGTTTGGATCGTGGGATGAGTTTTGTGGGTCATTCAATTTGGGTCTTGCTGGGTTTTGCTGGGGTTTGTTTTATGGGTCATGCTGTTTGGGTCTTGAGACTGTGAGAGTTGATCTTGATTTTGAGTGGTCATGTTGTTGGGTCTTGAGACCGAGAGAGTTGTTCTTGTTGGGAATGAACGGGAGAGCTCGGGTTCATCAATGAAAGAGTGAGAGATGATAATTTGTTTTTTCTTTTCTTTGGTGTTCTTGTGATGGGTTTGATTTGTTGGATGTTGGGTTTGATTTGGGAAGAACGGGAAGAACAAGCTATAAAATGAAGAACTGGATATAATTTAAGTTTTGTTTTTTAATTTATTTTCTTTTTTGGTTTAAATTGTCTGACATGACTTTTTATAAAAAAATTAAAATGCTGACGTGGCATATAAAAATGCCAAATAATATTTTTTTAATAATATTTTAATTGCCACATCAGTGTCACATCAGTGCGCCGTCAGCTAATAGGGTGTTCCGTCTGCTATCTCAGATTTTCCCGTTAGTTGGCTGATGGTAAGGACTTAAATGTCACGCGTTAATTGATTTTGGGACTAAAAATGGTAAAAATAAAATGTAGGGACCAAATGAAAAAAAGTGCAAAATGTATGGACTAAAAGTACATTTACATCTTATTTGAATATGTCCCTATGTGACTACTTTTGGTATACCACTTGTTCTATGCATGCTTTTCTTCCTAATCTGGTGACAATCGATTTTAAACCTTGTATGATAATTTAATTTTTCTATAAAGCAACTATGAATTATGAAATTTGATTAAGTTCCTGATTTGTAATCACTTTTCAACGGTGTAAGTAATACACATTTCCTTTTTGTTAAAGTAACTATACAATTTTAATAAATTCCTATATGACTTTTTTTTGGTATTCCGCATGTTCCAGGCATTCCTTTCTTCCTAAATTAGTAATGATCAGTTTTGAACCATGCGCATGATTATTTTCTTTTTAATAAAGCGACTATGAAATTTGAATATGTTCTTACTTGGATTTGTAATCACTTTTGAAAACACTCATATCTTTTTCTTTAAAGTAACGAAGCAATTTGATTAGGTTCCTATGTGACTTTTTGATATACCGCATACTCCACTCATTCTTTTCTTCCTCATTTAGTAATGATCAAATTTGTATGACAACTTACTTTTCAACAAAGCAACTATGAAATTTGAATTGGATTCGTAATCACTTTTGAACAATGTATGTAATACTCAATTCCTTTTTTATTAAAGTAACTATGCAATTTGATTAGGTTCCTATGTGACTTTTTGGTATACTGTAGGCTTTACTCATTCTTTTCTTCCTCATTCAGTAACAAACAAATTTGTATGACAATTTACTTTTTAGCGAAGCAACTACGAAATTTGAATTGGATTTGTGATCACTTTTGAACAATGTATGTAACACAATTTGATTAGGTTCCTAGTGAAATTTTTGGTATACCGTGTGTTCTACTTGTTCCTTTCTTCCAATTTCAATAACAATCGATTTTAAACATGTATTACAATTTACTTTTCAATAAAAATTAACTATAAAATTTGAATAAGTTCCTGCTTAGATTTGTAATCACTTTTGGACATAATACCAAGGTAGTCAATATTGTACCAATACCGGCTAGCTGTATCGGCTGAGATGTACTGTATCAGTATGTATATCGATATCGAAACGTCAATGTTTCGTTCCAATTTAAATACCGGTCGTACCGGCCATGTACCGGCCGATTTCGGGTAGTACCAGAAGATATTGGGCATACCAGTTGGTACAAATTATTTATTATTTATTTTATTTTATTTTTTGTAATTTTTGAATTTTTGTAAGGGCAAAATGGTAACTTATTTGGTAGGGATGAAAGGCCCAGGAATGTATATTGGGCCATGGGCCTTGTCCGAGGACATTTAGCAGTTTGAGAACGGGTAGATGTTAGCGGAGAAGTACAAATCAGTGAGTTATGGAAGGATTCTGGTCATGAGGGTTTGGGAAGGTAGTCTGAGGATATGCCTCCTCGGCTTAATAGAGTAAAGGTCAGAAGGATTCACCTACCATTGAGAGCAATGCTTAGGGTAATTCTACTGGCAAGGATAAACATCAAGAGGGAATAGGACAAAGGGAAGTTAATAAATATCTAAGAGAAAGCTGCTACCACCACATTAAATGCTCTATAACTAACTCTCTGGCCACATTAACGTGGAGGTGATATCTGAACAGTGATATTCAGCCTTATAGCTACCCTCAATGACTTCAAGAAGGTGCTAATGGGATAAGGATCAAAGCAAGCAACTTGATCTACACGTGGAGGGTGGAGACGAAGCAAAACCAAGGAAGTCAATACCGTACGACTGTACCGATTTGGCCATTGGTACGATATATTTCGGATACTAGTCAATATCGGTGTACCATTTCGGGTTTACCACTATTTTATATATATATGTATTATATATACACACACACACACACACACACACAAAATAAAAAATAAAAGAGGGAAAACAATTAATGATATTGTCAGTACAACAAGAATCATGTCTACCAAACTAACATTTAGAGCCACATTGCCATTCCAGATATTGAGTATGCATAGAAAAGAAATAAAAAAGCCCAACATTTATTTTTTTTACTGTTGCACACCTGAAGGTTTTTTTTTTTTACATTAAATATCAACTTTGCTATTACCAAAAAGAACTACATCCATTATCTATCGTCTAATGCTCCACATCTTCCAAAAAGAACTACATCCATAGGTGTCTAATGCTCCACATCTTTGGCAGGCACGCTTGAAGCTAGTTGCTTGCCAACCTATCATTCCTATTTTCAAGTTCCAACACATCATAGCTTCACACGCTCTCTCTTTACAACCACACATTACCTCTTCCTCTTTCAAATTAATTTTGTCTTCACTCTTCACTTTTTATTTCATTTCTTCCCTATTAGTTACAGATCTATTTCTCTCTCTCTCTCTCTCTCTCTCTCTTATAGTATCACAAGATTCACACCAGTCTAACTCTTTTAGCATCAGTCCAGTCTATTTTTATCTTCACTTCAAATCGATTTCCAGTGCATGAATCACCGACACCTCTCCTCACCACCAATCGGTATTTCATCGTCACCGGTGTGATAAAGAGGAGGCAAAGAGAGATAGAAGTTTAGTGTGGCGTGAGAAAAGGTACCGGTCCGGTATCCACTAATTAGCTGAAACAACCGGATTTCGCCTGTATGGCCGGTATTTTTTCCGATACAAAACAGAGGGGATATTTGTACCGGTGCACTAGTCGGTACGGTATATACCGGCCGGTACGGTACGGAATTGACTTCCTTGAGCAAAATGGGAGAATATAAGGAAGAAAGGCCCTATTACAAGTGGATGATCTAAGAATCTATAGAGAAAAACACTGTAGCAATAAGAATTGTAATTGTAATCAAGTATAAGAGAAATATATACAAGAACTAATCTCCTCGAACTTTGCCGAGAAAGAATTTCCTTGCACAAAACTTGTTTATCTTTGTTTTCTTGTCATCTTTAACCTACTATAATTGTTATCCAAATCATTGAAGTCTAGTTTCTAGCTCACTCTCTACAAATTCATTGTGTTGGGCTCTTTGGGCCTTAAACCTTTTACCTTTTGGACTTAGGATCCAAACTGCGCCCTTGCATATTTGTATTAACTTATTAGTATTATTTGTTTTCTTAGTATGTAATGAACAATTAAGTTTTCTATTTTTTATATTGTGTTTTTTTTTCTTTCTTTTAATTGATGCTAAAGTCTAAAATCATAAATAATTTGTTCTGAATTGAGGTAATGTTTTATGGTATACTTTTATATTTATTATAATTAATATATATATATATATATATATTTATAAATATAAAAATAGTTGTAAACTTAAAACGGTATACCAGTATTGACCGGTACCGAAATATATTGTTCTACTGGTCAAATTATTACAGCCTCCGGTACGAGATTGACTCCCTTACATAATACGTTGTACTTATTTCCTTTTCTTTATAGCAACTTTGCAATTTGAATAAATGTAAATTTTTTAGGTATACCACATGATCCACGCATTCTTTTCCTCCTATTCAATAGATCAATTTGAACTAAGTATGATAATGTACATTTCAATAAAGCAACTTTTAAATTTGAACAAGTTCCGTTATCAAAATAAAAAAATAAAAAAATTGATTAAGCTCCTACTTAGATTTGTTTGGTATACTGCTTGTTCTATATATTCCTTTCTTTTGAGTTCAGTAATTATCATAGCTTTACGGTAAGGTAAAGTAACGGTGCAAACACAATAATAATAGGAATAACACATCTTTACATTATATTATCATATAAATTCATTTTAATTAAATAATATTAAAACGTAAATGCGAATGGATGTTAACCATTACCCTAAGTGCACCCGCACGTTAGCATTTCAGTTTTAATATTATTTAATTAAAATAAATTTATATAACAATATAAATGTAAAGATGTTATGTTATTCCTATTATTACTGTGTTTGCACCATCACTTTACAGTAAAGCAATTTCCTAATTTGAATAAGTTCCAGTGTGTGGTTATGTTGTATTCCAATTTTTTCCATATATTTTATATTTCTAGATTCAAAGGTGATGCCTTTTTTTTTTTTTTTGGATACCATGAAAGGGAGAGAAAAGTTAAAAAATGTTGGGGTTACAGCAGTAGTAGTTAACAGGCATAGTAACTGAAGCCTTTTTTATATTTAAATATTAATTAAATAATATTAACCTAATGTTTTTATTTTTTATTTAAAATAAAATTTTCTTACTTTTTGAGATGCAAAATTACTAATTAAGTTTTTGTATTTAAGTTCTTCTAACTTTTTTTGAATTGATAATATGGCTAATCCACTTAATTTTTCTTGTGACATAGTAGAGCTTATATAGATGCAAAAACTTCTTTTTATATAGAGCTTAATTTTTCATTAATTTTAATTGTAAAAAACTTCTTTTTATAGATGCAATTGTAACAAATATTGTTAGCAATATTCTATGAGCAATATATGCATTTGGAAAAGAATCTAGTCTTTTTATCAAACCTTGAAGGACTGAATAAATAAGCTTATTAGGGTATGTTTCATGTGGAAAAATGTGGAGGCTTTCGTCAACCAGGTAGCTATTTTTTGAACTATGTTATTCTAATCAATCATTAAGACCCTATTTGATAGCTCTAACTTCAATGGGGGCAGAGGTTGAAAATCTACCTCTCAAAAAAAAAAAAAAAATTCAATGGGGAAGAGTATAAAATCAGTTTAGGAACGAATGATTGAAGTATCTTTTATAAATTGAGGAATTCAATGATCTTTTAATATTGCCCTTAGTGGCTCGCTACTTCTAAGCTTAACTAGGCCCAACCCCAGCCCCACATCTGGGCCCAATTTTTTATGGAATACAACCATGATCTAATGCAAGGGATGACATAAATGTTTATAAAATTGAAAATTAGGGGGGAATTTGCAGAGTAACAATTAATAGAGATTTAATATAGTAAGTTAGGCACTCACGGAAATAATTAAGAAAACTAGCATCTCGAGTTTTAAAAACTCGAGATCCATATTAGAACTCGAGTCCTTGAGACTCGCTTTGCAAGTGTGATAGATCTCAAGTCTATTTATGCAAAAAAAATTTCACCTATAGTGGCGTTTTTAAGCCTTACAGTGACGTTTTACAGCCCTATAGCGACGTTTTCCTGCAAAAAAATTTTAAGTATCAGGTTTAGGGAGCCCTATAGTGACGTTTTTAAGCCCTATAGTGACGTTTTAAAGCCCTATAGCGGCGTTTTTTTGCAATTTATAAAAATCGAGTCTTTAAAACTCGATTTTGACGTTGATTTTTTTCTAACTTTAAACCAATCATCTTACAAATAGAGACTTAAAAACTCGAGTTTTATCTTAGAACTCGAGTTTTAGACACTCGAGATGTTAGTTTTCAACATTGTTTTGAAACGTGACAAGTAACAAAATTTTTTAATATTTATTGTTATTTAGAAAAAAAATTCGAAAATTAGTTTGGAAGGGCTCAGCAACGAGAGTTAGTAAAAAATTCTAAACTAAAATTGTTAAATTTTCGAACCTCTCACGTTGGGCTAATTATCATTAATGCCCACGTGGGTAATTATAGAATATTATTGGAGTATAATACAAACATATCTCTTTTTCTCTCACATAATAGTGGATTTTGCTAATTAAATTTATGATTAGACGACTTTCAGTATCTTATTGATGGCTTCCCTTGCATTATTGGGGATGAGTGGTTTTGTTGCAGAAGTAATAGTATTTTTCAGAATAATTACCAATCAAAAATTTTTTTTAATACAAAAAATACTAATTACATTTGTAATGGTAATAGGATCATGATTAACAATTTAGACCTACTACTTATGTGAGATAAAGGAGAATGCATTTATTGTATTCTTAGAGCATTCCATAATTTTCCATTGTGATGTTCTATCTTAGGGACCATGAACATGACTAAATGAATTGAGAAATGCTTTATCTATAATATTTTCACAACATTTTCACAATATATTATAAATAAAATGTTATTACGAGTTGTTATTGGTGGGGATATAGTAATTTCAGTAATATGTTTCAATTAGAACTAATAAAAACTTATCACTAAGAAGTTACAAGAAGGGAATGAGAGTAGCTTAATTTATTGTAAAAATAATGTGTATGTAGAACTTCTGAAAAGAATTATTATAGTATAATCTTAATGAGATTGCCGAAGCATTCAAGTGATCGGGCTTGTCCAGTGGATTTCAATGCTATTCTCAAAGCCGCTGAGAAGAAGGGAATGAGAGTAGCTTGAAGCCTATCGATGGTGTGTTCTAAGAAATTAGAATTATGTTCAATCATGGGGAAGTTGACCTTGGGCCTAAGGCCCGTACACGTTGGCCCAAACTAAGGATAAGCAAGCCGGATCAACGCCATGATCACAATGGTGAAAATGAGACATTCTTAACAAAAGGGTTAGATACATTTTTGTAATTCTCAATGGTGTATATTTCAAGATTTCATGATTATTGAGTGAATGATTTAGAAGTGATCTCAAATTAGAAAGCGTAAATTGTATTTTACATTGATATTTTTGTCTCGTGATACTACTAAAGAATTTGGAGCTATTGTTCCTATTGAGGTAAACATTGCCACGTTAAGTACTACTAGTTGCTAACCCATGTGATGCACGAAAAAACTATTAAATATGAATTTCAAAATACTTTCGTTAATTTTTTTTTAATTAATTGTGGTAGTTTGAAAAATTATTTCAATTTTTCATTTCATTATAATTAATTGAAATATTTTCTTAAATGCATGAAATGTTTATAAATAAGAGATGACATTAATGATGTACTATATGTAGCAATTATGCAAGATACCATTCAAATATGAATATTAAAAAAAAAAAATTTATTGTAATAAATTGAAACACAAAATATAGCCAAAGAAGTTTCTGAAAGTTCAAATAGTGTAAAATACACTGAACGTTTAGACCCCCAAATACAAAATTACCAATTCAAGCTTTATGACAAACACAAAGTTTGCGGAAAATGAACATAAGCTATAAACAGAATTGGTAAACAATCTAAGTCAATTAAAATCACATCCACAGCAGAAAATAAAAGGCAAAGATAAGGGAAGAGAGATGCAAACACAAGGACAACACAACAATGTGTTATCGAAGAGGAAACCGAAACTCTTGGCGTAAAACCTCTCTACTGCTCTCCAAGTGGTAAGTAATCCACTAGAAAATGTAGTTGGGATACATGAATAATAATAGACCCTCCAAGCCTAATCTACCCAATGTACCTAAGTCCTCCAAGTTTCTTGCTTCAACGAGGTTGCGCCGAACCTATTTTTTTTCTAACTTCCCAAATTCCGTTACTTGACCATAGCATCAACCGATGTAAAATTGGTTTCTTCCTAACTACTTCCCAAACACCAAAAAGCTCTTTCACAGAAATGGAAATGGTGAGATAAGGTTTTGGTAACAAGCCTCTCAAGGATTTAACAATGGAGAGGAAGAGAGTAGAGGAATTTGAAGAGTCTCTTAGGCAAAGATTGTGGATGAGTCCATCTTGTTTCTTCTCTAGGGTTTCTCTCTCAAAATTCTCTCTAGAAGCTCTCTCAAAATCGTGGGTATAAGGGTATATATATAGTAGGGTGAAAAGGAATGTGAAAAGTCAGTTTTTTCCAAACAGGGTGTTCTGGCGACTTAACCTCGCTACTGGGTTGAGTCACGAGTTCAAGCCGCGAGCAAATGGCCTGGCTAGCCTGGGACTTTTGTCTTGTAGTGCAACAGCTGGCGTGACTCTTCAGCTTCTGGCATGCTTGACACGTGTGCAACATTCTGGCGACTTGCAAGCCATGAGCCATTCGCGAGATCCAGCCGCGAGTCCCTGTTTCTTTGCACAATCTTGAGCAATTCTTCACACTCTCTCACACACACTACCCTTACATGATTCCCTCCTAAATACAAGGTTACTAATTGCTAAAAGACAAGTAAATTTGGCACGGAATAAAGCCAACAAGATGGTTGATAAAATTCAACCTTACAGTTTCAGTCCCCACAATTGAATCTTATGAGAATTGTATTGAATTATCAATCACTCAAACTCCTCATTTGTTCTCATTGCTATACTTATTCTCCAAATTTGACATAAAAAATGCAATATCTAGAGCCTATAACTAATGTCATGGCCTCTCTATACGCAAGTCTAGTATAATTGAGACATTTTTTCAAGACTCACCAATTGAAACAACACTTTGGTAGTATTGTTTAAATAACCCTTTTCACTGTTTAAACCACAATAATACTTCTCACACGTTTTTCTATAACACCCAAACACATATTTCTGTGTGGTTTAAACAACACTTACAAATCTTGAACACAACTACTAAACGGGCTACAAACTCTTTTCAAGAATGTGCATTATATATGCAACAATTAGAGAGATTCCTAAACCACAAAACACTCACACCTATTGTGTTTTAAATGAAGCTTTTGTAATTCTAAAAGCAAAGCCAAAAAACAAAATGTAATTAATAACCTCCAACTCATATATTCCTTTTGCTTCAATTCTTATCTGACTAATGTTATTTCTAAAACAGTTCAAGTTGTGTAGATGAAGATCATATTAATTTTATCATTGTGAGCATGACACAGATTATGAGCAGCCAAAGAAAAAAAAATCAATAATTTTACAAATTCCATTAGTAAAATTCTACTAAACATAGCACAAAAAATTCTACCAATTTTAATACAAATCAAACTTATATTCATATGGTCCATAAATTAAAGACTATCTTCACATAGTTCATAGATTAAAGCCTATCTAGCAAATATAAAACAAAATAAGCCATCTTAGTAAAATCATATCATAAATTCTACGGTTAATCTCAAATATCGTAATTTTCTTTGACAGCTTAAATTGGAGTATATGTATAGGGCATAGATAGAAGCTAATATGGGACATAGAAGCGTAAGGAAGCAAAACACGTCTACTTTTAGAAAACAAGAAACAAAACATGTTTACTTTTGAAAATAACCTTGAATCAACGTGGGTTACTTGAATCCACATAACTTGCTTGAAAATTCTCCTCTTCCATGTTAGGCGCTTGAGAATCACCATAGTTGCTTAAACAGCCTAAACTAGAAGTAATACTGAAAATAACCTTGAATCAATGTGGGTTACTTGAATCCACATAACTTGCTTGAAAATTCTCCTCTTCCATTTCATGGGCTTGAGAATCACCATCGTTGCTTAAACAGCCTAAACTAGTAGTAATACATGCCTAAGATGAATATCACATCATGTTGGCATTTGGCACATTTCAAATCCATACATAAATATACCTGACCAAAACTTAGGTAAAATACTTAATAGTTCAATACATTAAGTTTTTAGATAAAATTCAAATTAATACATTATTTGTGTTTTATTAGTCAATGCAACCAGCCACTTAAACTTAATTGGTAAACTTAACGTATTTCACTCAAAGTCTGATAAAAAATTTTCGCCCTATATACACCATAAAGGGATCCATTGTATAAGGACAAAAAAACATTGCACGTTGCGCTTATTTTTATATATTCATTCCATTCTTTTTTTATTTAAGTAATATAATCACTTTTGAAAAATGTATGCAATAGTTATATACCTTTTTTTTTTTTGATAAGTCAAAAGTTATTTCCTTTCTTGAAAGTAACTTTGCAATTTGAATAAGGTCCTATGTGACTTTTTTGGGAATACCACCTGTTCTATGCATTATTTTCTTACTAATAAAATAATGATAAAGAAATTTGAGTAATATTGGTTGAGTGTTTTTGATATACGTGTGGATGAAAAAGTGTGTTAAAATGTGTGTAATGTTGTTTAAAATATGAAAAGAGTGGTTCTAACCACTCTACCAAATAGGCCCTGAATAAGCTATTTCTTAGATTTGAAATAACTTTTAAACAATGTGTGTCATACACACTTCTTTTTCTTTAAAGTTAACCATGAATTTGAATATGTTCCTATATGACTACTTTTGGAATACCCCTTGTTTCACGTATGCTTTTCTTCTTAATTCAGTGACAATCAGCTTTAAACCATGTATGATAATTTACATTTTCAATAAGGTTATTAAGAAATTTTATTAAGTTCCTACTTAAATTTGTAATCACTTTTTAGCAATGTAAGTAATACTCATTTCCTTTTTTGTTAAAGTAGCTATGCAATTTTAATAAGATCCTATGTGACTTTTTTATTGTACCACATGTTCCTGGCATTCTTTTCTTCCTAATTTAGTAACGATCAGTTTGAACCATGCATGATAATTTTCTTTATAATAAAGCAACTATGAAATTTGAATACGTTCTTACTTGGATTTGTAATCACTTTTAAACAATGTAAGCAATACTCATTTCCTTTCCTTTAAAGTAACTATACAATTTGATTAGGTTCCTATATAACTTTTTGGTATGCCATATGCTCCACTCATTCTTTTCTTTCTCATTCAGTAACGATCGAGTTTGTATCACTTTTGAACAATATATGTAATACTCAATTCCTTTTTTAAAAGTAACTATGCTATTTGATTAGGTTCCTATGTGATTTTTTGGTATATCGCATGCTCCACTCATTCTTTTCTTCATCATTCAATAATGATCGAATTTTTATGAAAAATTACTTTTCAGCGAAGCAACTATGAAATTTGAATAGAATTTAAAATCACT
The DNA here is from genome assembly GCA_030820535.1 of Quercus parvula. Lineage (NCBI taxonomy): Eukaryota > Viridiplantae > Streptophyta > Magnoliopsida > Fagales > Fagaceae > Quercus > Quercus parvula. The sequence continues at coordinate 57,777,898 of JAUAME010000002.1, forward strand.
TTTGAACAATTTATGTAATGCTCAATTCCTATTTTTTTAAAGTAACTATGCAATTTGATTAGGTTCCTATGTGACTTTTTGGTCAATTCAAAACCATGTACAGCTATGGAAAATCCTATTAAAAGTGTGACTTATCTTATAGAAATTGTTTTCCAATAAAATTTTTAAGAAAGCTACTTTATCTTATGTCAAGCTTAAAAAGGGATGTCAAGATATAGTTATTTAAGCTTATTTTTAAGGTTATTACCGATCATAGAAAAATAGATAGTTAAAAAAATGACTTAGTTTTCAAAAAACACTAATATTAAAAGTTAAAACAAACAGATTATATAAATGAATTTGGCAATGGTGACTGTGTTGTTGAGGTGGCTATTGAAAGAGAAATAATTCGTTATACTTAAACTCTTTTTTTTTTTTTTTTTTTTTTAATCAAAAAGCTAAGAAACAATACATCTCGTACGGTATAGGGATCTAGGACTAGGAATCGTGGGTGTTCCTCAAGCCAATTTGCCTTGCCTCTTGAGTTTGTTTTTTGAGATATAAGATAGAACTTGCCTCCGAGTTTTGGTATTGTTGATTGATGCTCATAAATTCTATACTTTATAGAACAATAAGTTACCAAAAGTAGAGCAGCCATGGCCATTTTTTCTTTAATTTTTGAGCTTTCTAATGCCTATGTTTTTTTTTTTTTTTTTTTTTACTAAGACGAAATTAATTAATGATAAAAATTGAGGATAAAAGGTGCTTTGTAGAAATTTATAATTATAGATACCAGCTACTAATAAAAACGTAATATCAACAAAGTTTTCTCTCTCTCTCTCTCTCTCTCTTTTGGTTGTCGTTGTTGTTGTTGCTGCTGAGAAGTCAACAAAATTTTCTTTTGAACTATTCTGCAAAGTACTACTAATAAAAACGTAATATCAAGGAAGTTTTCTTTGGAACTATACTGGGAAGTATAACATGCGTCATAAGGATACTCTGAATGCAATAAAGGTAGAGGTAATTACATTTTATCATTCTAAACTATACACTAAATTATATTCTGCACCCTAAACTTTTAAAATACACAATTAACATCATAAATTGATTCTCAAAAAAAAAAAAAAAAAACCATAAGTTATAACTTGCATTACATTTTACACTCTGATTTCAAGTTTGTTGTCATCTTGGACAACAAACTCATGGTACCATATAAAAAGATCCAATTTCCCATCTTCTTAATCACTTAAAATAAAAGAAAAATTATACTTTATCACCTTAAATTATTGTTTCCATCCTACACACACTCTCTTTGATATATATATATATATATATATATATTCCCTTTTTCAACTTCCAAGCATCATTCTCTCTCAATTTGTTTTCCAAGCGCCTCTTTCTCTTTGTCAATTTGTTTTGAGATAAAATTATACTCTAATATAATTTAAGTATATACGTGTATAAGTTTTCCTCCTGACGATTTAAACTTTGGCCCTTACCCCTCACCCTTAAGAGTGCGTAAAGATTGCAAATATGATAGTTAATAAGCTTGGTGTGATGATTACTTCACAAGTATAAGTGCTTATAAGGTGTGGGAGGTAAAAGTCGGAGTTCAAGTTTCTAGAAGGGAGTTTCACATACATATACACTTAAATTAGGCTAGAGTAGAATTTCTGTCTTGTATAAAACAAAAAAAAAAAAAAAAAAATATATATATATATATATATAGCGGTAGGATTTTATTTGCAAGTACAAAAAAGAGTTTTTGTAAGAAGTCTTTAAATAATTTAAAATAAATTACATTTACAATATATTTGTTTGAGGTATTTTAATTTTGATCCCTTACAATCTTGCTCTTCTGTCAAATTTTTTTGACTAACTAGACTATAAAATGAAGTTGTGAGTCAAATTAAAATTTTCTATATAACCCGTATCAACCCAAAAAAAAAAAAAAATTTATTTCATCTGAATTAATTATTAATGTCTTTAATGATAATAATTTATAAAAATAACTAGTCAAAAATAATTTATAAAATAATTTAGTCAAAAAATATATAAAAATAATTATCTACTTTAATAATTTAAAATGCCTCGTGCATGCGTGTTTATGATTTCCTTGAATTTGAACCGTTGAAATTGCTATGGTTGATTTATTTTATTCTATTCAAGGGCCAATTAAAATCAATTATTTTTCGTTATGTTCATTTAAGTCCATTTAATATCTTTCTCCAAAAAACAAAAAAAAACAAAAAAAAGTTTTGATTTTCATGTGAGAACCGACTATTTTACTCTTGAAAATTCTAATTGTTCATGTAAAATTCCCAAGCCTCATGATTGCATGAAGTGAATATTTTATTTATTTACTTATTTAGTCTTTGTAGAAGTGGAAAATTTTCAAACAATCACAAGTTACCACTTGTTACATAGTGAGTCCCACTTTTATTGTTGGGTTCGAAGACTTTAGGTTTAAATGTATTAGAACTTCATTTTGTAGTGTTGGCAAAACATGATTAAAACATTTAGTCTTGTTTTAGACTTGCTCCAAGTATGTTTATATGTAAAGTTGGAATTGAGTGTATTGCAAGATTTATTGTGTAAATCTGCCTGGATCGACCGATCGAGAATTAGACTTGATCGTTCGGAACTCGTGCAGATTGTTTTTCTGTAGAATTTTCCAATTTAGCCCAAGCCCGTTTGACGTGTAGGATTTTATGTTTTGCCTTAAGTATAAAAGGAAAAGCCCTAACCACATTTTTATGTGGTTGTTTATGTCGTTTATGTAAATCTCTTGTGATATATCTAGGTGGTTGCTTTCACATATACTTAGGTTTATCAAGAATCAAGATTATGTCAAGAACTTGATGTTCGTTTCAGTTGCTACATAAAGAGTTTAAAGATACATAAGTGGGAGTACTTGTGCTTGCTGTGAATCCAAGAAAGAAGTAGTTCATGGACTCGGAGCTGTCACGTGGTCGTGATAGTAAATTTCTTGCTCAATGTAGCAATAGGATGTTAGTGGTCTAAGTTGCTATTGTGTAAAATTCAATTATTTCATAGTGAATCTGTTTTACCTTAAGGATAGTTAGGTTAAATCTTCCCTAGGTTTTTTATCGGTTTGGTTTTCCTAGGTCATCATATTTTTGTGCTATTTATTTTCCGTTGTTTTACATGATATGAAATGTTTTTGTTAACTTAGATCTGAATAATTTGACTAAGTAATCACTTGTCTAATTAACTAGGTTAATCTGGTTGTGTTTTAAGGTGTCTAAAAATGTACAAGTGGTATCAGAGCAGGTTAGCTCTATTTTTTAAATCCTTTGATCTAAGAGTTGATCCTTGACCTCTGTTGTCATGGAACATGGTCACTTTCTTATGATCCCACCTCACTTTGATGGGAACAACTATGTCTACTGAAAAGTAAGGATGAAAGCATTCTTGAAATCTATTGATGAAAGAGTTTGGAACTCCGTTGAATATGGATGGGAGAAGCCCACCACTCTAGTTAGTGAGTGGCAAACTTCTTAGAAAGAAGTAGCCACTTTTAATAGCAAAACTATGAATGCTATTTTTAATGCTATTTCTATGGAGGAATTCAAGAGAATTTCAAATGTTGAGGTTGCTCATACTGCTTGGAATATTCTCCAAACTGTGCATGAAGGTACAAAGGCAATTAAGATCAATAAGTTGTAGCAATTAACAACTAGATTTGAAAGTATTATGATGTTTGATGATAAAAGTTTTAATGAGTTCTATGCTAAACTTAATGACATTGTTAATTCTGCTTATAATTTGGGTGAAATCTATGATCAACCTAAAATTGTTAGGAAGATTTTTAGATCTTTGACTGAGGACTTTAGACCCAAAGTGACTGCCATTACTGAAAGTAAGGATGTGGACTCCATCCCTATTGATGAACTTGTAGGATCTTTTCAGTCCTATAAGTTGGATCTACCTAAGACGAGTAAATCCAAATCAATGGCTCTTAAGTTTGTTGATGATATTGATGTGAATAGATTTGATGATGAGCTCTTTGTTACAGAGATTGCTTACCTTGCCAAGAACTTTAGAAATTTGCTTAGGAACAATAACAGAAGGGCAAGAGGTAAAAACAATGCTTAACCTAGAAATTTTAGGAGGAATGATCCCACTAAGGTGAATAATACTGAAAAACCTAGAAAGAAAGTAGGTCAAACCCCTAACAATTCTATAGGTCAACAATGTTTTAGATGTCAAGGGTATGGTCATATGAAATCAGAATGTCCTACATTCTTAAGTTCTAAGGGTAAGACTATGGTTGTAACCCTTAGTGATGATGAAATTTCTAACAATGAGTTTGGTAGTGATGAGGATGGAAACTCTATTGCTTTTACAGCTACTACTGTAGTTGAGGAAAGTGTTGCTATTGAAGAGAACACTTCTGATGGGGAACTCTTTGAGGATGCAGATTTGCAAGAAGCCTACAATAAACTTTGCAAAGTTGCTGCAAAGGATGCTAGGAGTGTTGATTTAGACTTAAAGAAAATTTGCTTGAACTTGATAAGAAAAATTTGCTTATCAAGTTCAAGCAAAATTTGCTTTTGAAACTGTTTGATGCTAATGAATTGTTAAATAATGTGAAGACTGAGAACATGTTTTTACTTGATAAGGTTAAGAATTTGAAACTTGAATTATCTGTTGCTAGAGAACAAACAAATAGGTTTGCTAATTCCAAACTTGATCACATGCTGAGTGTTTAAAAGTCTCTCTTAAACAAAGCTGGTCTAGGTTTTGAAGATAGCATCACTGTTTCTAAGACTCATTCCACAAACTTTGTTTCTTCTTTTGAGCCTCTTGTGAGTGAGAGTGTCAAACAAGCAGAAGTTACTCCTCCTAGGAAGATTAGGGTTGATCTTCAAGAGTCTAAACCTAAGACTCCTAACCCTCCTAAGGACAAGGTGCATGGTAAACTTGCATGGGTTTGTCATTTTTGTAGAAAGTCTGGGCACTTTCGTCCAAATTGTTTCAAGTTGCAAGCTGCTAAGCGAGAAAATAAACCAAAAATATTTGTGCCTCAAGCACAAGATCCTATGGTACTTATTAGTGAATTGGTAAAGGTTTTAAACATTTATTCCAATCCTGGAGTTGCTCAGCATTCTAATGTGAATAATAAATCTAATGCTAGAGTTGCATCTAAAAAGTTTTGGATGCAAAATGCTCGATCTAATTGAGTCTTTCTGACATAGTCCTTGTGCTTCACTACTCTTCTCTTTGTGACCATTCTTCTTTGTTGTTTTTGTGTTTTATTCTTTTTCTAGGATTTGCATTGCATATCATTCATGCATTTCATGCTAGGTTGCTTTTGTTATTTCTTTTCAAAAAAAAAAAAAAAAAGTGTTTTGTATTATTTTCTTGAATTTGAAATCAAGGTTGGCCATATTATCTTTACATAACATGTTTCTGTACATTGTTTAGCTTGAATGACCTTATTTATTGCACTTTACTAGTTTAATCTTTGTGGTGCATGTTGTGTGGGAAGATGTTTATAGTTTTTGATCACTTGATCTTGATCTTGAAGTCATATGCCTTTGATTGTTGGACTTGAACTTATTGAGAAATGCATAAATAACTATCTCACCACTGTTTACTAGCTAATAATGAACATCTTAGTGCATATCATAAGATTTTGTGCTCAACAAAGTGTAGCACATGTACAAAAAGAACATAAGGTGTAGCCTCGGTTAATTGCTAAAATTGGTGTGTACATTATTGGACTATAATCAATTCAATCAAATAAAATTGGTGTGTATATTATCTTGGATATTTTAAATAAGTTTTTGATAAAATAAAATTGGTGTATACATTATGAGGCAAATCAAGAAACTTACATGATTGCAAGCTTGTTTTTTAGGAGATGTGAGAGTTATATGATGTAACTCTTTAGGTGATAGTTTCTTTCAAATTTATGTGATAAATTTTGTAGAAATTGTGATTGCTTACTATTTACATATCATCTCATATGTATCTCAAACTTTTGTTAGTTGCATACACTACACAAGTTACTCTTTGCTAAACTTTGCACATGTTATTGTGTGTGATTTTGTTGTGGCCATCCAAGATTGAAAAATTCCTTGATTTTAAAGCAAAATGTGTTTGAAGGTTGAGATTTATGGAAAAATTGATTGAAAATCTTATTTTGGGAGATCTGGGTTTAATGCAAGTGTTTTGAAAGACATTTCACATCATACTCATGCATTCTATTCATAAAATATCATGCTTTGAGGAGTTTCTGTATAAAATTGCTCTGTTTTTGAAAATGTGGATTTTTCTAGATTTTCGATCGATCGAATGTGTCTTTTGACTGATCGAAATTACGATTAAAATATTGGTTTGAATCTACTTGGCTCGATCGATGCTCGATCGCTACTGGATTGATCAAATGTAATTTTCGATTGCTCGAATCTATTTTTCAAACAATCGAAAATCGTTTAGAGAGTTTTTTAAAAACATAAGCTTTTCTCGTGTTGTTTCACTATTCAAACTTTTTCAAAAACTCTTTCTCTCTCTCTTCGATCGGTCAATATTCAAAGCAAGATTTTTTGTCGTTTTCCCTCAAAATGTTTCAAGGGTTTTTGTCTTCTAGCACCGATAAGACCTTTTTGCCCATTCTTTTTCATTTATTTTCATGTTTCATGCATTTTTTCATGCATTTTGGGGAGAATTTTGAACCTATGGAAAATTGGGGTTTTTGGTATTTTCAATCAAATCTTGCAAAATTGATCATTGGTTTTTTGTTATGAGATGTTATTAAATTGATCTTTGTGGTTTAATTTGATCAATTTTTTGAATTAGGAAAAATAGAATTTTCTAGGGCTTGAAACTACCCGAATTGGGGATTTTGTTCAATTGAGCATAAATTGATCAAATTGGCTTGTTTGATTGATAAATTTGGTCATTATATTCTATTATCTAACTTGTGTAATGATCAATTGATCAATTTGTTGAGATTTTTGAAAGTGGGTTTTCAAAATTTGGGGGTTTTGATATATATACTCTATGTTCAAGCCAGTTTTGTGTTTTTAACAGTGTATTTGAACTATTCTCACTGCATTAGAGTATGCATCGTGTGATAATACTGTTCATGCATTATATAGACTGTTATTTTCTATTGTTTTTAATCTAATTGTGTCTGATGTAGTCTGCCCTTGGGTTTTTCTTGTTTTTGTCTTTTGTCTCTTTTCTGTCTGTCCTTTCTACTTTTTAGCATCATGGTTAGGAAGACTAGGGCCCATAGGACATCCTCTTCTTCTTCTACTCCATCCTTTGATAGTGAGAGGTTTTTTAGTGAGAAAAACCAAGAGACATATGAGAAGCTGAACATTCATAGGAATGTATGGGTAGAGAGAAAAGTAGTTTTAGATGAGCTTGATTCGGAGATTAGGAGAAACTTTGAGAGTAAAGGGCTGGTTGCCTTTGTTGGATGTTGATCATCCTCCTTTGGCTATCTTGATCAGAGAGTTCTACTCGAACCTCTCTATCCACTCCAATGATTCCAACACTCAGTTTGTGAGTAGTTGGATACGGGGTGAAGAGTACACCATTACTCCTACAGTAGTGGCCTCTACTCTTGGGGTGCCTAAGGTCCAACATCTTGTCTATCCTTACAATGAGTCTCCTCCCATTGATGACATCATGTCATATCTTACTAGGACTTCTATCTAGTAGGGTTCTGATCCTTGGATCACCTCTCACGAGTTGACTGAGATTCACTATCTCTTTTTCTTGATTTCTTGTCATTCTATTTGGCCCATCTCTTATTTGCATACTATTCCTATTAAGAGATGTGCATTTTTGTATGCTCTTGTAACAGAAGCTCCTATGATTTTTCCTCATCTTTTCATTTGTTCTTTGGTTGAGGTTCATAGGAGTAGTTCTTCTACTCGTGCTTTTTTCTTTCCTATTTTTATTCATAGGATTTTGTTACATCTAGGATTAGATGAGTTTCCTACGTCTGAGCCTGTTCATATTATAGCTTCTATAGGTGCCACCTTCCTTAGGCAGAAGGCTACTCAGATGAAAGCAAGCTCTAAATGCCCTAGAGTTGAGTCGTCTTCTGGTTTCGTACCTCCTTCTCCTTCTTCTTTAGGTGATCCGGCTGTTGATGTGTTCATTGATCTGACTATTGCTGCTGATCCTCCACCTTTTGCTTTGGATGTTTCTAGCATTCATCGTATGTTGGACATTGTCTTAACCATTCAGGCGGCTCATGGTTAGCTTTTGGTGGATATGCTTGCCGAGCTACAGGCATTGCATGCAGATTTGGCGAGTTTTAGACGGTCACCTCCATCACCTCCATTTGACGATGAGTGATTTCCCTATGGCAATTCGTCACAAAAAGAGAGAGTACATCTGGATAGGAGATTTTGTTGATAGGGGGAGTTTTTTGTTGCTTTGGAGCTGTGGAGCTTTAGATTGTATCTAGGTGCTTCACCTTAAATTTATATTTTTTGGCTCATGATGTATTTTGTTCTATTTTAGTTGTCTATGATAGGGGGAGATACTATGTTGTGTTTATTTCTGTTTCTTGTTTCACATTGTGCTACATTGTTTATTGATTTATATTTATGAGGTTATTCATGATATATGTCTTGTAGTTTATGATTATGTGATATCAAAAAGTTATTTTGTTTTACTTATATTTTCTACACATATGTTTATGTGTTTGCTAAGTGTTACAGGAATATATAGGTTGATTTAGTCGTGCTGCTGTCTACACTTGCAACTGATAGATAGTAGTTATGTTGAATTTGTTTTTGTTGGGCAATGTTATTGTAATGGGCTGTTTCTGTAAACTTTGAGCATTTTGTTTATTTTGTGTTTTGTCACGGATTGCCAAAGGGGAGTTTGTTGGGTTCTAAGACTTTAGGTTTAAATGTATTAGAACTTCATTTTGTAGTGTTGGCAAACCATGATCAAAACATTTAGTCTTGTTTTAGACTTGCTCAAAGTATGTTTATATGTAAAGTTGGAATCGAGTATATTGCAGGATTTATTGTGTAAATCTACCTGTCTTGACCAATCAAGAATTAGACTTGATCGATTGAAGCTCGTACAGATTGTTTTTCTGCAAAATTTTCCAAATTAGCCCAAGCCCGTTTGACGTGTAGGGTTTTATGTTTTGCCTTAAGTATAAAAGGAAAAACCCTAGCCATGTTTTTATGTGGTTGTTTATGCTGTGTATGTGAATCTCTTATGAGATCTCGAGGTGGTTGCCTTCACATATACTTGGGGTTATCAAGAATCAAGATTATGTCAAGAACTTGATGATCGTTTCAGTTGCTGCATAAAGAGCTTAAAGATACACAAGTGGGAGTACTTGTACTTGCTGTGAATCCAAAAAAGAAGTAGTCCGTGGACTCAGAGCTGTCACGTGGCTGTGGTAGTAAGTTTCCAACTCGAGGTAGCAATAGGATGTTAGTGGTTTAAGTCTCTATTGTGTAAATTTTAATTCTTTCATAGTAGATCTGTTTTACCTTGAGAATAACTAGGTTAAATCCTCCCCAGGTTTTTTACCGGTTTGGTTTTCCTGGGTCATCATATCTTTACGTTATTTATTTTTCGCTGCTTTGCATGATATGATATGTTTGTGTTAATCTAGATCTGAATAATTTGACTAAGTAATCACTTAGCTAATTAACTGGGTTAATCCGGTTGTGTTTTAAGGGGTTTAAAAACGTACAATTATTATTCAAAAACCAATGAAAATATTCTAAATATCACTAAATAGAAATTCCAAAAAATATCTATGAGTCAAATGTGTTGGTATGTTGATACTTAATTTAAAATGATATAAGCAGTCAAATTAAATATTACCATGTGTTATTTTAAATTAAGACATTTTGGTCAATCAAATAAATATCATGTGTCCCTTGGAAAATAGGATGTAAAGTCCCTCTATATAAATTATGAAACATGTCACCACTGAGAGCCAATTATGTGTCATCATACCTCACTTAAGATTCCTATATGACATTGAGAAGTCTTGAAACTCCACTAGGATCAAGTTTCAAAGCCTCCAGAAACTTTAAAAACTTCAACCTTCAAATACCAAAAAAATAAAAATAAAAAGCACTAATAAAAACATTCCATCAAATCTCAAAGATTTCTAGGAATTAATTTGAAAAGCCTCATGAAACTTGAAGAATTCTAATTCATTGAAGCTTCATCAGATTCAAACTCCAAAACCTCAAAGAACTTCCACTGCAGATCTTCAAAGTTCATGAACATTTGAAAAATGTATGAAGATCACAAAGAACAAGAAAAACAGAGAATTTCTAACAAGCTCAAAACCAAAGATTCATCACAATTTCTTGCCAAAGATCTTTCAATCTACTTTCCAATCAAAGTGATGACACTTTGTATTCAAATCAAGACAATTCTTGAATTGAAAATTTTTCCGAGAAAGTCGAATTAGGGGATTATTATTTTGTAATAGAATTTAATTACAGAAAATTGTACTCTATCATTTATTAATACAAATTATATTTATGAAACTATTACTATTGTTTGATTTTCATATTTTCTTCACAGTCTTGAGCTTGCTAAATGATAATTTTACGCTTGAACAATGGTGTATATTTGTTTAGACCCCTTACAACCAAATTAGTTTTACCTAATGAATTAACCAAGTAGTTACTTAGGTTAATTATTTAGATCTAGGTTAAACAATAAAAGATCATATCATGCAAAGCGGAAAAGTAAAGAACATATAGATATGATCACCTAGGAAAACCAATGAAACCAACCACATGCAAGCTCTAAATACACGAACTCTTCTCTCTTGGATTAGTTGCAGACAAGCTCCCACACTTCTGGCTTTGAGATCCCACTCAAGAATTTCAGATCATCAGTGGTTAATTTTTGTAACTACAACTACATTCCACCAGTACTTGATTGTAGATCTCGTTCCGGTAGATATTTGTATAGTCAGAAGGTACAAAGCCTCTTAGATCTCACAGGAGTAACTCACAAGTCTTCTAAATGTTTCCAAAACATAGCTAGAGTTTTCCTTTTATATTTGGACGTGTTGGACTAAAACCTTAAAACGTTTTTACGGTCTTGGGCCTATTTTGAAATTATGCAGAAATTGTTTTTTTGGGATTTTAGATTGGTTAAATCTAATTATCGATCGGTTGAGTTTCATAGATTCTGACTTCTCTTTTTTGCAGCTTGAATGTTCTTAAATCTTGAAATATACAATTTTGAGCAATGCCTAGCAATAATCTAGGCATGTTTTTGTTCTCGGTTTGCCAACACATACAAAATAAGACTCTAAAACATTTAATCCTAAATTTTTAGAACTTAACAAATGGTCTAACAAGAAACTCTAAGTTTCACTTAATAGAAATTGAGGTGTCTACAAAAGGTTAATTTTAAAAATAAAAAATAAAAAAAAAAACTAAAAAAAGGGCAACCCACTTAACCTGTGGTTCGACATGTCCAAACCTACCATTTCAGCCAGCGGGTTTGGGTTGATCTGTTATTTTCAAGGATCTTAAAACCCCTTTCACATTCCTTTCATTCTTTCTTTTTTATTATTATTTTTTTAATCTTTTGAATTCAATTTTGCCGAGCAGGGCTTTTATAGTGTTTAATAATGGCAGATTTGGTAAGTTTAGCATTGGACGTTGGTCATAGGCGATGCGTTTTGGTGGTTTTGTAGCTTTTGCTGTTGGGGGTTCTTCTATTTTGGGTGATGGAGTTTGGCAGAATAACATGGGATTGTGGGCTTGTGATTGGAAACAAGGTGGCACATATGTACTTGTGCTTGTTTAGACCCCAATTTTTATCAAATTACAAAATTCAAGCTTATACTTAAACAATAGATGTGTGGAATGATAAATATAAGCAAAACCCAAATTGGTAATCAACTCTAAACCACAATTAATCACAAATCACAGTAGCAATTAAAACTAAAGAGTAGGGAAGAGAGAAGCAAACACAAGATAACACTGAGACGTGTTATCGAAGAGGAAACCAAAGAACTTGGCAAAAAACCTCTCCGTAGAAAATGATCCACTGGGAAATCAGTTGGGATGCATGAATAGCAATAGACCCTCCAAGTTTAATCTACCCAATGCACCTATGCCCTCCAAGCTTCTTGCTCCAACAAGGTTACTCACACAATGCCTTCTCTAGCTTTCTGAATCCCATAATTAGCCCAATGCTCCAATCAAAGTTAATTGGTCTTCCTTGAACTGCTTCCCAAACTCCAATGCCTTCTCACAATTTAGATTGGGTGTGGTAAAGGTTTGGATTATGAACCTCTCATGGGTATGTCCATGGAGAAGGTGAGAGTCGAGGAATTTGGAGAATTAAGTGCATAAGATTGTGGAAGAATCAATCTTGTTTTCTTTAGGGTTTCTCTCTCAAAATTCTCTTTGGAAGCTCTTCACATTTTTTGGGTATAAGGGTATTTATAGTAGGGTGTAAGCTGGAATGTGAAAAGAAATATTTTAGTAAAACAGGATGCACTCGCAAGTCACTCGTGGCTAAGATGAGTCACAAGTTCCAGTTGCGAGTTACTAGAAATTCCAGACTATACTTTTTGTCCTGTAGTGTAATAGCTAGCCTAACTCTTTAGCTTCCTACATGCTTCACACGTGTGCTTCAATTTGGCGAGTCAAGTTGCGAGTCCAGTTGCCAAAACTCACTCACACCTAATTCTAGATCTGTGAAACTCTTGAACCATACGAACAAGTCTACTGAAAACAATTTCACAAAATGCAACCATTAAGTTCATTGTAAGTGGAAAACTTAGAATGCATATGGAGCAAGCACAATGCAATCAAGCAAGTATGATTATGACAATTAAGCATAACTTGACCATACACGAACAATCACTATAAAAAGTGACTACAATGAATATTTACAAAGTAAATGAACATCCAGAAAGACAAGCAATTAAGCTTAATGGAAAGTATCATTTGCATGTCCAACACTTAAACGATGCAAACGCACTAAGGCAAGAAGCATTAGGACTTAAGTTGCATCAAGAAGGATACTAAATCCAACAAAGTACAAGATGTACTCAAGATAATGCATAACATTAACTAAAGTACTAAGCTACAAAAGCAAGGTAAATAAACAAAGTAGCATAGTCATATACACAATACAAGTTTGTAAGACGGAAATAAACAAAAGACTAAATAAACATAAGGAAAATAAAATCCAAGCTCCATGACTTCAATTTTGTCTTGTAGTGTAACAGTTGGCTTGACTCTTAGCTTCCTGCATGCTTCACACGTGTGCTTCAACTTGGCGAGTCATCCACTCATGAGTCAAATTGCGAGTCCAGTCGTGAGTTTGCATTAGCTTGCACACACTTGATCAAATCTTCACACTCTCTCACACACAACCCACACAATATTTCCCACCTAAATACAGGGTTTTTAAATGCTGAATTACTAGAAAATTTGGCATGGAATAAGCCAACACATAGTTGAATAAATTTAACTTTACAATCTTTTCCTTTGGCTATTCTTTGACAAAACCCTAAAATAGACTCTAGACTTAAAAATGTGAGTTAGGAACAGTTGCCAAAACTCAGATCTGTGAAGCTCTTGAACCATACGAACAAATCTACTAAAAACAATATCACAAAATGCAACCATTAAGTTCATTGTAAGCGGAAAACTTAGAATGCACATGGCGCAAGCATAATGTGATCAAGCAAGTATGAGTATGACAATTAAGCGTAACTTGACCATACACGAACAATCACTATAAATAGTTACTACAATGAACATTTACAAAGTAAATGAACATCTGAACATGCAAGCAATTAAGCTCAATGGAAAGTATCATTTGCATGTCCAACACTCAAACGATGCAAATGCACTAAGGCAAAAAGCATTAGGACTTAAGTTGCATCAAGAAGGATACAAAATCGAACAAAGTAAAAAATGTACTCAAGATAATGCATAACATTAACTAAAGTACTAAGCTACAAAAGCAAGGTAAATAAACATAGTAGCATAGTCACATACACAATACAAGTTTGCAAGACGAAAATAAACAAAAGACTAAATAAACATAAGAAAATAAAATCCAAGCTCCATGACTTCATTTTTGTCCTATAGTGTAACAGTTGGCTTGACTCTTTAGCTTCCTGCATGCTTCACATGTGTGCTTCAATTTGGCGAGTCATCCACTCGTGAGTCAAATTGCGAGTCTAGTCGTGAGTTTGCATTAGCTTGCACACACTTGATCAAATCTTCACACTCTCCCACACACAACCCACACAATATTTCCCACCTAAATATAGGGTTTCTAAATGCTGAATTACAAGAAAATTTGGCATGGAATAAGCCAACACATAGTTGAATAAATTTAACTTTACAATCTCCCCCTTTGGCTATTCTGTGACAAAACCCTAAAACAGACTCTAGACTTAAAAATGTGAGTTAGGAACAGTTGCCAAAACTCACTCACACCTAATTCTAGATCTGTGAAGCTCTTAAACTAGACAAACAAATTTACTGAAAACAATATCACAAAATACAACCATTAAGTTCATTGTAAGCATAAAACTTAGAATGTACATGGAGCAAGCATAATGCGATCAAGCAAGTATGAGTATGACAATTAAGCGTAACTTGACCATACACGAACAATCACTATAAATATTTATTACAATGAACATTTACAAAGTAAATAAACATCCAGACATGCAAGCAATTAAGCTCAATGGAAAGTATCATTTGCATGTCTAACACTTAAACGATGCAAATGCACTAAGGCAAGAAGCATTAGGACTTAAGTTGCATCAAGAATGATACAAAATCCAACAAAGTACAAGATGTACTCAAGATAATGCATAACATTAACTAAAGTACTAAGCTACAAAAGCAAGGTAAATAAACATAGTAGCATAGTCATATACACAATACAAGTTTGCAAGATGGAAATAAACAAAAGACTAAATAAACATAAGAAAAATAAACTCCAAGCTCCATAACTCCATTTGATTGCTAGCTCCCCGTTTGACTAAGCTCTATCTCCCCCTATCATGTGCATCCTCTCCCTTCTTTTGTCTTGGAATAGCTACTTATCATCTTCTTCATCTTCATCTTCAAGCTTTCGTTGAATTTGGTCCATTTGTGTTTCAAGAGATGTGAGTTTTTTAAATATCTGATTGTGTTGAGTGTACATGATGGAGGTTAGTCCGGACATCTTGGTGTTTAACTTCTTGATTTGATCTACAAGAACATCCATTTGACTGAAACTTGAGTTAGATGGAGGAGCTCCACTTTCTTATTTTGGAGCCTTTTGAGCTGAGCTTGAGTGGCCTTTGCTTGCATTGTAGGTTTTGATGTTGATTGGTTGAGGTTTTGCAAGTGGACCCTCATCTTCCAGAAGAGGAACTCCTTTTATCTTCAAAATTTTCATCACAAGAGAACGAAATGGAAGAAAATTCCTTGAGGATGTTCTTGTGGCTGTCTTCACCAAAATGTGGAAAATATGATGACAAATGTCAATCTCCACATCATTCATAAGGTCACATAGAAATAAAGCTCAACCAAGATTCATGTAAGAAATGTTGGTGAGAGGATAGAGATTGCTATACATGATCAAAGTCAAAATCTTCAACTCGGGAGAAAAGGTGATAGTGCTTACTGAAGATCCGGTGGAAGATAATTTCAAATCTTCTCCCAAGTTCATCTTTAAGAATTCAATTTTAGGACATAGATCATCATATATTGGAGGAAACCCAAGGATTAGCCTATTGATCTTGAGGATGAGACTAAGGTGCTCTGGAGAAACAGTGAATGTTGTACCTCTCACCCAACACTAGAGCTCATGATCATCAAAAAAGGCATTTGCATAGAACTCTTTCACAAGACTTTCATACACTTCATCAAACTCATTCATGAGGCAATTCCAATCTTTAGAAGCAAAGTATTGAGGTATGTTGGTGTTGCTAAGAGTATGTTGCTCTACCAAACGTTCAAGAACTAGAGGGGCATTCTTGAAGTTGTTGAGGTAGGACTGATATGCTGCAAAACATCTGAACCTAGAATGGTTAAAGTCACTTGGTGATGACCGAGATCTCTTTTGTCTTTGGGGTGAGCTCGTGAGATCAATCATTGGATCCTTGCCCTTACTACAACCATCTTTCATAGTTGATTTCTTGAAAGGAGACATCTACATAACACAAACATAAAGGCACACAAAAAACAGAACACAACAAGCAGCAACAAACTTGATTAGCAACAAGTTAGTACCAAAAATGAAAATACTAAATTAAACCCTAAAAATTGAAATTCAAAGAACAATTCAAAACAAAATGAAATTGGGAGATGCTAATCATCAAAGCATGATAAAATCATAGCATTAGGAACACAACATGACAAAGATCGTTTGTGTGCATCATATGAAAAAGTGTGCATATGAGAGGCATGAAACATGCAAAAGGGCAAAGTGTGAAACACAACCATTGATAGTTACAAACATGTAAACATGATTATTCCCAAAATTTTGTACTCGATGGAGTCAAAAATCACACACAAAAACATCTAGAAAGACATTTTATCACAAATAAAATATGCACAACACAACACAACACAAAACATGATATAATGCATGAGCATGTGAAAGTATTGACAAAAGTATGTTACACTAGCATCATATCATCATTCTCAATAAAACCCATTCACAAATATTTATCAAAAACTACATATTCATGTTCTTCCAAACACAAAATCAAATAACTCTTAAACCATCAAGTCCATGAAATAGAAGGTATAAACCATGAAATAAGGTGAAATAGAGTGAAAATCCATACATTTTATTGAATTTGGAGAGAGATTTGAAGAGATTTGTGGAGGTTTTTGGAAGAAAATGGTGGTTTTGTGAGAGAGAGAGGTGGAGCAGACAAAGAGATTGCAAAAGGGTGCTAGGGAAAATGAAGAGTTTTGAAAATCTGCTCATTTTTAACCCTATTTTTGCAAAACACGCGATTTTTGTGACTCAAGTGAGTAGCAAATGAGTCACAACATGAGTCGCCAAAACCACTTTCAAAAAGATTTTGAAAAAAATTTTCTCAAAGTCTTTTTCGTGATTGACAAGACCACTCGCGAGTGAGTCGCGATAGCCTCGAGTTGAGCACCTGAAAATCAAGTTTTCTGAAATTTATTGAAAAATTTTCTAAGTGTTTTTCGCAACTCATATGTCCACTCACGAGTGAGTCGTGATATGCACTGCCAAAAATTTGTTTAGTGCTTAAAGGACTCTGTATTTTTGCGGCTTAACTCGCTATTGAGCATGACTAATGAGTGAGTCGCAAAAATGTAGGGTGACAATTTTTTGGATTTTTGAAGATTTTTCAAAACAAAATAACTTCCAAAGACAATTCTATGCATGTATCAAAATCAACATGACTATTGACTAATCATTCATGACAAGCTTGAAGATTGATTTCCAACAATCACACATAAATGTTAAGATTTTTCCCACATTGATAGTAATGCATACATAACAAATTAAGCTCATAAATGTATTAAGTCATTTGTACGAAGGTATTAGGTCAAACATGAATGTGACAATACACAACAATGTCAATCAAATTTTGGATTTTCTACTTTTTATGTGTTTTTGGATTTTTGACACACACAAAAAAGAAAAGATTGACCAAAAATAAATGAAAAGCTTTCAAACACAAAGTAAACAAAGCTATAAAAAGAAACATGCTAAGACCCTAAGTACAAACCATGTCACAAACAAGCATAGGAAGTATTAATGCATAGACATGTGAAAAATGATTATGCATGTGTACCTTTCTTCACCCACATAGCACGTGCGTTTGGGGTGAATTCCCTAGTGGAGGGGGTACTAGAAACATAGTTCTCAAACCTCAAGGTGAAGCTAGCTAGACAAGTTGTGATGCTTTCTGTCATCCTCAACATGTCTCCAATGATTGGATCACCAACTCATGCATTTGCTTGCTTCACATTCTCTACTCCTTTCCCTTCTTTGAAGCCTTTGAGAATATGCATTCTTTAATGCTTGAAGCTTGAAACAGTTTGGTCTTGTATGTCCTCGACTCCCACAATGATGGTAAAAGTGTTCAGTTTGAGGACCTCTTTTGCTCTTAGGTAGAAATCTCCCCTTTGCCTTGGGTCTAGTCACATTCGGCTTGGGATTGTTCACAATAACCTTTTGATTCACCACACCAGGTTTCTTGACCACTTTCTCTACTTCCCCTAAAGTTGAAGCTATATTCTTATCTTTAACAAACTTCATTTCTTTAGTGGTTTGAACATTAGAACTCCCTTTTCTGATTAATCCTAAACTGCTCTTATCCGAAGCTGGCTTTTGATAGGACAAAACTTCATTAAGCTTCTTGGAAGCAAACCTTTCCACTTTTGCATTGGCTTGAACAACTTCAAGTTCAAGGAGCTTGATTTTCGAGTATTCATTGTTTAGCTCTTTCTTCAAGGATTCATTCTCAACTTTTGCTTCTTTGTATCGAACAAGTACACTTTTGTAGTCTTCTTCGGCTTTCTTCATTTTCCTTATAGCTGCCTTGGCTATCTTTGCATAATCACCACTTTCTTCAAGCAAGGCATTGTAAGATTCTTGCAATTTCTTGTTTCCTTCATACACATACTCCTCCTCTTCTTTAGAAGCATCACCATCATCAATAGTTTCCACATCAATATGTTTGCCAAGCTCTTCTTTCAATGTTTTCAAGTTATCATTTGAATCTATTGAAGTGATGGCCATGAAAGTGGAGTAGTTGCCATCTCCATCACAACTTTCTTCTTAGTGGGAGTTAGAGCTATCTGAGTCACTAAGAGTAGTTGCAAGAGCTTTACTCTTTCCTCTCAAGTATGTAGGACATTTCTTCTTCAAATGACCATGTCCATTGCACTCATAACAAGTGAGACCTTGAGAATTACATGATTCCTTGGACTCCTTCTTCTTGAATTCCTTCTTGTCTTTCTTGAAGGATAAGAACTTTCCCTTACCAAAGCTTTTACCTTGCTTTTTAAACTTTAAGAACTTACGGAAGTTCTTAGCTAGGTAGGCAACCTCCTACTCAAAATCATCCTCCTTCGAGGAGTCTTAAACTTCCGTTCTTTCATTGATGGTCTTGAGAGCAAGAGATTTGATAGACTTGTAAGATGGAAGACCAAGCTCATAAGTTTGCAATAAGCCTATCAACTCTTGCACCTTGATCTCATCTAGATCTTTGCTTTCTTCAATGGTGGCCACCTTTGCACGGAAACTCTCTAAAAGGGATCTAAGGATTTTTCTCACCACCTTGGATTCATCTGTCTTCTCTCCAAGGTTCAATTTACCAATCACAATTTCGTTCAACTTTCCATAGAATGAGTTGAACGGTTCATCTTCACTCATTTTGAGCTCTTCAAAATGAGTGGTGAGCATTTGAAGCTTGGTATTCTTGACCTTCTTAGTGCCTTCATACATTGTCTCCAAAAATTTTCACGCCTCCTTGGCAATTGACACATGAGAGATCATGTGAAATTCATCCAGTGAGACACCATAAAATTATAGCATTAAGTGCCTTACTATTAGCATTTGCCACAGTAAGTGCAGCCTTATCCCATGTGGATTTTGTGACCTCCGGTTGAGTCCATCCAATCTCAACCGCATCCTAAACACTTTCATCAATTGCACTTAAGAATGCATGCATACGGACTTTCCAATATGCATAATTGTTACCATCAAAGAATGGAGGAGCATTAAGTGATTGAGACCTTTCCATTTTAGGGGTCTAGGATCACACTAAGGATATAAAAATCCAATAACAAAGTTTAACCACTTTGATAACAAATGAAACTGTACCAAGTATATGTACTTGTGCTTGTTTAGACCCCAATTTTTATCAAATTACAAAATTCAAACTTATACTTAAACAATAGATGTGTGGAATGATAAATATAAGCAAAACCCAAATTGGTAATCTACTCTAAACCACAATTAATCACAAATCACAGTAGCAATTAAAAGTAAAGAGTAGGGAAGAGAGAAGCAAACACAAGATAACATTGGGACATTTTATCGAAGAGGAAACCGAAGAACTCAGCGAAAAACCTCTCTGCCGCCCTCCAAGCGGAAAATGATCCACTAGAAAATTAGTTGGGATGCATGAATAGCAATACACCCTCCAAGTCTAATATACTCGATGCACCTATGCCCTCCAAGCTTCTTGCTTCAACAAGGTTACTCAGAACCGTGTCTTCTCTAATTTTTCGGATCCCACAATTAGCCCATTGCTCCAATGAAAGTTAATCGGTCTTCCTTGAATTGCTTCCTAAGCTCCAATGCATTCTCATAACTTAGATTGGGTGTGGTAAAGGTTTGGATTATGAACTTCTCATGGGTATGTCAATGGAGAGGGTAAGAGTAGAGGAATTTGGAGAATTGAGTGTATAAGATTGTGGATGAATCAATTTTTTTTTTCTCTAGGGTTTCTTTCTCAAAATTCTCTTTGGAAGCTCTCTACATTTTGTAGGTATAAGGGTATTTATAGTAGGGTGTGAGCTAGAATGTGAAAAGAAAAATTTCAGCAAAACAAGGTGCACTCGTGAGTCACTTGCGGCTGAGATGAGTCATGAGTTCCAATACGAGTTACCAGAAATTCTAAACTGTGCTTTTTGTCCTGTAATGTAATAGCTGGCCTGACTCTTCAGCTTCCTACATGCTTCACACGTTTGCTCCAATTTGGCAAGTCAACCACTCGCGAGTCAAGTCGCGAGTTTGCATCAGCTTGTACACACTTGATCAAATCTTCATACTCTCTCACACACAACCTTTACAATATTTTCCACCTAAATACAGGGTTTCTAAATGCTGAATTACAAGTAAATTTGGCACGGAATAAAGCCAACACATAGTTAAATAAATTCAACTTTACATGATATATTTAATAAAAAATTTGGAGTAGTCTTAATTTTGAAAATAGAAATTAAATTGACAAGTAAACTTAAAAGAAAATTTGAGGGTTTTTTTTTTTTTTTTTTTTTTGCATAATGGGTGAGGTAGGTGGGACTTGAGGTTTTGAGAAGAATCTGAATTTGGAAAGAGGCACACATGCAAGTCGGAAAGATATGGAAAAATTTGGCTTTTATTTTAATTGATTTTGAAGAAGAGTGTTTTAGTCTTTTATGTTTGTTCCATCGAAGTAAGAAACATGTGCTTATCACATGCAATGGAATTTTGTCACATATTACAACAAAAGTAACACCAAGGTGCAAAGTGTGATAGTTTAGGGTGCTAAGGTGATTGTTGGTTTTTAAGAAGAAATTATTCATCACACCTGAAACCTTTTTTCTTTTTCTTTTTTTTTAATGTTTTAAGATAAGAATCATTCTACACATAAAAATTCTAAGCTGTGAATGGTTCACGAATTGGAATCTAGAAATCGTGGTTGTTACTCAAGTGATATTTGACTTGCCACCGAGTTTTGGTATTGTTATGCTTCACAATTTCACATATTATATTTGTCAGGCCATAAATGGTCATAAAATTTCTAAGCTTTGTTTTGATACACCAAATTACCAGAAGTTGAGAGCAACCATGGGCATTTTATCTCTAATTTCTAAGCTTTCTCATGCTTATGTTCTTGATTTGTACATCATCCTCATAATTCTCGTTTGTGTGGACTTAATTTTCATTTTGCTTAGTTATATATTCTGGCATCAAGTGGGGAAACGTTACAGGCGTCTTAAAAGGAATATCAAACTCTTGGATGCTGTCATAAAAGATTTTGAAGAGGTTTCAGAAGCAGGAAGAAAACTTGATGAGATGCCCAATCAACTTCGAGATTCACAGCTGAAAGCCGGAGTCAATGTACAACTAGCTGATACTGAGAGACACTGGGTGGACGCAACCAAAGCTGCAGTTCGCGGGGCACAGGACTGCCTGGACTCCTATCAGAAATTGAGTGAAAGAAGAAAGATTGTTGAATTGACTTACACTGCTATCATGGATTTGAAAAAAATTCGTGGCCTCAAAGCTGAGTTTGATTCGTGTTTGCGAGAGGTAAATAATCAAATTTGGTTCAGGCGTATACGTATCTGTAAATCGATAGAGCAGTCACGGTCTATTGTTAGAAGCTTGCAGAACAGACCAATCGAGGAAGATCAATCTCATCCTTATAAACGAGCTCCACCAACTGTCACTATTGAAAGAAATTTGAAAGTCCTATTCGCTAACAATCCAGAGTTAGAATCTGACTCTGACAAGAAAAAGGAAATTGAGTACCTCATCAAGTTCCCAGTGCAGCTACTGCATTCTTTCCTGCGAGATCTAGAATTAGAAGGGCTTAAATTGGAAAGCCAAACAGAAAAGGCTTGGAAGGAGGAAGCGGAGGAGATCTTTGACGAACTACAACATGAAATTGACAGCTTACAAAAAAAGGCAAATCTAATTAGATGGCTTCCATTTTTGGGTAACTGGATGACAAGACGTTGGGTGAAGAATAGCTTTGGCCAAATCAAGGAACGGTTCGAGAACCTCTTTTGGATGAAGTACATGATTGATTTTAGCTTTATCAAAAGAGTTCCATCAAAACCTGTCAGTCCGTCCCCAAAAAAGAAAACTCAGGCCACAACTGATGACAAGGAAATTTTAGATCTTCAAGATGAGTGCAACAAGCAGCTCAATCTTGAGCAATCCAAGGTGTCTTCTCGGCTCAAAGTTTTACTAGATCATAATTTCAAACACGTGCACCGACTTCTCAAAGATGCAAAAGCAGTTGAAGGCTTAAACAATTCAAGAATGGCTTGGAAGGATCAAATAAAGATCATTGTTAAAGATGCAATTCGTTCTTTGTCATCCTCCCAACCCCAAAGGAGCAACTCCAGTACTCAAAAGGAGATAGATCCTCGGCAAAAGTCCTCTACAGAATTTGAGCGATTGGAGCAAGCTATGGAATTTCTTGCCGTAAGCATTGAGGTCTGTCGAACGGAACTAATTGAAGAGACAAACTCAGTGGTCGGCTTGGAAGATAACATACATGAAGTGGTCTCACTACTGACCACCAACGATACTACTGAGCATTGCTCCATACTTCCCATTGTGGGGATGATGGGAATAGGGAAGACAACTCTAGCACAGATGGTTTATAAACATCCAGCTATTCAGAAACATTTTGAAAACAGATACTGGGTGCCTCTAGCTGATATAGTGGACGATAAGCATGTACTCCGGAAAAGATTGGGAGAAAAGGTCCTAGCAAATCAAGGGGAACGAACAGAAAAAGATTACTCATTCAAGGACGTGAATGATTTCTTGAAGGGTAGGAAGTACCTTGTAGTTCTGGACAATATCTCAAGCAAGGAAACCTGGGATATTCTGAAAGAAGCATTCAGAGATGAGAAAAGCGACAGCAGAATTTTGCTCACCACACGAGACAAGAGTGTAGATTCACATGTTGACCTAACAAGCGTCATGCGCCCACTTAAACTACGAACACAAGAAGAGAGCTGGGATTTGTTTAAACAGATGGTGCGCTTTCAGGCTGAACCTTCTAAGCCTGATCATGGACTCTCACCAGAAATCAGAAAACTTGCAGAAGAGGTTGTAGAAAGATGCGGAGGCTTGCCATCTTCCATCTTAAGTCTTGGGTATCTATTGTCCGGGAAAGAAGTGACGTCTAAGGAATTGTCAAGGGTGCTTGACCATGTCACTCCTAACCAAATTCCCTGGTCGGAAAACTTTGAAACAAATGCAAAAGACTTGCCTCTGCATCTAAGTCAATGCCTTTCTTACTTTGGACAATTCCCCAAAGATGCTAAAATTTCATCAAGAAGATTAGTCGTTTTGTGGATTGCTGAAGGGCTTGTAAAACAAAGTGGTGATAAGCAAGAGCCTCTTAAATTTGTTGCGGAGAAATATTTGTCAGAGTTGATAAAACGCAACTTGGTACAAGAAGTGGAAAGAAAGCTTAATGGGAGGGTCAAGACATGCAGGTTCCCCAGTGTTCTGCGAGAACTCTGGTTGCGAGAAAATCCAAATTCAGGCTTTGATCGGCACATAATTTATAATCCCATAGAAAAAGATTCATCAACACCAAATATATTGCAAAGCTATAGAAATCCCCTCTCCATGCTCTGCTTTGATACTCGTGAAGGAGATAAACCTGGAGTAGCTCTAGGTGACTACCTTAAGAAGGGCATTGCAAGTGGGCATCTGTTACATTTAAAGGTGCTTGATCTTGAACATGTATTCAGACCTCAATTGCCAAAGAGTATAGGAAAATTAATCCAGTTAACGTATCTGGGATTAAGGTGGACATATCTAGAGACTATTCCATCATCAATTGGCAACTTAGTGAACCTCGAAACATTGGATGTGAAGCATACTTATATCCACAAGCTTCCTAGTACAATATGGAAACTGAAGAAACTTCAGAACCTATACATGAGTGAGATTTCTCGATGCAAAATTGAGCATCAACCTAAAAGAAAATGTAAAGTTAATCAGCGTAACAAGAAATTTTTACAAAATCTCCAAATACTGCGTGGTGCATTTGTGGATAAGGAAAGTCCTCTGAAGGATGCATTTAACATGATGAAAAATCTTCAAATATTGGATTTGTCATTCCAGTTGGAGTGGTCACAGCAAAAAGCATTGGCTGAGAGTCTTGTGGAATTGAAGCACCTTCAAAAATTGACATTGAAATCATTTGATGAAATGGGTCAACCCCAAGATCTTCATGTGACTCATTTGTCTGGCCTCGTAGAACTCTACTACCTATCTTTGTATGGAAAATTGAAGAATCCATCCATCGTCATGAATGTTAACGGACTCCCTCAAAGCCTGACTGAACTTACCTTATCAGCCTCTAGACTTTCAAATGATCCAATGCCAGAGTTAGAGAAGCTTCACAACCTTTTATCCCTCTCTCTGTACTCGGATTCTTTTACTGGGAAGCGCATGGTTTGCTCCAGTAAAGGCTTTCCCCAGCTTAAAATTCTGAAACTCTGGATGCTACAGGAATTGGAAGAATGGGAGATGAAGGAACAAGCAATGCCAAGCCTCAAGCAGGTTGAGATTCGGTCATGCAAGAAATTGAAGGTCCCTGACACCACCGAGTTGAGGCATCTGAAGGCTCTTCGTGAATTGAAGTTGAAAAATATGCCAGTGGATTTCACAAAAACAATTGAGAAGAACAAGGACCAAATTTGGGGCCATATTGCTGGCTTTCCAGTCATAATTATTGATCAGTAGTGGTCAATGCTGAATGGAATTCAAGCTTCCACCTATGTGAGGTTGTCCTTTTCTTTTCTTTCTATGTTCCTTTTTTATTTTTCCACAAAAAAATTATTATGATTTTGACACTGCAACTTGTAATTACAGACTTGTGCTTCCTTAGGAATGATGCGAGCGTTGGATAAAGAAGAGCTGTTTCGAGATGATGTCTTAATGAGTCATCATGCATAAGGGTTTTTTTTTTTTTTTCCTTGGGGCGTGTCGCTTGTTTGAAATGTATTTGGTCAATAAAAGTCAATTCTTGTTATGCAAATGACTGGAATAAAATCGTAGGCTTTGTTGCGAACAAAGTGCTACTGTCTGTGTGATGACTGGAGTAAATTGTACTCTTTTATTTGGAAACATATATTTATTTGTGATTGATGTATTTCTTATTCATCATTTCGCCTTAAGATAAGTAGTTATCATATTTATTAGTTATTTCAATTCGCAGAAAGGTTTTTGATTTGCAAAATTCCAATGAAATTGCAATTTCTTGTCCACCATACTACTAGAAGATGAAAGGAAAAGTTTGAACTGCATCATCTTCTTGTAATTAATGTGACTGGGGGTGTGCAAAAAACTGAGGAACCAAACAAACCGACCGAAACCGACCAAACCGTTGCCACAATTTTGGTTCGGTTTCGGTGCGGTTCGGTTTTAGTTTCATTTTTTCAAAACCTAAATTTTCGGTTTTGGTTTCGGTTCTGGATTTTTTCACCCCGAAATCGACCGAACCGACCGATATATATATATATATATATATATTTATGTAACTTTAATACATAACTGATCAGTGGCTTAGTGGTATGCTCCTTGTGGTTTGGCTAGTTGATTCGAGGTTCGAGCCTTCACGTGGGACATTGCTTTTTTGCTATTTAATTTTTTAAAACCCTAGAGCATGATTTAAAATACGGAAATACCCCTCATTTGTTTCTTCCCTTTTCTTTTCTTTAGCTGCCCTTTTCCCCAACCTTTTCTCTCAATTTTTTCTATCTCTTTCTACCCTTTTCCTTGGAATCATCGCTGTGATTGTTTGACACACATAGAGAGAGCAAATTCTTCACTCAAATTCTTTAGTTTCTCTAACTCTCTCTCTCCAAGTTTCTTCTCTTCACTTCAGATCGATGAACACCAACTGTAACAGATCTCTACTTCCCTGATCTTTCATATATCTCAGATTCTCATATAATCGGTGAGTTTTTTTTACACTTTAGGCTATGTTTGTTTTGTTTCTTTTATATTGTGATTTTTTTTTTCAAGTGAACGGTGATTTTGCTTTAGAGTGATCTGTGTGAAAAGTTTTGAGCTTGTGGTTTTTATCAATTCTGAATGTGATTTTATATGCTTTGGTTTTTGCTTTATCGTTTGAAAGAGTGTGGTTTTGAAAATCTCAATAACCCTCTCTTTGGAAACCGAAAACCGACCGAAACCAACTAAAACTGAAATACACCAAAACTAATGGTTTTCCAGCCATTTTGGTCGGTTTCGGTTGAGAATTTCACAAACCGAAATATTCGGTTTCGGTTGGCCATACCTATACAAACTGACCGAAACCGAACCAAGCACACCCCTAAATGTGACTATTGGGATGTAGTTTGAGAGTGGAACCAGGATAAGGTGCAACAATTCAAATATTCGAAGAGTGCAAAATAAACATTGAAGTTCAAGATCAGGTTTGAGCAAAAAAAGAAGTTCATAATCAGGATAAAATGGTAATCCAGTAGGAGAAAACATTGTTCTCAGTGAAGGGATATTTGCAACATAGCATGATTTAAGGAAACTACTTCATTAGAGGAAACTACTTCATTAGTAAGCACCTCTTTTAAACTAGTTAGGAATATAGCATCTCGAGCCTATGAGGCTCGAGTTCAATGAAGTTGGTGTGGACAAGTATAAGAGAAGAAGAAAAACCAGAAACAAAAGAAGGAAAAAAGAACAACCAGAAACGGAAGAAGGAAAAATCCACAGGAAGAAGAAGAAGAATCATCCACCAAACCCACCAATGATTACACACAAAACCCCAAAATCATAATTGACCCACCATTTAATTCCACAAAATTAACCCAAATCAAACTAGACCCACCAAGTTTTTCATTGTGAAATTCCCAATTTCACTTTTTGCAAAGACTAAATTTGTTCCTCCTGCAACAATGACCACCACACGAAAACCTTCTGCAATAAAAAGATCTGTAGAAGAACCCAAATGAAGAAGAAGAGTAAGAAAGAACCTAAACCTATAGAAGATCTGAAGAGGGACCCATATGAAGTTGAAGAAAGAACCCAAACCTAGTAAAAACCTAGATTTTCTTTATAAAACTCGAGCCTAAAAGGCTCGAGTTCCACGTGGAACATTCTCCACACCTGCTGTGTGCTAGCACATTAAAACTCGAGTCTTAAACACTTGAGTCTTCCACCAAACTTGAGTCTAATAAACTCGAGATGCTATTTTCCCAAATCGTTTTAGAAACATGACAGCTAATGAAATTGTTATAAAATTAATGCTAAATGGAAAAGGAAAAAAAAAAAATCTTTTGGTGACTCTAAATCACCTTTCAATCTAAAAATAGCAAACAATTAACTCAGATTAGATATAGCAACCAAATTTCTAAAGATAGTAAGCTATTCCTTTTTTTTTCTTTTTTTTTTTAGAAACAAACACACACACATAGGGGAGAGGGAAAGGGGTTCTAATACCTCCTTTATTTGATGGCACTAACTATGCATACTGGAAAGTATGTATGAGAGCTTTTTTGTAGTCTTTAGATGAGAAAGTGTGGCAAGTTGTGGAGATAGGCTGGACTAAACCTATGGAAGCACCGGCCGACTGGGATGATGCTAGGGATGGCAGTCAGTACACTGTTCCCTCAGGACCAAAGTGCTTTGGATGTCAAGGCTTCGGTCACATGAAACAATAATGCCCTACTTATCTCAAAACCATCGGAAAAAGCAAGGCACTTGCTGCTACCTTGAGCAACACCAAGCCTGAGGATGACTTCAATAATGAGGATAATGGAATCTTAAATGCCTTCACTGCCACTATAAATCCTACTGAGGGGATTGTTGAAGATGTGGATGAAGAAGAGGAATTGGTGGAGTCTAAGTTTGAAAAGATGGATGAGCAAGATGATATCCACACAACCTATGCAAAGTTATACAAGGTCTCAGAAAAGCATGAGAAGTTGTATAAGTTGGCCACTAAGAAGCTTAGTGATGTGGAGCTCGAGCAAGAAGAGATCTCTACAAAGTTTGATGAAGTCAATCAGGCTATTGGAGCACTAAGATTTGAGAACAATTTCTTAGTTGAGAAAACCAAGAAGCTTGAGGCAAAACTGTTTCAAGTTAGAGCTCAGTTGGAAAGGACTTCAAGTGCTAAGCTCGATGAGATGCTCAGTCTTAAGAAGGCTGCTTCCAATCGAACCAGTTTAGGATATGATTTCTCTTCTTCTAGTATTGCTTCTGCTAGTACTACTATTTTTGTTCCTCCTAGTAATAAAGTTGAAACTGAGAACACTAATGTCAAAATTGCTTTAGCTAGTAAGAACTTAGACAAGGGTAAATCTATCTTAAGAGCACCCTCTAAGTAGAATAAGAAAGAAGTTAAAAACCCTAAGGCTAAGAAGGGTAACTCTCAAAAGTCTAAACAGAAGAAGCAGCATTTCTGTCATCATTGTGGAGTAGCTAGTCACACTCGACCTAATTTCTATAAGTGGCTAGTCACTCAACAGAGCAACATCATGATCACGTCAGGAAACCAGAATCAGTTTCCATCATCTTTTGCTCCTCTTGGAGATCTTTTTAAAGCCTTCATGTTCCTTTCAAACTTGAATGGTTTTAACTCTTCCCTCTCACCACCAGTTCAAAGGCTTGCTAAACGGAAAGGTTCTTCCAAGGTGTGGAAGGAAAAGGGCTCCAAGTGATTTTATTACTCTTTTCTCTCTCTCCCCTTCTTGTTTTTGTGTTTGCATTACTTGTGTGTTTTGCTTTCATGCTTTGAGTCAATCTAGTTTTATGCATTGCTTTGTTTAACATGGTTTTTTTTTGTTTTCAGTTTTGTTTATTTTTGCTTTTCAAAAAAATAAAAATAAAAATTGAAAAATCAGAAAAATACAAAAAGAGTGCGTTTTGTGTACATTGGTACTTGTATACCTTGGATGGCCATTGAAACAAAGTTTTCTAAATTGTGTATCTTTTGTAGCTTAGATGAGCATCTCTATACACAACTAAGCAAGTGAGTTTTGTGGCTTATGTTTGTGATGAGTAAGGTTAAGTGATCTTTTGTACTTAACACTTATATCACTCTTTTTGACCGGAAGGACTAGAAAATCCTAAGAGAAAGGCATAAATAACAATCTCACCATTGTTGCCCACCAATCATGAAATGACATTTGTATGCATCGGCATAACAAAAGTGGAATGTCAAATGTTTAATATCATTGGGTATTTCTTTTCCATCTCATATATGCCCATGTATGGTTTGCTTAAAAGAAAAATATGAAAAGAAAAATAAAAGTAAAAAAATCAAAATACTTTATATATGATTGCAAGCATGTATTCTAGGAGATGTGAGAGTTATAAGATGTACCTTGAAGGTGACAATCCCCATCAAACAGTTATGATTGCATGTGAGTTAAAGTGATTTTCTCATATCTCAAATCATCATAACATGCAGACACTTATGCAATCTTACGATGTCTCTCACACACAACACACAATATTCTCTACTTTTGATACATGTGTATGTACAATGTGATTTGGCCATCACAAGGAATATATGTGTTCATATATACTTACTAAACTGTCTTAACTTGTTTTTGAAATATAAAATTGGTTAGACTTGTTTTTTGTGTGTGTGTGTTTATGTGTGTGTGTGTGTTTTTTGTGTGTGTGTGTGTATGTGTGTGTGTGTGTATGTCTCCTTAATAGATGCTCGATAGCTCCTCGATCCATCGAGCATTTTTTTTGCTGTGGACACCTTTGGATAACTGCTCGATAGATGCATCTATCGAAGTTTAAACCTCGACACCTCTTGACACCTCTCAATCTATCGAGATTTAAGAGGTTCTATATATAGGATCTGCGCGATATCAGACTCATTTCTCTCGATCTCTCTTGACTCCTATTGTCTCTTCACCTCCCAAAACCTCTCTTTCTCACTTCAAACTCCTTTCCCAAGAGTTTTTTGGCCTAAAGATCATCTTCATTCATTTGGTATGATCCTTTTCACTCATTCTTCATGTATTTGACCTAACTTTTTGGGATTTTTGAAAAATATTGGGTTTTTTCAAAATTGATGGAGTGTTTATGAAATTTTTGGGATGGGCTTTGTGAAAATGGTTCTAAATCATCATGCATTGCATCTCATTTGCATTATAACAATGTTTCATGCATTTTAGATGTATGTTTACTTTGTTGAAATGATTGTGTGCTAGTAGGATTGGATTGGGCTAAGCCCATGATGTTTTTACTATTGCATATCACATGCTCATGCATTTTCATGCATACATAGCTTACATTCTCTATATTCTTATATATTGATTGTGATTGGTGCTTTTCCACGTCTTTCTTTCTTTCCCTCTCTCTCTCTCTCTCTCTCTCTCTCTCTCTCTCCTTCTTTCGGTTAGTTGCTCTATGACACCTAAACAAAAATCTACTTCATCCTGGAACCCTCTTCATTCTGAGGCATCCTCTTCTTCTAATCCTACTCCCTTTCATGTTCAGTTCTGTTATGAGAAAACCTGTAAGGAGTTCTTGGAGAACTTCTCTAAACGAGGCATTCTTTCAGAACGCCAAATCATCCTATCGGATTTTTCCGATATTGACCTACCCACTGTCATCTACAGTAGGGGTTGTGAGTCACTGTGTGATGTCCCTGTCACTTTTCCATCCATGCTTATACAGGAGTTATACTTTAACATGCATAAATTTGATTATTTAGTACCTCTCTTTGTCACTCGCGTGCGAGGTACGTGCATCGTGGTCACTCTGGATATTGTATCCGACGTGGTCCATGTCCCTAGGGTAGCGCATCCTGACTACCTTGGTTGTGATCGTCTTAAGACCATGTCTAAAGACAAGCTTATATCCTCCTTTTGTGAGCGTCCCTCTAATTGGGGTGATCATCAGTTCACCTCTTTTTCAGCCTTTGCTAAAGGTCCTAGGTTTATTAACATGGTTATGAATTTTGTTTTGCATCCTTTATCTCATTTTAACTCCATTACAAAGCCCCGTGCTCGATTTTTTCTTTCCCTTTTAGAGCATCTTACTATAGATTTTCCCTCTCATTTTATTCTTTCCCTCATAGATGTATATAAAGATACGGCGATCCGTGATAAACTCATCTTCCCCTCGGCTATCACGAGGATTCTATGCCATTTTTCTGTCCCCTTTCTTGTTTCTGACCACTTCCATGTTATGTGTGCCGTAGACGCCGCTACCATTAAACGAAGTGGGCACAGCTATGTTCGAAGCGGTCCGGGACGATGATTCCTCCAACTTCTACAACTCCATCCACATTTGCTCCCTCTTCTTCTACGGGTGGTGTGACTTTCAAGGACATCATGGCACAGCTTATGTGCATGCATGCTCGCCTCGACACTCTCAGTGATGAGTTGTGTCAGGTGAACACCTGTGTTGGTCGTATTGCACGACGACAAGCTATCACGAGTGGCTTTGTTGCTTCTCCTCCTCCTACACCTGAGGCTTTTAAGGATGAGGATGATTATGGTGATGCTGATGAGGATGATGGTGCTAGCTCTTCCGGTGCTAACGAGATGTCTACTTGATATACTTACCCTTTGTCACTCGTGACAAAAAGGGGGAAGTAGTTTTGGATATGAGAGTAGTCATACTCATAGGGGGAGGGTTAGTATAGGAGATTTTTGTTAGGGGGAGTGTTCATATTTTGAGAGATGTAGTGAGAACTTTGTGTATCTTTTTCTTTTCTCTCTATTTTAGATACATTGTTCATGTATCTTAGATCTTGTGATCATGTTGTTATAGCAAACCTTATACTTGTTGATATATATACATTTGAGGTTTTTATTACAGTTCTTTCACCTATCTTTATATCCGTTGTTTCTTTTCTCTCTTTATGCACATGCTTCTTATATATTGTATGCAATCTATTATTTCTATTTTACACTAAGATGTCGTGATGAGTTTTGTTTAAAGTGTTTCAGAAATATAGGTTGTCAAAGTCTTCTTGCCATAAACTCTCTTCTTGCAAAGTTTTTCAAGAGTTTGTGTTAGGATAGATTTTATTGTATTTAACAAGTGAGTATGAGTTGAATAAAGTTTATGACTTCTCTCATATGTTCATTTATTTGTTGTGGTTTTGTCACGGATTACCAAAGGGGGAGATTGTTAGGACATATGTGATTCATGTTAGGAACATATGTCAACATTTTATGTAATTGGCTAATCGTTTGACAAACGCACTTTACTTGTATTTGGGTAGATCTAGAATGTGTTTAATGCTCCAAGAAACAAGGTTTCAAGTTCTAGTGTTAAAGTCATGCAAGATTGTCCAAGAATCAAGTGAGGAAGTGTTGTTCATTAAATCTTGATAGCTATTATCTATTGAGGTTTAAAACAGCTGTTTTACCCCGAGGCTCGACAGTTGCTCGACAGATAGGGTATCTATTGAGATTTATGAAGTTCAGTTTTTCAAAGCTGATTTTCATCCAATTCGTGACTATATGTTTGGACTTTCTTTTCTCACAACCCTAAATATATATAATGATTATTTTAAGGGCCGTAAAAGGTTATACACATTGTACAAGAGCAGAATTCCACGAGTGTGAAGAAAAGTGTGACCGGAAACCTAGTTTGCCCCAGTTCTTCTTTTTCTTGAAGAAGCTGCTGTGTTTGTACACCGTAGGGTTTTGTGACCAAGAAACTTCATGATCTTC
Organism: Quercus parvula; assembly: GCA_030820535.1. Lineage (NCBI taxonomy): Eukaryota > Viridiplantae > Streptophyta > Magnoliopsida > Fagales > Fagaceae > Quercus > Quercus parvula. The sequence goes on from JAUAME010000002.1 coordinate 57,811,050, forward strand.
ATCGTGTGACGAACATAAGAACTTTGTAGCCAACATCTTTCTCAAGTTGGTGATTAAGTCGGGTACTGGGATTCACACAATTGGTTAGTCACATACTGGGAGCCGTGCATTGAAAATGAGAGATTGCCACTACAGAACAAGTCCAATTGGGTATTGCGATAAGGGTTCAACTGTAGGTTGGTATAAAGTATTAGGATTCCTTTACTTATAACCGCTTGTTGTGATAGTAGTGGATTCTCGGGAGTGGTGACCTTAAAATCACCCAGTGGGGTTTTTGCCGTGTAAGTTTTCCCATTCGTAAACAAATCACCGTGTCACTTTAATTTAATTGGTGATTTGTTTGTGCTGCCACGTATTTTTCATGTTAATCTGATTAATTAATAAACTTGGCTAATTAATCAATTAATATATCATAAGGGTCAATACATTCTTGGCTTATCAAACCAAACGTCCAAAACCCAGCGAAAAGAAGAGAAGAGAACCAGGTCCGACAGAGAGATAGAATCCACACCATTCAGAGCCACTGTAGAGCTTCTCCTCACTATCTCGCTGCCCTTGGCACCTTGGTGGTTCCGCCGCATTGTTCAATCTAACTTTTTTTTTTTTCCTTCCTTCTTATGTATTGCTATTTAAATCTTCTAAGAAATTTTACTTTTTTTAATCTCCATGTGCGAATTTTTATTGTAGAAATTATTGTTTTGGTTTAATTTTTGGGTTGGGTCTCTGTGAAATTCTTGGTTTTTTACTATCTGCATGTGCCTTTCACCAACTGTTGCATTTGAGTATGCCATAAAGCTATTTGATTAAATGCCTGAGAGAGATATGGCTACTACTAAGGGGGTTTGGTTGCTTGGTTATCCAATTTTCCAAATATGTTGGCCTTCCAAGTTTCCCTTGCAACTCATTTGCTACAAAAACATATCAAACACAATAATTGGTTCTGTAATGATCTAGAAGCCAATAACTAAATCTTCAATTAGAGAAATTTCATTAATTTTGTCACTTGCAAATATGCCATGGATCCATCCAAGAAATAATGCAGAGCTACATAAGGATTGATCATGAACATCCAAAATCCTGTTTATGAATCCGTTGGTATTTTTAGTGTGTTCCAATTCGGTCCAAACCTGACATGTCTAATTACACTATAGAATTAGTGTCATACTTTTCTTTTTTATTATTAGAAGATAATGTAGTTTTTCCATATGTTCAGGCCAAGGTCACTTTGTAAGTGAGCCTTACTGTCATAATGTCTTAACAACCATCTTATGCAACATTTGCAATGACCAAGCAGTTGATACTAAAAACCATAAACATAGTTTCAAAATTTGCATTAAGTCACTAAAGATTTTACCTAGTTTGATACAAATAAGTTTTTTTTTTTTTTTTTTTAATGATAATTCAATAGTTGGGTTAGAGGGAATTTGATCACCGAATGTCTTTGTAACTCAACTAATTTAAGGTTTCTAAATACTACTGAATATGGATCCATTAAAAATAATATTATTAATTTTTACATTTTTCTACTGTTGCTTGGTGCAGCTTTTTTTTTTTTTCCTGAAGATACTAGGTGCAGCTAAGTGATATTAATATATAATTTTTAAACTTTCTAACAATTTCAAGAAATATATAAAAAAATTCGATAATTAATATTTATATTTTAAATGTCATTATTTCTTTTAAAAAAATGTGGACAATATTATCATGAGTTTTGTAACTTTATTGGTTGGCACCAAAAGATGTGAATATTCTTACTTGGAGTCTTTGTAGCTTAATTGGTTGACACCACTAGTATTTACTTAACAGTTCAAATCATCTCATCTCATTGTAACTTTCAAATTATCAAAAGAAAAATATTTGGATGTTATTTTTTCGCTTTTTAAAATGTGTAGATTTGTGCATCAATTGTGGATATTTACTTCAAATAATAGAGGTAAATGAGTGTAAGACAATATATATATATATATATATATATATATATATATATGTTTAGTATAGAGGTAAACCTATAGGGAAAGTGGCCAGTGACACACCTCTTATTTATAACATTTTAATGAATTATGTTTAGTATATTGCCAATATAATGGTGCTACACATTTGTCCCATGTGTGATAATAGCTTATCAATTTGATGATTTTGCTAACCTAACTAGATGTGTTAAAGTTATGGCTTTTGGTTAGTTCTTTTTGTTTTTAATAAATCTTAGGACTCCATGAGCTTCCCCACCTTAAGGGTCTTGGTGTAATGATTCCAGCCAAATGGTCTACTGACTAAGCCACCATACAAAAGAAAGAAAGAAAAAGGAGCACAACAAAGCAAGTAAAGAAGATAAAGCAAATTGAGTTGGTATTTGTTGCAGATTATTACCCCATCTTTGAACAATTCCCAGCTCCATTTACTTTTTCCTAAGTTTATTTGTTTGATTAGTACTATAAAAACTAAGAACATGTGATAGAATTTGAGTATTAATTCAGCATTTTGTGCGTCATGCTAATCCACCATCATGGAAACTAGTATCATTGATCATGTGCATAATCCATTTATAAATGGTAAACAATAATATTGATTAGCAACAACCATGCATATTGTGATATTTCGAATTATGTGAATTGAATTAGCAACAATCATGCACTATTCTCTATACCTTTTTTTTTTAATTTTTTTTTCTCCAGCTCTTCTATTAATGTTCTTGTTAATTTTTTATTGTAGCCACGGATGAATGTCCACTGTCACTCCCTGGAAATTCACCTTCTATGCCAAATGTACAAGCCCCTCAATCCCAATATGATTCTATTGAGGCTGATGGCCAATCTGAAATTGTTAATGTTCTAATTGATGTGGAGGATAACGAGGATGATGAAGATTATAATTTGAGTGATTTTTCTGAATCTAATGATGATATAAATGAAGATTTTGGTATGGAGGATGATGGAATCAATAGAGCAATTGGGGGCAAGAAGCTTGAGGGAGTTTGGAATGGTGAAGGAGACTCAGATCATGGGGATAGTGATGAGTTAAGGAGTGCAGAAGGGTCATTTGATGATGAAGGGAATTCAAGGCCTAGGTTCCCTGAGTTTAACTAGCACATTGGCATGGACAATGTACAACCAGTGAAGGATCAAAAATTTGCATCACATGTAGTCTTCAAGGAGGCACTAAAGGCATGGTGTATTAAAGGAAAACATGATTTAGAGTATAAGCACAATGATAAGTGCAGAGTGACAGTTGTATGTAAAAAAAAATGTGGTTGGAAGATATATGCATCCCAAACACAAATGGGAGATGCCTTTCAAATCAAAAGTTTTAAGAGCATACATATGTGTGGCAAGGATCATAAGAATACTAAGATTTCTTTAAGGTGGCTAGCGAATAAATATTTGCCATTCTTTAGAGATGATCATACTTGGACAGCAAATGCATTGAAGGGTGTAGTGTTTAGGGACCATGAAGTTAATGTGACTTTGGACCAATGTTATAATGCTAAGAGAATGGCCTTCAAGATGATACATGATGCTGAGGAGAAGCAATATGAGAGACTTTGGGACTATGCAACTGCTATTAGGAAGTGGAATGTGGGTAGCACAGTGAAGATACAAACTGCGAATGATGTGTTTGAGAGAATGTATGTTTGTCTTGATGCTTGCAAAAGGGGATTCTTAGCAGGTTGTAGGCCACTTATTGAGATAGATGGTTGTCATTTGAAGGGGACAATAGGGGGACAGTTGCTGGTTGCTGTTGGGAAGGATGAGAATGATAATATCTTCCCAATCGCTTATGCTATCATCAAAATTGAGAATAAAAGCTCTTGGACCTAGTTTCTACAATATTTGTTGAATGACATCGGACATGTGGATGAGAATGGATGGGTCTTTATCTCAGACCAACAGAAGGCAAGAAACAATTAATCTGCATGTGAATTATTTATTTATTTTTTTAAAATATCATGATTTATAACCTGAATAAGAATTACTAATGTATATTTGTGTGTTTTTTTTATGGCAGGGATTAGTAGAGACCTTTAAGGATTTGATGCCTAATGCAAAGCACAGATTTTGTGTTAGGCATTTATAAGCAAATTTCAAGAAGGATTTTCTTGGGAAGGTACTCAAAGATGCAATGTGGAGTGCTGTTAGGGCAGCAACAAAGAATTCTTTTGACTTGAAGAAGCTAGATGTGAAGGCATATGAGTGGCTTGTGAAGTTAGATGTGAGAACATGGAGCAGACATGCTTTTAATCCAAGAAGCAAGAGTGACACTCTAGTAAACAATATAGTAGAGTCTTTCAATGCTTGGATTTTGGAGGCTAGGGATAAACCAGTGTTGACAATGATGGAGATCATAAGAGTGATCTTGATGCAAAGGTTGCAAACCAAAAGAGATCATATGAGAAGGTATGAAGGGAAGGTTTGTCCAAGAATCTATAAGAAGCTTGAGAGGATAAAAAGTGAGGTTGGACATTGCATTTCTCTTTGGAATGGAGAGTCCAAATATGAGGTGGGGTATATTTATGGTGGAAGATATGTGATGGACTTGAATGAGAAGACTTGCGGTTGTGGGAGATGGGGATTGAGTGGAATCCCATGTTTTCATGTTGCTGCTGCAATAATTGAGCATGGAGAGCAACTTGAGACTTACGTAGACATTGCTTACACTAAGGAGACATTCCTAAGTTGTTACCAACGGATGGTAAGCCCATTTCCAAGCCATGAACAGTGGCCAAAAACATCCTATGACCCAATCAAGCCCCCAAAATTTACAAAGAAAGTAGGCAAGAGTAAGAAGGTAAGAAAGAGGGAGGCAGGAGAACCTACTAATGCATTTAGGGTGAGCAAGAAAGCAACTACCATGAAATGTGGGAATTGTTTCCAATGGGGCCATAATCAAAGAACTTGTAAAGCTCCTGATAACCCCGACAAGAAGGCTTATAAAAGGAAAAAGAAAGGGCAATTAGGACAGTCATCTATGTTTGGAGCTAAAGGGAGTAAAAATTTATCGATAAATTTCAAGTACTACTTTGTTGAACTTTTCCAGCCTTTTTGGCTTTTTATAGGGTACTCAGCAATCAAATATAGGTGCTTAACAATCAAGTCAAAGTCGTACAAAGGACAACACTTGTGGAAGCAAGACGGATAAGGGAAAGGCTAAGGTCTAGTGGCAGTAAGAAGATAAATAATTTTTTAGTTCAATATTTTGTTTAGTGATACACGGCCTTCTAAAAATACTGATGGAGCCAGTATACTTTTGTTTTTCAATATTGCTGGAAAAGTGTAATTATTGATTTATTTTCTTAGAGTTATTGCATAAAGTTCAATTCATGGCAAATTGGGACACATTCATTTTGTGGTGGTGGTGTAGAGGCTGTGAGTTTGAGAATTGCTGAGTAGTATATTGATGCATTTAGCAAGATTGCTAAGGAAAGCACCACAATGCTCCTACCTAGCAATTTCTTTGAACCTTCTAGCATGATGGCTCAAGCTCCCAACACATGCTTTCAAAACCAATTACCATGTATGGAACTATGTCATTGGAGAAGATTGTGTAGGGATTGAGTGCGATTGTTGGGTTCAAGTGAATTTGATAGGGTTCTTTTATTCTTTGGCCACTCTTGTTGTTATTGTTGGTTACCCCACTCCCTCAGGCATGATTTTTGTGTTGTTTAGGCTACTTGATTTAGCCTAAACATTAAGTAACACTCTTGTTGTTTAGGCTAAAAATCAAAACCAATTACCATGATTTTTGTTGGTTCCCCCGCTCTTTCAGGCATCATAAACATGATTTAGGCCCTGTTCTACAAGGAATAATATGAATTCATGCATATAAATATCAGAGTTATCATGTATCTAAACCATCTAGCTAGCACACAAGTTGTGACATCCATAACATGATAACCAAAAGCTCCCTTATTTTACCATCACTTTTGTAGAAACTAAAATCTAATAACTTGTTCTTAATCGGATCAAGAGACAACTAGACAGAAATAAATAAAATGAATGCCCTATATGGCAGCAGAAAATAAATGCTAATATTTTCATATCAAAATTCTACGACACCCCAAATTTCCACATTAACTCTTAGTTCACTCAAGCCAAACTAGAACTGATGCTAATGGCTAATACTTAACATGCGGGTCAAAGGGGATAACTTGATATCTCAAATTTTAATTGGAATAATGAAATATTGAACCAAAAGAAAATAGATATAAAAAAAAAAGGCAAAATCAAATATAATTCAAATTAGCATCCAAATCACTAAAAAGTAAAAGAATTTATATATGCGGATTATGTCCAAGTAAGTTAATATTTTCTAACTAAATGTGTAGCCAAACCATATCAATTATCACAAGTTAAAGGAAGAATCAAATAAAGAGAAAAAGTACGCATCAACCAAATCACTCAAACAACTTGAATCAAAATAAAGAGAAGAAGTAAGATCCTCCCAAGATTGTTTACATTCCTCGTTGACTACTTCAATTATTACAGTGTTAAATCTACATCATACAACTCAAACCCTCCATAGCAGCCTCTCAATTTAATGGCTGTAAGAGAACCTATAACAAAAGGGGGTCATATCCCATTGGCTTCTATTTTTCATTGTTCCCATATGACTTGAAACCTTTACAAGGATCAATGGAAGAAGAAAAAAAATCTAACTATACATTTCTTCCATCTAAAGAATAGAAATAGACTTCATATTTCTCGCAATCACAAGGCTCCTAAAGATTTGGCAGTGTTATCTTCCCAAAGTTGTTGCGATCAAGCTTACTAAAGTGATCGCAAATCAGCAATATATCTTTCTCCCCAATCTTCCTATCTCTTTGAGCTTGTAAATTACATTCTCTAATTTGTTGAAACAAATAAGGGAAATATTTAGGGTTGATTTTTACATGAAGAAGAAGAAAATTAAGAAATAATAATTGAAGTGCAATATAAACAGACAAGCTTTTAGTAGTCTTGATTCCAATTAGGTTAGTAACGACGCGCTTGATTCCAATTAAGTTAGCAGAATCATCAAATTGATAAGCTATTATCACACATGGAACAAATGTCAAGCACCATTATATTGGCAATATACTGAACATAATTGATTAAAAGGTTATAGATAATGTAACGCCCCAAATATTTTTCTTTAAAGCAATTTTCTTTTGAAAGGGAATAATATCTGAATTGGAGTTTATCTTTTTATTTGTGTGTTTAACTATTTTATGGAGGACTTATGAATACTTAAGTGAGTTATAGGGCCAAATGAAATATGGGAGGAACCTTAAGGGTGAAGTGGTAATTTAGCACAAGATATTTTGGGGACAAACTTGTAATTAAGCTCCTCCCATAAGTCAGCCACCCCCCCCCCCCCAAGCCTACACGTTCGGTTCCTCCCCCTTATCTTCTCTTTTGTATTTTTTTTCTCTCTCTTCTTGTTTCTCACCGCCCTCCATGACTGAACCTCCAAGCTCCCATATCTCTTTCCTCATTTCTTTCTCTCTCTCTAGTCGAGACCTCCTTGTTAGGGAGGATTATGTCTCCATTGGTTTTCCTAGTAGATAAAACTCCATGAGATTTTGGAGTGGATTAAACCCAAGGTAAAAATCTATGCTTTTATCTCAATTTCTTCTATAAAATCCTTTGGGTTTTGCTATTTAATGATTATTATGGTGAATACTTGATGGGTTTTGGTGAATAATGGAAGATTAGAGGGTTAAGATGATTTGGATAGCAATGGTTTTGTTAAAATCTGAAAATTTCATATCATTTGAGAGTTTTTGCTTTGATAAAAGGTTTTGGTTGATTAGTTTTCTAATGGATATTTGAGGGTTGGTTTGCTAGATAAACTATATGGGTCTTGTTGTTGCATATGTTGATGTGAGTTGATTCTAAAGTGTGTTTCCCTTTGCATTTGAGTGACTTTGACATATGTGAATGTGGGCATTTGCTTGTCGCGTGCCAAGTGTTTGATAAATTGCCTATATGAGTTATGAGATTGAATTTCTTAACTCATGTTGTGATGACTATTAGTTGAGGTTATTGTTTGCATTCATAGTTGTTATCATGTGCTAAAACATGTAGCTTTGAAGTTAATCAAGTCTAAACGTTTTTGGCATAGTATTAAGATTATAGTAATTTTATTTTGGAATTGTAGATTTGAGTAAGATACATTACATGATTTTTAATAAATTACAGAAAACTCATCTTGAGCTGAATTTTTTGTGGTACATACTACACATATAAGAGCTTATCCCTATTTAATTTCAAGTTGATCAGATAACTTTTCATGGACCAAACAGTTTTTACAAAAGGGCTGACCTGCTGTGTAGTGAATCTGAAAGTATGATGAGTATATTGAGATTTTGTGAATTTACTTGAAACCCTTACTGAGTAGGTTGGCTTGTAAATTCTTACACTTCTTCTACATGTGTTTAACTTAGTTAACTTTAATAATGGTTTGGTTTAATCTCTTGCAATAGTGTATTAAAATGTTTTGGTTGTGTTATGGTCCTTTGGATCACTTGTATGCTTGTTTGATGTCCCTTGGGAATAGGTGCGTTGGGATAGTCAAGTTAGGCTTTAGGCCCTCGATTTGATTTTAGGGGACCATTTTCGATTTATGGAGACAAGTTTGAAGGTACTTTGTGATAGGCCTTGTTATTGATAAGCTTGATCATTGTGTTTCTAGATTTCGAGATTCTTGGTGATAGACCTAGTAATTGGATTGCTTGCTTAGGTGGTGGTGCCCGGTTGACGTGAAATTGGTTGGCCTCCTGAGGTAAGTAGCCTTTTAATGGGATATTTTTGAAAAATAACCATGTTGCATAAAACATTATTTTTGGGTTAAACACATTTTGGAAAATTGTTTATGGAAACTATATTTTCCTAAAAAGCTTTATGTTGTAACTTTAATATATGTGATTATTTGTGAAAATGGCATCATATTTGGCAATGCGTATGAGGAAATGCATGATTTGTTAGCACGGAAAAGATTAGCATCTTTGATTAAATTTTTGAGAATGGATTTTATTTCTTATTGCATTATTTGCAAAATTAAAGATGCTTTCATATTTGGGAAAATTGACACAAAATCTTCTTGACAAGAAATGATTTTGAAGGCTTTGAGAACTTTGTGAATATTTTGGATACTTCGAAGGCTTTTGTGAAACTACTTGGAATTGAACTGTGTTTTGATTTCATGTAAACTATGAGCTCTTTATATTCTACCCATGTGCTGTGACATGTGATTACCCGGTGATTACCTATCTTAGCACCCATCTTCGTGATGGTTATGAGTTCTAGCTTTGTTGACAAATTAGTTCCAGCTTTGTGTCGGCAGATTAGTTTCGACTTTGTGTCGACGATGAGTTCCGACTTTATGTTAGCAAATTAGTTCCTGTTGTGTGTCAGTGATGAGTTTTGGCTGTGTGTCGGCGATGAGTTCCTTCTTTGTGATGGCGTTGTCACATGGCCTTGGGTTGGATTTCCAGGTTTTAAAAGGATATTTGATAGCTCACAGTAAATAGTATGTAGTTTCGTGTTGAGATATTTTGAGAAAGCTTGGTGCTACATTCTTTTAATCATTCTTATCATTATATTAAGAAAAATGGTTTTGCATGATCCAAATGGAAATTCTCAAAGTATAACATGTTTTGTAAAATTCCCATTATCATGAAACTTACATTTCCTCCACCCCCATTAATTATGCTACTTACTGGGCTTTAGCTCATCCCAATCTCCAATATTTTTACAGATAAATTACCTACACGTCGGGCATAGAGATTAATTTATTGGTGGTGATTGGAGTGTTATATTAAATTGGGAGACTTGGGCCATAAATGGTTGATGACTCAATCTTGCAAAGTTCAGCAAGATCAAAATCAACTCTATTGGAGGTTGGATACTTGAGGTTGTTAGCCTTGGGTCTTGTAGGCCTAGATTTTCTATTGAGGTCGCATACCTTAGAGAGGATTGTGACTTTGTGTTTATTTTATTTGGAGCATTGGATTGTTAAGTGTATTTGGAGACACATGATTTGTAGTTTGTATTGCTTGTAAATGTGTCATAGAGCTCTGACTTATATTGCGGAGAGATCAATATATTTATTTACTTCGTCATTGGAAAAAAAAAAAAAAAAAAAAAAAAAAGCCTATACAGGTTCTCTTGGAGGCTCGGTTTTTCATGCTTTGGACCCTTTTGGCTTTGGGGTGTGATAGATAAGGTTATAGATTAAAAGGTTAAAATGTTTAGCACCATTATCAACACGATTTGCTTAAGTAATAGCGGAAAAATCCATAATTATAGCCATCATTTGCAACATTCTTAATGAAAACATGTAACACATACAGGTATGCACAAAGGAAACCAAGTACAAGACTTTCAACAAAAATCAATTAGCTTATTGATCAAAAGATGTTCTAATAAAGGAGGCTTGGCCTTAAATAAAATGATGTCCATAAAATTGCTACCAATACACCGGACTGAGTCTATATGAAACATCTTTCAAGAACATATAAATTTACATTCTTTGCTTATGCCTATCCAATTATACAGAACTTAATGGCCTAAGTAACCTAAGCAGAAATAAGATATTAAACATCTGTGACAACCTTTATGTGGAAGTATAGACTCAAGGTTAACTCAAGTAATGAGGTGCTTGATTCCAGTTAGGCTAGCAAAATCATTAAATTGATAAGTTATTATCACACATGGGACAAATGTCTTGCACCATTATATTGGCAATATGCTAAACATAATTGATTAAAAGGTTATAAATAAGAGGTGTGTCACTGACCACATTCCCTATAGGTTTGTATCATGAGAATTTAACCAAACCAACACAATCTGATGCAAAGAACTCTGATTCAAATAGAGTCAAAAACACAAAATGCAATTAAGCTAGACAAAGCTTTTTGTGCCATAGAAGGAGTTAGACCTGTGAAAAAATATCAAATACTAAGGTCCATCTATTGGAAATTAATTTATAATATATAATCCTATATATAAAAATATATAATAAAAAAATAAATCAGTTTAATACTAAACCAACGTATCATATTTTTCTTATGAAATTTTGTGTATTTGTTGTTTTCTTTCACCAACGTCAAACATGAAATTGTTGTTGATGAGGCCTTTGCAAACAACCTTGTAGAAACACTAATCCCAAAGATTAAACCAAGCAACCAAACCCCCTTAGCAGTAGCCATATCTCTCTCAAGCATTTAATCAAACAGCTCTATGGCATACTCAAATGCAACTATTGGTGAAAGGCACATGGAGATAGTAGAAAACTAAGAATTTCACAGAGACCTAACCCAAAAATTAAACCAAAACAAGAATTTCTACTATAAAAATTCGTACACGGAGATTAAAAAAAATGAAAGTTCTTAGAAGATTTAAATAGCAATACATAAGAAGGAAAAAAAAAAAAGACATACCCAGATTGAACAGTGCAGTGGAACCACCAAGGCACCACCAAGATAAGGGTGGCGAGATGGCGGAGAGAAGCTTTGCAGTGGCTCTGAATAGTGTGGATTCTCTCTCTCTGCCGAACCTGGTTCTCTTCTCTTCTTTCTGTTGGGTTTTGGATGTTTGGGTTATTTTAAGTTTGTATTTAAAAGTCACGTGAGTCACATGTGCTTATTCTATTAGTGTTTTAACGTGTGACTAACTGAAGTATTGATTTGGTAGTTGTGAATAGTTTAAGGAGTAAATTGGCCAATAAAAAAGTTGAGGGGGTCGTTTAGTCAGTAGTTGAAAGTTTAGGGAGTGTATGAGCATTTTTCCCCATGTCATTATCAAACCATAATAAAATTAGTCTAAGTAAAAAACTTGTCAAAGAAAGCACATATGAACTTACAAGCTAAACCTCACAACAAAAGCTTGTAGTAAATTTGTTAAAGGTCTTAGCATCCTAATCACACTTTCAAATAACTTGCAACAGGTCAACTCTTTTTATAAAATTCGTTTGGTCCACTTAGTGTTATCCAAAATGCTTGAAATTAAATAACGAGAAGCCTTTATATGTCTAGTATGTACCACCAAATATTAGACTCAAAATAAGTATTCTATAATTTATTAAAAATCATGCAGTGCAGCTTACTCAAATCTATCATGGATAGATTTGCAGTCCTAAAAGAAAGTTTCTATAATTTTAATACAATTCCAAAAAACTTTGAGACTTGATTAATCTTAAAGCTACATGTGTTAGTACACATTAATAACTAAGAATGTAACCCACAACCTCATAAAATAGTCACCACAACAAAAGTCAAGAAATTCAACCCCATAACTCCTATTGGAAATTTACCAAACACTTGTCATGCAACATGCACATGCCCACATCACTTAAGAAATTTATGGTTAACATCACACTCACAACCATATATGCCAAAATATATTTCGAAATGCAAGAAAACCCTATTTCAAAAATTAACCCCAATCTCCCATATAAATCAAAAACCCCAAATGATTTCTTAAGAAACACAACTCACATGGTTGCCAAACAATAAATCCATATCACCCCATTAAATTAAAAACCTCCAATCAGGTCTTAAATGTCGCAACAAATACAGCAAAACAACCCCAAAAACAAAACCAACACAACAAAAAGCAATCTTAACAATATAGGATAAAAATCCAAAAATATTACAAGGTGGGTCATGGAGATTTTACCTTACATTAATGTTGCTAGAAGTCAAACCATGGAAAAGAGTTTGATGACTGAAAATTTAGAAACTAACCGAGAGACCAAGAGGGAGGAGGGATTCGAGAGAGAGAGGTAGAGGGATGTGTGTTTGTGTTTGAGTGTGAAAGAAGAGGGGTAGCCGGTCAAGAGAGAGAGAGATATTTGTAAGGTTGTGTGGTTGAGAATGAGTGGGTAGGTGGGGGTGTCATATGTAGGTCTAAAAATCTGACCCCTTCTTCTTTTCTTTTCTTTTTTTTTTTCTTTTTTTTTGTGTGTGTGTGTGTGTGTGGGGTAAAGGTTGGGGTGTGTCAAAGTACCAACCTACTGTTGAACCTTCACTTCAATTTTCAATTGGACTTGAGCTTATAGAGACTTCTTCCTTTTGCATGGATTCTAATATGTGATTAACATCCCAACAACTGAAGTTTGTTGTTGGATGAAAAGTTCTTCGCTTTAATATACGTTAAAGATTTGGAAGCACTTGGTTATAAAACCCTAAGGCACACAAGAACGTAATAGCTTCTACAAAAGTATATGAGTTCTCTAATTGAGTTTTTGTATCTTTGATGACTTTAAAATAAAGCTTTTATACCATTTAGGAGTTTAGTGAACGAAACCCTAGTAGTCCAAGTCATCATGAGCCAAAAATTTGATTTGAGATTTCTAGATCTACATAGCTCGATAGATTAAGAAGTGTCGAGCTAGTGTCGAGGTCCTTCATTTAATCTCAATACATGCTAGTGTCGAGACTAGTACCAAAGTTCAATTATTCAGCTTTTCTTCAATTGTTTCTTGGTACAATCTTTATGTCTTCAATAATATCGATTGTCTTAATTACCCAATATACTTCATGATATTCTAGAAATATTTTAAATCTATCTAATTATAAGTAAAGTGTATTTTGTCAAATGATATGCCAACACAAAAATATAACCCTGTCATGGTTAAACCTCCTTTTTTAACCAGATGGGTTAACCATGTTTTTTAGCCGGATGGAGCACCCTTAAATTGATAGCGTACATTGAATCCATAAAGAAAATCCATATGAAAAACTCTGGATGATAAATTTTTCTTGGTAGAAGAATTATAATAAATTCTCAAGGAATAGCGTTAGAGGATAATATATTGTCAAATTGTATTCGATACTCAAAACAAAACAACATAATAATAATAATAATAATAAGAATTGTCATTGCTTTATTTTGTATGTAAAAACACTTCACATACTATAAAATCTTATTCAATGCACAACCAACATAGCCCTTGCATGGCCCTTAGAAATTTGAAACTGCTCAGTTATACCAAGATGCGACATAAGAAGCCAGAAATGAGTGAATAGCTCTCCGCCTCGGATGAGCTGCTGAGCATGATGGTTCCATCGACACTTTGTCGCAGCATAACACAACATTTCAACCCATACATGACTTACCAACTCCCATTTCTTTTGATACTCTATGCATTGCAATGATTTAGCGAGCCTACATCCATCGAATAGCACTGACTTGCTTCTATCTCCTTTCACTATAGATGGAGGAATTTCAGTGTTCACTTCAAGTAACTTTATGCATGCTTGGGTTTCATCAAATATAGATTTTCTTTGATCGAAAAATTCTTTGGCCTCAGCGCATGTGTCTTGGAACCTGATTTGTTCAATCCCATTAGGCAGCAAGATAGGACGCATGACTTGAAGATATAGCATATAGTCTGATAATGACTTGCTGGCTTCATAGTTTGGACAATAGACAGAGTTATTTGAGTTTGTGTTCCGATCAAAATAATAACATAGGGTTGTTGCAATATGCCAGAGAAGAATGCTTTGGTCAAATTCTGCCTCAACGCTGTCTTGGAGTGTTTTACGATTTTCTTTGCTCAGTTCATAAAAGCATTTTGCATCTTTAGGAACCTCCTCAGATTCTACTTCAACGTCCTCATTTTGTTTTTTATTCTTTTCTTTGTTAATGCAATCAAGGCATTTTGCATTTTTAAGAACCCGCTCACCCCTACAAGCACATAATTCCTTGCAAACCTTAAGTTCTGAGGCAATATTTGATTTCTCTAGAAGGTGCTCAAATATCAGATTCTTCAAATCCACAGAAACAACCATTGACTTTTCATATCGTTGCTTCTCTAACAACTCATAATGGAATAAGAACCTCTGGATAGCTCTGCAAGTGGGTTTCTTGCGATGAAGGCAATATGTTATTAGGTTGTATTGTCCCATGGTATTGGACCACCTCTTTTTTGGAACCAATAATGGAACTGATGAAATGGAATTATACCAGAGATCTACCATTGCAGTCTTGCGCTTACTCAACCAAAGCATTGACCAGTCTGAGGTAATTAATATCAACACTGAATATATCTCTAGGAAGATGGCTCCACCCAGCAAAACATAAGTGACCATTCTCTCCTCTCTTGAGTAGACACTCTTGTCATCAACGACAATGGCGAAAACCAAAAGCACAATCACGGTAGACGAGAAACTGATAAGACGTAGAATACCACCCATTAGGGAATAAACCTTGTAAGCCTTTGTATAAAACACATCGTACATGAATCCTAGCTCAACCTCAATCACTTTGAAAGCTTCTTCAAATTGTACTTCTTGAAAGAAGGATTGGCTGTTCTTTATATCTTGGATGCTCAGGATGAGATCAGAAAATAGCTGCTTGAAAGTCTTGAACAATTCATAGGCACAATGAAGAGAGAATGCATCAGCAATTTTGGCATTTGCTGGCTTTGGAATGGAAATATCTGATACAATAGGAGCTTCAACGAATGTACCTGGTGTAACGTCGAACCCCTCCTCTTTCTTCGAGCGGTATTCTTCCATGTATCTGGCATAATTCGGACCTGGATCAGGACTACGTAGCGTCGTTGCTTTAAAGTTTTCACTGCTCGCAGACCTCAAAACCCAGATTCTCTCCCCAATTTTAATTATCCCGGGAATCATCATTGTAACTGTAAGAATGTTAAGCACGGTATTTTCCCAAGCTCTGATGATGACAAACACAGTCACTCCTACCTGGCTAGCAAGTGTTAAGGCGTGCCTCCGCCACAATGCATTGTCTTCCAAGGAGTATGCTGTAATGGTGTCTGGACCAGCAAGGTGCAAGAGAAAAAATGGAGCCCAGAATGATGTTATGACAAGCTTTGTATCAATTGGCTTATTTTCGGCATTTCCTAAATTGCTGGAGATTATACTCAACGAGACTGTTGCAAACCAGCTTGCTAACAGGTAGGAACTCCAAAGGAGGAGGATGAGGTTGTTGCTGGTTGAAACCTTGTCGAATATAACACGTGATATGAGCAAAGTTACTTTTATTTGATCATAACAAAAAAATATATACATATTTGAAAGTACACCAATATTATTTTTAGGAAAAGTTTAATAAAGTGCCAGTTTATAAACTGTTATATTCTTTGATAAATAATTATTTTAAGATGTGGTATAATGTATAATTTATTTTCTAAATTTTATATATTGTAGATAATTTTTTCTCCTCAAAAATTAAAGAATTTCTAAAACTAATTTTTATCTCTATGTTTTTACATATATATAGTTTTTGATATATATATATATATATATATATATATATATATATATATATATAAAGTGGTCGATATTCTTCTAACTATTGTTATTATATATTATATTTTCCTAATTTCTTTTGGTTCAACTAAAATTTTAAGTTTTAAATATATTATTCAAATTTCTCATTTAAGGAGATTATCATGATAATTAGAACTTATATATTACTCAAAAAAATTGATGGTACTCTTAACCCAAACATGTTTTTTCCCAATCTTAAGTAAGTATACTAAAGTGGACTAAAGGGGACCAAATTGGACTAACATGGACCAAATTGGCTGAATTTGGTTGGAATGGTCTAAATGTATTGAAGTAGACTAAACTAGACTAAAATGGATTAAAGTGAAACAAATTGGATTGAAATGGATCAAAGTAACCAAATTGGACCAGACTAGACAAAAGTGGACGAAAGTGCACCAAATAGACCTATGTGGATCGAAAAAGATTGAAGTAGACCAAAGTTGACCAAAATGGACCAAAGTAGACTGAAATAAACCGAATGATGAACCATAATTTGTAAACATAACTCAAAAAATCAATAATAATTATAATAACTAGTCGCTAACTTCTGCTATGCATGGAACCTACCCATTTGTGAGGTAGACTAAAATAATTTTATAAAATCTTAAATTGATTATTACATGATTTGCTCTTGTATGACTTCAATTTGTGTTACAACTTGATGAATAAGCCATTGCTTGAACATGCAATGGCTTACAAAAAATTTGTTAGACAATTTCAGATACTGCAAAAAATAAATTAAAAAATCAGATATTAAAACTTTTGAAAGACTAAAAAATATTAAAGAATCAAATGATTCACGACTTAGAAATAATTGAAACAAAACAAAATATATATGACTAAAAAATAGAAAAAATATAAGAAAAAGAATGGGTTACATTCAAAAAAAATAATCCATGGCTTTAAGTTTGCACCCTATCATAAAATATCATGTTTGTGAAGTATGAAGATGATGATAATAATAATAATAATATCAACGTTTGAGTTTGAATTTAAGTTGAACTTGTTAGAGAGATAAAGTTTCATTTCTTGTTAAGTTTGGACTAAACAAAAATAATTTTATTTAAGTAAAATGATAATTTTATTTAAATATTGTACTGACGTGGAAAATTGTGAAAACTTCAGAGGCTTCGGTTTTATATATATATATAGATAAAGTGATGTAAAACCATAATCTATATTAAGTAATGTATTCCAATGTGATGAAAGTGGTTTGTTTTTGAAGTAACACCAATAAGATTTGTTATTACATTAATATTTTTAACTAAATTATTATGCATACGATCTGTGATTCTATGTGCTTGTTGAAGGTTTTATAGGCCATTCTTTTACTAGCAGTAAAATTTGTCTTTAACCAATCTTCTAGACATCCTAAAAATTGTGGTAGAAGTTTAATTATAAAGGAAGGAAAGTTATAGAGAAGGAAAACTGGAAAAGACAAACATCTTTCAAGAATAAAAATTTGGAGATAGTGATTGTCGTGCACCATTAAAGAAACTTAGGAACTGTTTCGTAGGGCATTTCAAACACCAATTTTCAATTTTTAAACAATATTACATACATTTCCAAACACTCTTTCACCCCACACGTATTTCAAAAAACTATAAATAATACTACTCAAACTCCTCTACCAAACAGACCCTTAACCTTTATGAAGTATTGAGTGATTGTCGTGAAGTCATCTCATTCTTAAGAAATTGTTGTCTCACATCATTCTTCTTTGAAAACTATGATATAAAGGTGTCGCATACTTACTTCTCAGGAGACAAATTGTCATAAATCTTGTCCCTATGAGTATCACTCATGCATTTTAACCACTAGTTATAATTCTAGTTGTTGAGCATTATAAAGCTATCAACAGCTTGGAGATCTATCATCGTGACTTGGTGAAATACTTCCCACCATCAAGTTTGGTCCTAAACCATAAGCATCACAGTCCCCAAAATGTACACAAGCAAAAAAAGAGCCTCCAAAGATCGGTTTTTATTGATTTATAGAAAGCATATGATAGCGTTGGGTTCCTAAAGAGGTTATGTGGTGGGTTTTGGAAAATAAAGGAGCTCCTCTCAAATATATTAAGCTGATTAAGGATATGTAGAATAGAGCAGTAACTAGTTTAAGAACAAGTTTCCTATCAATATAGGTTTGCATCAAGAATTAGCATTAAGTCCATATCTCTTTACGCTAGGGATGGATAAACTCACTAAATCGACCCCAGAGAAAGTGCCTTGGTGTATTCTTTTTGGATATGATATAGTTTTAGTGATTGAAACTAAAAGTGGAGTTAATGCCAAATTAAAATTTTGGTGAGACACTCTAGAGTCTTAATGTTCTTGGTTAAGTAGGATTGAAACATATTACATGGAATATAAATTTAGTTAAAAAAAAATACAAACAAAAATGAAAGGGTCATAAGACTTTATGGTCAAGAGATATTAAAAAACGATAGCTTTTGATATCTTGGATCAATAATTCATAAAAATTGAGAGATTGAAAATGATGTGAATCATAGGATAAGCGTGTGGTGGATGAAAGGGAGAGGTGCATCAAGAGTGTTGCGAAATTATAAAAATAGCATATTCATAAAATAAGTGTAGCTTAACTGAGAATCTTAAAATGGATGAAAATACACAAAAAGATAAAGTTCAAAATAAAGAAATTTACTTAAAATTAACTTAAAAGATGAGTGAAAGTTGCTTAGAATGGTTTGATCATGTTTAGAAGTGAGTGACTAATGCATCATTAAGAGAGAGCGAGGAAAAAAAAAAAAAAAGCATAAAAGCAAACGATACTTTTATTTCTTTAAGAAAACTTTGAAAGTAAACTTGTTTTTTTAATGGAAAGCCTAGAGAAGCCCCACACCACACGACAAAGCTTTTTTTACGCTCTCTAACACGCTTGATCCAATACACCGACTCACTTAAAAGACCACTTGCACAAACCTCACTCTTTAGACACTTAGAGATATTTTGCTCCAAAAAATTTTAAAAAAAAAGATAGTCTCCTTTTCTTTTTTTAGAGGGGCAATTAATTATTTTTGACATTAGGATTGGTATTCGAGGATGTCAATGGATTTAAAAAATATAAAAAGTAAATTTAAATTAAAAAAAGCTAGAGGTTTTGAAGGTAAGAATTCTGTTCATCAGCTTATACAAAAATCTTCGTTTATTTTAATATAATTTTTTTTTATATTCACTTTTCAAAAGCACCTAAATCAGATTATATATATTATACTATATTTCTTTTCTTTTTTTTCTATTTTACACAATCACTTTTCAAAAACACCTAAATCGGATTATCTATGTTACATTACATTTCATTAAAATATTTTTTTTATCAATTTTTTATTATTTTCTCAAATCATCTCTCTCTCTTTAAAAAAAGAAAATATTAAAAACAGATTTGCATATGAACACTAACTATATAAATATACATGGTTAGTTTATCTAGAATCATATTTTGTGCAATTTTGTATAGGTTGATGTGGGTGTTTTTTGAGGTTAGTTGGACAAATTGTGAAGCTTATGCTATTTTAGATAGACCAATGTTTTTTTTTTTTTTTTAAAAGGAAAAAGACATTGAAAATATTATTAAGAGGCACATAAATCAGCTACAATAACAAAATTAATATCTGGAGGAGCAAACTTCATTGAATATTATTAAGAAACTGGTAAATCAACTACAACAATAGAATTATAATATCTACAGAAATAAACTTCATTAAAAAAATAAAATAAAATAAAAAATAGGCGAAAACACCATTTTGATCCATACATTTTGACGTTATAGTCAATTTGGTCTTTATATTTTCATAATAATCAATTTGGTTCCTGATATTTTTAAATTGCAATCAATTTGGTCCCTATTGTTAACTCACTAACGAAAATTGCTTATGTGACAAACGGTGTGCATAGTTTTTTAGATTCATTTTATTTTCAGAGTTATGGCAATTTTTTTTTTATTTTTTCTGATGTGGAATTTTGAAGTTATTAAAATGGTGAGTTGGTATTTGTTTAGCACTAGTTAAAAACTTTTAGTATTATTTTTTAAACCATGTCAGCATCAAGCTTGCCAACTATGCACATCCTTTGCCACATAAGCAATTTCTGTTAGTGAGTTTATGGTAGGGACCAAATTGATTGCAATTTGAAATATCAGGGACTAAATTGATTGTTACGAAAATGTAGGGACTAAATTGATTGTGACACCAAAATATAAGGACCAAAATGGTGTTTTCGCCAAAAAAAAATAAAAATGCAAAAAGGATAATTTTCCTAGCTAAGGCGTGAGCAACAACAAATTTTTTTTTTTCTTTTTGAGAAAAAAACACACACACAAAAGAAAGAGAAAGAGAAAGAGATCCTAAACAATAAATTCTTGGCCGGATGTAAATGTTGTAAGAATCCTTCAAAGTATTTTTTGTACTTCGAGATACTTTTCGTACTTTTAAAAATCAAATTTAAGGGTGAGCACTTTTGGATAACTTTTGGATAATTTCTGAGAGTTTCCCTAATGGATGGATATGATTGCATGGTTTTTGTTAATCAGTCAATCGCTAAGTATATAGTATCATTAATATAGATTGATGGAATTGGGTCATTGTATAATTTGTTTTAAGTGGGACTTGTGGATCTAAGAAGTAAATATTTGGAGAGAAGTAAGTAAATTTTGTAAGCTTGCTTGAGGTAAGTAACATTTTTCTTGATTAGTTATATTTTACTTAAGACATAATTTTTTCAGTTATGAAGATTCTTTTGTCTTTCTTTATAAGTTTCTATTTAACTATTTTTGAAACATTAATTTAAAAGAAAAAAAATGTATTTCTTCCTTATTATAACATTATTTAGTCAAGGAAAAAAATTAATTGTAAATTATTGGATTCAATTGATTAGTTAATTAAGATTTTTTTTTTTTTCCAAACTTGGATCAAGCATATGTAAATTTTGTGAAAGGCACCAAAAATTTGAATGACATATACACTTGAATTATGACTTTTAGATATGGACTAAATGAAATGGGATGTATTCTGAAATTAATCGTAAAGTTTGGTCATGCTATAGATTCTACTAAAGCGGCTATAAATTGGCACAAAAACCACTTTTCCAAGAGCATATCATGATCAGTCATTATTTTGGGCCTAATCAAGGGATACAACGTGGCCGTTATTATAAAAATTGTGAAGTACATGAAACATGATTTGATATAGGCAGTAGTTAAGCCATGAATTTTAATTCAAGGGAGTAAGATTAAAATAAATATTAAAGTCAATATTTTTTTCCAAAAATATTTAATTATTAACATAAGAAAAAATTGCTTAATTTGTTAAAAAATATTTGATCAACATACATTATTTTAACATAAACGTAAGTTATAATTTATTTTTTTGTGCTTGTTTTCAATTTATTTTCGGAGTCTACTATTAGAGTTAGTACAAGCATTAATATTTTTATGCTTAAGCTACATCATAAGTTAAGTTGACTACAAGCATATATTTCAAACAACAACAAAAATATAAATAATAAATATTCATTGATATATGAATTTAAAAGATCAATCTAAATATAAGATATTCAGAAGAATGATTTAAACAATTAAAAATAAAATAAAAGTAAATTAAGTTAGAAGCATGACAAATGTAATCGTACACTCAAAATTTTTAACTAT
Organism: Quercus parvula; assembly: GCA_030820535.1. Lineage (NCBI taxonomy): Eukaryota > Viridiplantae > Streptophyta > Magnoliopsida > Fagales > Fagaceae > Quercus > Quercus parvula. The sequence goes on from JAUAME010000002.1 coordinate 57,832,993, forward strand.
TCTATATATGCCTTGATGTTTCAAATAGGTTGTATGACGTTTTTATTTTATATCCTCTCTATCTTAAATATTTCCAACTGGATGAATTGTAAAATGCCTCAAAAAGTATAAAACATTATAAAAGATTATTTTTTTTAAAAGAAAAAGAAATTTATAATTTGAAACATTGGTTAAGGAATGTTATGATAATATACATTCTTATAATTTTAAGGTTACATATATGAAATTTTTTTCCCTAGATTAAGAGAGGTAAAAAAAAAATTCAATACAAATTTTTTGAGTTTGGAATATTATTAAAAAAAAATAAGAATATAATTTTGCTAGAGGACCTATTTAAACTTGCTTCTAGTCAGTTAAGTCACTTAAGTGTGAGACTTTAAAGCTTCTTAGTCACTCTTGTTTAATTGATGGTAAAATCAGCCTTTTACAAACCTTCTAGATATTCTAAAAATTGTGGCCCTAGAAAAGTTCTACAAGACGCAAAATAGATTTCAGTTTTGAAAAAAAAAATGGTGAGAGAAACTTCTAAAGAGATATATATAGAGAAAGAAAATTATAGAACAGGATGAGGATGCTCTGTAACAAACCTTTCTCCTATATCCCATCACGATGAGGATGGTTTGAAAGGTAAGGCTAAGTACAACCATAGCCTGTATCTCCCGTTCACCGAAAATTCTTCTCAATCTTTGTGAGAAAATGTCGAACAACTTTAACATAATTGTCAAATTCAAACTGCTGCCCACTGAAAAATGGCACATTTATATATGCATTTGTTAGTTACTAAGTAGGAAGAACACACACACAGAGAAGTAAATGATTAAGGCTACCTTACCTGTAACTAATGTATTAGAGCTTTTGCTGGTTTTCAATCTTCCCAAGTGACAAGGGGTTCCCTATTTTGTAGATATATGCATGGGTTTGAACTTTGCTGAACTCAAAAACTGCCACAAAGTGTGGTGATATTTTATTGGGTTTGTAAGCCAATCTAGCCTATATATATAACTAAGCAACTACTTACAGTGATTCTCGAGTCCATGACACGGAAGATGAGAATTTTTTCTGTGGCGTGCTTCCCTTGATTTAGTATGAATTCTTCAGTACATGAGTTTTGCTTTCACTTTATTCTTTAATACTTGTTCGTACGGAAAGAAAAGAAAAACATACAAAAGAAGAAACACGGTTCTTAGGATAGTATTCTACAATTCTTCAATATTTGTTCGGACGGAGAGAGAAGAAAAACATACAGAAGAAGAAACACGGTTCTTAAGATAGTATTCTACAAGCAAAATGATGTTCTAGACTTCTAGTGCTCATATTTTAATGCAAGAAAAAGGCCCTTAATTTAGTATGAATTCTTCTGCAATTTAGTTTACTTTCACTTTATTCTTTAATATATTTTTCTTATAGAGAAAAAAGGAAAACATACAAAAGAAGAAACACGGTTCTTAGGATAGTATTCGATATGCAAAATGCTGATCTAGTGCTCATATTTAACGTGGCAAAAATATATGCATAAAGAAATATAATAAAATAAGTTTGGGTTCTCTTTTTATTTAAATTTCTGCAAAGCTATTTTGGGCACTAACATGTGCTGATTCTCATATTGTGATGATTGTACTTTCTCTTTAAAAAAAAAAAAGAAGAAAGATCTTGTGCTTGTACTAAAGCCAATCTACAAGAAATAATTCAAAATTTTGATTAATCCTACCTAACATCCTGGATTGTATGAATTTAATTCAATTAGATATGTGTGTTTTGTTTTCCTTTTTTATTAAAAAGGGGGGAGGTAGACGTGTATTAGGTCTCATATTGACTTTTCACTAGGTCAATTGGATAATGTATGGGCAATCCTAATTATTTATTAAAAAAAAAAAAAGTCATCAACAAAGAAAGAAGACAGCAATAAGGAGGCAACAAACAATCCTGAGGCTAGGATTCTAGTTTTAATAAATAAATATAGAGCTAGAGGACACCAAATAAAATTAAAGGTTGGTAATTGGTCAATTATTCAATTGAAATTTATAATGCATTCTTTTTTTTTTCTTTTTTCCTTTTTCTTCTGGCTTGTCATTCAAATACTAATGATCAATTGCTGATGATTCTTATACCTAAAATTATTCAATGCTTGTTTGAAACTCTTGTGCTTTCCATTTATCTAACTGTCAAAAATGCCCTTAAAAATATATTAAAATTGTCTTGTCAAAAAATATAAATAGAAAAATATTATTATGGGGCCAAAGAATTTGGCGACCCCGGCCCATTTCACATCAAGCCCAAGGCCCACGCCGAGGAGGAAGAAATGTCTAAGGACGAACAAAGAAGGTTCAAACTACCAAGATATATTGTCGAGGACAATCCTGTTCTCGGCAAGCCGAGATTATGGAAGGAGAAAGCGGCATGCCACCAAAAGCAGTCTCCTAGAGCGTCCCAAAGGAAAGCACAAGTGCAGTGGGCCAGCCATGGGAGCATGGTGGAGGAGCAATTCCAGGGAAGGCTGTCACATCCACATTAAATACCCACAACTAACATCCTGACCCCATTTATGTGGACATGACCCCTGGGCAATGCTATCTGGGTCACCACAGCTCGCAGAACGCCAGAAGGAGTGGCTGATGGGACATGCACTCAAGTATAGGCATGGGTGACTAACAAGTGTAGGACCAAGATAATCCAAAAAGAACTATATAATGTAAGAGAACATCCACAAGATGGAGGGGACTGGATGGAGAAAGAGAGGCTCACATCCCCCTTCGTGCTCTGTTTAACCAAGCCAAATAGAAACTCACGTCCTCGGATGGTGAGTTCGTCTCTTCAGATCAAGAGTCCATCCAACTCTGTGTTCCTAATTCCTACTCAATCATCTCTAACATCCACATTAACCGTCGTCAAACTCATTAAAGCCTAGCTCTTGCACCCACTTCTCTACAAATTCATTGTAATGGGTCGACTAGGCCTAGATCCCATTCTCCTATAGGCCCAGTCTGAAAAACGAGACCCTACAATTGGCGCCGTTTGTGCGAATTGCTTGTGTGATAATGAGTGCAAAGGTTGGTTAAGGTGGGATCAAGCCCTCATCAGTAAGAGTCCTTGATGAGAGGTTATGGTGGCCAGCTTACTGTATTATATAGGGAGAATTGCTAAATGGTGCACAGTTCTAGGGGCTTTTGACACCATATGCATGCCTCGTACCCCCGTTAGGGGTCGGATCCTCGCGAATCTTGTGGCTGGCCCCACTGGACCCCTATTAGGGGAAGGGACAGCCACACGGAGCGATTCAAGGGGCAACCACGCAGAACGATTCAAGGGGGCTCCGTGTGGCTGAGACTAGTTCTGGAAGGTATATATTAATATCTTCTGGTCTACTAAAGCGGTTAAACGAGGCCTTAGCTATGAGGAAACTAATAACTCTTGACAAGTATCTAAGTGTTAGACAGAACCAAGGTCTTGCATAGTCCTTGGACTCAAACCTATGGGGAAACTAATAACTCTTGACAAGTATCTAAGTGTTAGACAGAACCAAGGTCTTGCATGGTCCTCGGACTCAAACTTATGGGAAAACTAATAACTTTTGACACCTATCTGAGTGTTAGGCAGAACCATGGTCTTGCATGGTCCTCAGACTCAAACCTATGGGGAAACTAATAACTTTTGACAACTATCTAAGTGTTAGGCAGAGCCAAGGTCTTGCATCGTCCTCGGACTCAAACCCATGAGGAAACTAATAGCTTTAGATAAGTATCTCAGTGCTGGACAGAATAAAGGTCCTATATGGATCCTCAGACCACAGTCCTTGAAGAGATTAATTACTTCAAGAATCTATTTGAGCGACGAGCAGAATCTAAAAGGAGTTCGCCTCCTCGGATCGCCCGCCTTTTCCCCGTTCATCAAAGATGAAAACCCCTCAGACCCCAAACCCATGAGGAAATCTGCACTAGGGACTTAACATTTTTTGTTACCCATTCAAAAAAAAAAAGAAGAGTCTTAGGTATGTTGGGTCCCTCGGACTTTTTGCTAAGTGTTAAGCAAAACCTTAGCTGCGCTTGGGTCCTCGGACCAGACGTTTGGGAAAAATAGACACTCCAATGTCATTATAAATGTTGGACAAAGCTCTAACGCACTATGAACTCCTCAGATTACCTACAGTAAATCCAACATTTTCTAACGGTCACACAGTTTGCGACATAGAGTGCATGGTTATGTTCTCGGTTGTTCCTACATAATTAAACCATTAAAAATTAGTAGCTGGGCGCCATTGCAGGTTTTGTTAAAGTCAGGATGACGACGTTTCGTTGCCGACAACGGCATCAGTCCTAGGTCCCAATAATAGAAAAAAAAAAAGAAAAAAAAAACAAGAACAGCAACACATTCATTAACATAGTACTCGCTGTAGAGAAAGAAAAAATTCACAAAGTAAAAATCGCAGTCCTTTTTATTAAATAAAATAAAGATACATTATATACAGAACAGTCTAGGAAGGCTTGTTTTAAAGATAACTATAGAACAGCCGGGAATGCTTGTTTTAAAGCTAACTACAGAACAGTCGAGGCAAGCTTGCTTCAAAGCTAATTATAAAAAGAGAAAGCCGATGGGAATGGTAGATTCACAGCCTCATTCCAGCAGCAATCGAGTCAACATGGATGGCACCGACAATGAGAAAGAAGAAGAGGCGAAAGCACCCGAATTGGTTCCCACCTGCTGAGGCTACCTTGGAGCGTACTCTTATCCAAAAGCTAATATTTGTACTCCTAAAAAATCGTCCTCCAGAAGTCTCGCCAACTGCTTGCAATGGCAAAGGTGGCCCCCTCTAATATCTCAATTGCTTCCCTCAACTTTGCTTCACTTTCTTCCCCTTCCTCTTTAGCCAACTCCTGCACATTCTTGATTAGCGTTTGGAGGCTCATCAAGGGCCTGACGCAATCTACGCCTGCTAGGATTCCTAGTCGAAGGAGGAGAATTCTCTTTCTTGCCTAGTTGAAAAGTAGGAAAATCTTTGGCCTCTGCTTCCTTTGCCTCAATTGCGACACCTAGAATCCAGGCAGCATTCTTGGTTCATGAAAGGGGGAGAACTTAGAGTTCCTGTAGAACTCAGGGGTTTGTAGATGTAAAAGAATGGTTCTCCCAGGATGCCTTATATAGAAGGCGAAATCTAGGGGGAACTTACTTCGCACGAAGCTCAAAAAGAGAATTACAAGCGAAATAAGTCCCACCCAATTTCCAAGGGAACCCTCAACCGCTAAATCCGCGTCACTTCATAAAGGCGCCAATGAATGCGCACCTCGTATGCTGAAGCGATTAGTGTCATTTCATAAAAATATTAATGACAGTGCACCTCGTACACCGAAACATCAAGAGCGTGCTTTAGGCAAGCGAAGAGGCTCTGGCACTCATAAGGGAACAAGACTCGACCAGCCGTAACATAGGCCCGAGGACATCAAAATCCTCCCCCCCCCTGCCCGAAGAGTTGGACAGCAGAATTTTGAGGGGTTATTGTGGGGCCAAAGAATTTGGCGACCCCGGACCATTTCACATTAAGCCGAAGGCCCATGATGAGGAGGAAGAAATGTCCGAGGAAGAACAAAGAAGGTTCAAACTGCCAGGATATATCGCCGAGGACAATCCTGTTCTCAGCAAGCCAAGATCACGAAAGGAGAAAGCGGCATGCCACCAAGGCTAGTCTCCTTGAACGTCCCAAAGGAAAGCACAAAAGCAGTGGGCCAGCCATGGGAGCATGGTGGAGGAGCAATTCCAAGGAAGGTTGTCACCTCCACATTAAATACCCACAGCTAACATCCTAGCCCCATTTATGTGGACATGACCCCTAGGCAATGCTATCTGGGTCACCACAGCTTGCAGAACGCAAGAAGGAATGGCTGATGGGACACGCACTCAAGTATAGGCATGGGTGACTAACAAGTGTAGGACTAGGATGATCCAAAAAGAACTATATAATGTAAGAGAATATCCATAAGATGGAGGGGACCGAAGGGAGAAAGAGAGGCTCACATCCCCCTTCGTGCTCTGTTTAACCAAGCCAGATAGAAACTCACGTCCTTGGATGGTGAGTTCATCTCCTCGAATCAAGAGTCCATCCAGCTCTGTGTTTCTAGTTCCTGCTTAATCATCTCTAACATTCACATTAACCGTTGTCAAACTCATTAAAGCCTAAATCTTGGACCCATTTCTCTACAAATTCATTGTAATGAGCTGACTGGGCCTAGATCCCATTCTCCTATGGGTCCAGTCTGAAAAATGAGACCCTACAATTATGTTTACAATATTTTTAAAATACTTTTATAAAAAATTATAAATGATAAGTTGTTATTCGTTGTTACTCATAGCAATTTTAATTATAAATTCGAATTAAAACTAATAATAATTTATTATGAAAAATATTACGGACAGTAACTCTAGTATAAATACCGGTTGAGAACAACATTCCCCCCCTCCCCCAAATGCCACGTGGCTTAACCTCACTAGACCACGCTACATAAGACAGATTGGGCCTCACCCAAGACTTCCATCACTTGTGAAAGAATTTTGTGCTCACATCAACATAACCATTACTACACACAAAATATAGGCCTATGTACCATGACATCACTAAGCCCAAATGCCAAGGTCTCCTACCCAAACCAAACTGGGGCAACAATTTTTCTCCTCAGTAAACCAAACAGCATGGGTAAATAAAATACCCATAATTAATTTCCCTCACTACACTTAACAAATAATCAAGTCCAAAGAAAAAGCCTATAAAAAAAAAAAAAATTCCAAAGAAAAATAAATGAGGCGCACGAGCCACATGAGAGAAAAAAAAATTTTTTTTTTTTTTTGGGAGAAAAAATTGTTAATGTAAGTATATAACTATAATTGTATTTCATTCATTTTATTACAAAAATATATATAGCAAACTATTATAATAGCAATTTTATCGAAAATAATTGCTAGAAGAATATAAGAAAGCTCAAGCAAATTTGATGATTTCAAATGCAGCACCAGGCAGCAGCTACTAGAAGCCTCCTCCACAAGATGTTTATAAACTAAATTTTGATGCAGCGGTATTCTCAGACCTGAATTGTTCTAGAGTAGGTGCGATCATTAGAAACTTTGTTGGTGAGGTGATGGCTGGGATGGCAGCAAAGGGAGAATATGTGCACAATAGCAATGATGCAGAAGCATTGGCATGTCGAAAAGCCTTAAAATTTTCTATGGAGGCCGGATTCTCAAATCTGGTGGTGATTGAGGGTGATATCTCAAATGTGATGAGATCAATATCGAGTATTGTACCAAATAATTCTTTCTTTGGTCATATTGTGGATGACATTAGACATTTTATTTCGGGTAGGCAATCTATTGGTTTTAATTGTGTAAGAAGGGAAGGAAATATGGTGGCTCATTCTTTAGCCAGATTTGCTAGGAACATTGTGGAGGATCTATAATGGATGGCAGATGAACCCCCACCTACTGTAGATGCTTTGCATCAGGATCGTTTACATATTAATTAATGAGTGATGGATTTGTTCTCCAAAAAAAAAAATTACAATATCATTAGAAATTAATTTTGATTAATTTTATAATGATTCATACTATAACAATTTATTTTAATTTAAAGAAAATTATTATAGAGAACAATTATGAAAATTCAAACTACTTAAATAGTTTTAATTTGAATTTTTTCCATATTTTTCTTAAACGAATTATTTTCTATTTTTACTTGCATTTCCTTATTTCACGTATGCCTAGTTTTATTTTTATTTTACACTAAAGTCTTCATATATCATATTAGTGACGGCTCCAAGAATTTTTTTTCAAAATGGTCATTAGGAAACTTAAATTATGCAAAATTTAATAAAAAAAGAACTTTATATATTGAAGACATAAAAGAAATTAAAAAAAAAAAAAAGCAAATATATAAAGGCTTATAATTTCATTCTACAAATTTTCTTATTTTGAAATCATTGCATAAAAGTCTCATTATCAATGCTACAAATTACATCTCTTTCAAAATTTTAGTTAAATAGAATTTTTCTTGGGCTTTTTTTTTTTTTTTTTTTTTTTTTGGTAAAGACCTAATAGATTGTTAAGTAGACCAAAGTTTAAGGAAAAAATTTGGTTACAAACTTAATTATACCCTAAGGTTATAACTCTCAGTAAACAAATTAACATACAACATATTTTGAAAATCTAACCATTAAATTGCAAGTTCTGTATGTTCTTAAAAGATGTCAAATTTCATACCAATCGGATATTATTTACTATTCAATTCATAAACTATTTTTTTTTTTGTATAATTTTAGACTACAGAAATTATAAATTTAACCATTTAATTGATAGCATATCTATTGATCTTTGATCTTTTTGAAATTTTACAAGTATAAAAGATATAAGAAGAAAATGTAATTAAATGGTGGATTTGTCAAAATTCACATCCAAATTTTAATTATATTGGACCTAAAAAAAAAAAGAAATTATAGTGGTCACAAATTTATTTTAAGGATAAAAAAATCATAAATTTTTAAATTTACATATAATATTTATTTTTTTTCAAGTTCAAGTGGTCCTATAACCATCCTAGGCTCAACGTGGAGCCGCTTTTTTTTTTTTTTTTTTGAGAATCTCCTAATATGTCCACTATTTCTTTGATGATTGTATCTTTTGATTGATTTAGTATAAGTAAAATAAGCCCATTCTTTGTTACGACATATCATCAAGGGTTTTATTATTAAAAAATTTTGTGAAAAATATTGTTCAAGTGTACATTTAGCAAAAATTATTTTTGTCAACTTATTTTACTATTCAGCTTATTTTTTATATTATTTATGGATTTCATTGTACTTTTTGGTATTATTTATGGGTCTCATTATACTATTTCAGTTAACTTTTACCATTATCTATAATACTTTTAATAAAAAAAATTCAATTTTAATAAAATAATCGAATCTCAAATGAACCCCAAAAAAAGACTCAGAACTCTATAATTAAGTTTTGTTTTGAATGCACATCGATACCCCATTTTGGTTTCTGGTTCAATGAAAGTCAAAGCTCACACCCAAGGCCCAAAATAACTAAGGTAGAACTGGACAACCCTTCATACATGGATAGCTACCAAGGCCCAATAATGTCTTGCCAAGTCCAACTTAAAAGCCCAATAGTTGTTTAGAAAGGTTGAGCTACCACGCATACAGTGTATGCCCAATAGGCTTTTACTCTCAAGTTCAATCCCTTCATAAGAGCACCAAGACCAAGATCATGAGTAAGAACACCCGTATTTTTCTGTATAATACAAAAATTACCATATTTTAGTCAATCAAACCCTAAATTCACCCACATTATACCATGTAAAATCGTGTAAAAGTACTTGATTGCTACAATTTACATGGATATTACTCATTTTGCATTTAGTTTTTTATTTTTTTCTTTACATATTCCAAGATGGAAGGAAGAAAGAAGATGGCAGTTGATATATGTGAAGAAAGATAAACAATTAAACAATTAAAAAATCAAGAAAATTTAGTATTTTAATGAAATATAATGTAAAATAAATAATTTGATGTGGAGTATTTTGAAAAATGAGTATGTAAGAAAGGAAAATTAGGTTTTTATCGTAAAATAAACATAAATTTTTGCATGAGTTGATATAAACGCTTAAGGTGAAAATAATGCTTACTGTTAAAAAGAAATGGGGAGATGTCATAAAACCAAGCAAAGAGCCTTATAACTCAACTAATTACGATTTTCTGATTTTTTTCAAAATATCCAAGATTCAAAAATCCTTATTCCCACATTGCAATAAAAAAATAAAAATAAAAAAGAAAAAGAAAAAAAAGGCCTCCAACCTTATACCAAACTTTCACTAGCTAGCTTTAGTCTTCCTGAACTTCGCTAAGCTTTTTCATATTCAAAGTTTTTTCTCTAAAAAAAAGCTTTTGCACTTGTTCAACATGTAAAGTTGTGATTTACAACTATATTTTATGTTGGCTTTATTCCATGACAAAAAGTGTTGTAATTGCTCTAATTTTATTCCTTGTATTTTGTGTGATTTTATTGTATTGGGTTTAGTATTAAGTTGGTGAAAACTCAAGCTTATCTAAAGATCAGTGGATTTCGCGAGAAGCTAAGCTGCGAAAAAGTACGTGAGGAGCACATGACTAGAAGCTGAAGAGTGGTGCCTGGCTGTTGTTTTCGCGAGTGTCTCATGGGTAAAGCCTTCCCGCGACCTTCGAGACAGTCGCAAAACATTCTGCCTAGAGGATTTTTATGTGTGACTTCCTTACCCTTTACCCATACTATATATACTCTCATTACCCACAAATGTAGGAGAGGCTATTCAAGGAGAAAAACCCTAGATAGGTTTTCTACAACACATACACCCATCTTTTAGAGAGAGAACTACTCATCTTTAGTGAGAATTCATTGTAGCATCTTCTCTTTCCCTCTCCCATTATCATACCTTGAGAGGAGATTTGTACCCAAACACAATCCACACATTTTCAAAGTGTAGTGAGTGTTTTTGAAGTTGCTGGGAAGCATTGAAAGAAGCCAAGGATGATAGATGCAACATGGAACTTGTTGCGGGATCCGGAGAGCTAGACAAGACATGGTTCCAAGAAGCCTTGTTGGAGTAGGAGCTTGGAGGGCTTAGGTACAGTAGGTAGTTAGGCTTGAAGGGTCTCTTGCTAACCCATGTATCCCAATTGATTGTCTAGTAGATCGATTACCGCTTGGAGGGTGGTGGAGAAGTTTTTCGCCGAGTTCTTCTGTTTCCTCTTCGATAACACATCGGCGTGTTATCTGGGTTTGCATTCTTCTTCTTTACTCTTTTACATTTCATTTTACTACTGTGATTATATGAATATGTGTTAGAGTAGCTTGTTTGTTTATCTGCTTGCATTTACACTATTCCGCACTTAGAATTAAGTTAGTGTAAAATCTATCGAGTAGTAACTTTTATTTGGAGGTCTAAACAAACTCTTGTGTTTTCAACACATTTTCGAGCTTTCACAACATATTCCATTCTTCCTAATTTATTAATGTTCACTCTTCTTCTTTTTTTTTTTTTTTTTTTTAATGAATCAGTTAGACATTAACGTTCACTTTTGAACAATGTATTAAATAGTTGCTTTGTTTTTACTAAAGCATTTTTTTTGTTTTTTTTTGAGAAATTATTAAAGCAAATTTGTAATTTTAAATAAGCTCATTCGTGGCTTCTTTTCGTATATCATGTGTTTCAGGCATTTTATTCATTTATTCTTTATAATTCTATAATGATCACTTTATTATAATTTTTTTTTAGAGAGTTTTAACTTACGATTTTTGTTCCTGATGATAGTTCTTTTATCATTTGACCAAAACATAAAGATTTTTACCAATAACCCACACTTTATTATAATTTTGTTTCATGCAAAAGGCCGAGATTATATATATATATATGGGTCATATGGCCTGTTTTAGTTGAACCAACAACTTGCATTTAACAAATAAAAATTTGTAATATTATTTTATTAGCCATGTAAACATTTAATGTGCCAATGGTGTACTCCGTTTACCACATACTCTATAACAAACTTGACTTGTTTCAACCCACTTTTCTCAAGGGTTGACTAAAAAGTGCCAAAACCATCACTAAAAATTGGAGCACATGGCTAAGTTTGATTAGCTTTATTCCGAGGGTCATTAAAATCCTTAAAATAAACCTATACAAACCTCGGAATAATCTATTAAAATTAGGCGGGCTAGTTTTTACACTCCAATGCTAATTTTACCTCCAAATTTAAGCATTTTTCAACGCATCCTATGGCAACCTTTAATAGAAGATATCTCAAAATTTCCAACCCTTTAAATAAAGTCCAAAATTAAAATACAAACAGGAAAACTCATTTTTTTTTCACGCTTCACACTCAGAAACCGCTCACACAATTAGAAAATTCTCTCAAAATCGAAGGTCATCTTAGAAAATTCTCTCAAAATCAATCTGAGCTCATCTCAGAAAACTCAAAGATTGGAGCTCATCTCATATCCGACGGGCTGATTTGCGATAGTCAACTATCTCATCTCTGACGACAAGTGAGCTGTTGATAGACTGAGCACTCTTCACCACCCCCTTTTTTTATTACAGGTCTATCTCTCTCCGTTTGTTTCTCGAGAAATTATGGAAATTACACTTATATCCGATTCTACTAGGTACAATTTTCTACGGCTTTTCATTTCATTGTATTTCTATAGATTTACTCGGATTCTGTATTTGGAGAAATTGTTTGAAATGAATAGGCTTTGTTTGATTTTTTATTTATTTTAACAATTATATTTATTTCAATTGCTTTGAAATTCTAGCTCAATTCGTTAGCTTTGTAGTGGAATTTGAGCCCGATTAAATTTCTTTGGACTTGTTTAGAATCTGTTTGGTTGTTGAGAAATCGTAGGAAAATAAATGAGTTTGTATTGTATTGGTTTTGTTGAAAATTTTTAGTTTTTATTTTTATAATTTTATTGTTGGTGTTTTCAATTGGTAAATTTTCTAGCTCGAATCCCTAACCGTTAACTTGTGCTGAAATTTGAGTTATATTAAATTTCTTTGATTCATTCAAGAATCTATTTGGTTGTCTAAAAATTGTAGGAAAAGAATGATGTATTGGAGAGGGTTTTGGGATTGATTTGTACATTCTAGTTTGATTTGAGCTTAAATTATTGGTTGATTTTGCTATTTGGATTTTGGATGAAAAAAAACACGTTTGAAATCGTTAGCCTAAAGATTGAATTGTCAATAACTGAGTCTGTGGCTGGCACACCTTAGAATGTTTTTCCTCCAAGAATATGTGTGCAATCATTAAAGCCATCATATAAGATCCTACAAGACGCACGCACACAAAAGAAGGAAAGGAAAACAAAGGAGAAAAACTTTGGAGTCCATACCAATTGCACTCTATTGTTCTTGTTGGCCATTTTATTTATTACTGTGGAGATGGGCAAAGGGAAGTATGTCACATAAAAGTATAACCTGTTGAGAGATTATAGTAGGGAAAAATCTGAAGAATAGGCCAATGTTTTACTCAATGGAAGAGGGGAAAGAGTTTGATTCATGACAACTGTCAAGTACATGGTGTAGACATGAGAGATCTCTAACATAAAAGTATTGGTACCTCTAGTAATGTGAAACTAATATCAGTGACAGTCATTTTAAGTAAAACACTAACCAAAAGGTCCCAAGGGGAGCATATAGCTATAGCACCAGCAACAGGAACATTCTCTCCATCCTCCCCAAGATATTTTACCTGCAAACAAGTATCAAATTAAAGGATTTAACCTTTAAAGTAGAATGTCAAAAGTATATAATAAAATTTGGCTCAGAAACTAATGCTTCCAATGGTTTACAGTTTCCAAGAGTGGCTATGCAGCATGTTGTCTATTACAAATCAATATTAGCAACTTTTAAGTAGACAGTGCCACATAAAGAAATTAAAACAATATTATGATCTATGTCCCTTGCCCCCATACCCCTAGGGGTGTCAATTCAGGTTAGCGTGTCGGGTTCGTGTCGTGTTAAGGTAAAGGTATTCGACTAAATGGCTCAACCCTAATCCGACCCATTTAATAATCGTGTCATGATCCTTCAACCCTAACCCGACCTGTTAATAAGGCGGATTGACCTAACCCAACTCATTTGACACGCTTAATAAATGAATCGTGTTGGGTTGACACGAATGTAACACAACCCATTTCAACCCGCATAATATTAAATATAACATCTATCTAAAAATAATTTTTTTTACATCTCAAAAAGTAATGCATACACTTCAAGTCTTCAACTCACATTCAAAATAATATAGTTCAACAAAAATATAATATCCTTAGAACTCGCCAAATGCTAAGTATCAATATTGAAAGAATTATAGCAAACAATAGACTAATCTTGACTATGACCACAACTATCAACCATAGATTCTTTGTTGATGTCCAAATTCATAACATCTTCCACAAGCTCATCCAATTTCATTTGTGCAAGTTCTATGCAAAAAAAAAAAAAAAAGTATTAGTAGTTCTAGGGTCTATAAAGTTTCAATTTCCAATTATATTCTTTGTAAATTTTTGTAATTACTCACTTTTCTTTTTAAATTTAAAATATATATTGGATATAAAAGGTATTTGACAAATCTATAATAAAATAAATATTTATCTGTTATACGAGTTAAATGGGTTGTGTTAAGTAGGTCATTTTGGGTTGACACAAATAAATTAGCGTGTCAAATGTGTCTATTGCAGGTTACACGGGTTGACCCGCTTATGACACATTTCTTATCGTGTCGCTTTCGGGTTGACCCGTTTATGATCCAAACCCATCAAAGCCCAACCCTAACCCGAAAAAACCCGTGTTGGTTTCGTGTCGTGTTCGCGGGTTGGGTCGAACATTGACACCCCTACATACCCCCATAAGAACTTTGTACTTGTGGAGTGACTATCATCGCTAAGGGTGCAAAGTGGTAGCACAAATAGAGTTCTAATACCATGCTAAAAGAGAAACTCTCAATAAACTGATAAGAATTCTATCGGTATTGAAAAGGATAAAAATAAAGCCTGACGGGCCTTGTAAAATGGGCCTAACGGATTCATGTCCATGGGCCAATAAAAGGCAAGCCCAACTCGTGTAGAGGTCCATTATGGATAGACACAGCGGAAAACCTAGATGGAAAAGACTTACGACACACACTTAGTCACCATCGAATCCCAAGATAGAATTTGGAATTGCCAAAATGTATTTTAACCAAGAATGTATATAACCAATTTGCTCATATATATCCTACTATTTTCTCATTCTACAGCATTATACTACATTTTCTTTCTCCCTTTTATACATGGCAGACATTAGCCAAGAAAGAAAAGCATGACAGAGAGCAATTGGAGCAACAATGTCGACTATCTTTACTGTTGGGATCTGGCTTATACCTACATAAACAACATCTTGGCTTAGTGACATGCTATAGAGTCAATGGTCAATGGTGAAAAATGCTTTCTAGAAAATGATTCAGTGAATGTGTAGATTTAAAAAAAAAAAAAAAAAACTATTTTATTGACTTTAGTATGGTAGTATAGGTTGTTTCTAAAAAAGAAGAAGAAGAAGTATAGTAGTATAGGCTATAAACTAGATCCTAAAGTGTACAGGTGTTTTAAGCTTTTATGGGCCGGATCCTAGTGAATATAATTAAAAAAAATAAAAAATCATTTATATTCATGATTTGGTTTATTATGCAACATTACTTATACTTTGTATGATAGAGCAAGAGTATACACATTACGAACGATATCAAATAGGAAATAAAATAATCAAAATACGAAAAAATAGAGACGAAAAATCATGTACCTCTCGATTTTCTTAATTTGGCCAACCTCTCTTCAATCTCAGTCTTAGCATTGTAACTTTCACCATAGTACATTGTTATCCACTTTTTTTTCTTCTCCAAGTTCTTCTCACCGTACAAAATTTTCATAAATTTGGTTAAGCAATATCTAAATACTATATTGAATTTTATAATCTCAATATCTCAAATTGATAGAATAAAAAAAAATTTATTTAATTACCCAAGTCATTACTATCAATTAAACAAACAATTAAAAAACTACCATTTTCTAATTACTATTCTAAAACCATATTTGCAGGAAACACAAACTCTGAAAAGCATAAAGCTTCTATTGACTCTAGTCATAAAAACTATTTTATTGACTCTGGTATAGTAGTATAGGCTGTTTCTAAAAAAAAAAAAAAAGTATAGTAGAGTAGGCTATAGACTGGATCCTAAAGTGTACAGGTGTTTTAAGCTTTTATGGGTCAGATCCTAATGAATATAATTTTCAAAAAAAAAAAAAATCATTTATATTCATGATTTTAGGAATGGCAACGGGTCGGGTTCAAGTCGGATTTTTCCATACCCAGACCTGACTTGCATGCCAAGACCCACAGCTTGGACCCGACCCGTTTACCAAACAAATTTTTTCCCGGGGCCCGGACCCACCCCAATCGAGCTCCGAGGGCTCCATGGGCCCCATTGGGCCGTGGTACTTCAAGGCCCATTCTATTGCCTAATAAAAAAAATGTTTGCCTGACATTGATTTTCTCAGTGACCAAATAGGAAGGGAAAAAGAACACTCAAGAAAACCCATTATTTTCTCAGCAACCAACAGATTGGAAACCATTTTTTTTTTCATTATAATATTTTCCCACATCAAAAGTAAAAACAAGAATTAACATACAAACCCTAGGTCTGAACAATAAGACCCTACAAAATCAAATCAAACAAGCCGATCCTATTCAACCAAAATAGCATTAAAACTAGAAATTACAAATTTGATTCTTTGAACAAAAAGAACGATTTTCATTGCAAAAGCTTAATTTCACAATGACGTGAGGGAGATGAGAGAGTTACGGCCTTGTGAGGTGGAGGAGGGCCTGGCGAGGTGAGGGAGGAGTAACGGTGTCTACAAGCTGTGGCAAGGCAAAGGAGGTAGGGAGGAAAGACCATCGAGGTGGAGGAATAGGGCAGCGCTGGCGATGTGAGGTATGCAAGGAGCTGTGGCGCCGGCGAAGTGAGCAGCAATGGTCTTGCTCAAGTGAGAGTGAGAGTGAGGGTGAGGGAGAGAATGTGAGGCGGCTTAGGAAAGAATGTGAGGGTGAGAGAATGGGTTTGAGGGATTTAGGGTTGGAAAAGTGAGTATTTATACTTAGGGTTTTTTTTTTTTTTTTTTAAATATAATATATACGGGTCAGGTTTGGGCCGAGTATGCCTAATACCCGGACCTGACCCGAACCCACTTCAGGTTTTTTAATGAAAATCCAAACCCTACCCTAATGTTATAAGGGTTAGGTCAGGCCGGGTACCCGCGGGTTGGGTACATATTGCCATCCCTACATGATTTGGTTTATTATGCAACATTACTTATACTTTGTATGATACATAGTAAAACAAAGCAAGTGTATACACATTAAAACCTACACTTCTTCCACCTAACCATCCATACTCTGTATCATAAATTGCAAAACAGAGCAAGAGTATACACATTACTAATGATATCAAATAGGGAATAAAATAGTCGAAATATGAAAAAACAGAGACAAAAAATCATGTACCTCTCGATTTTCTTAATTTGGCCAACCTCTCTTCAATCTTAGTCTTAGCATTGTAACTTTCACCATAGTACTTTGTTATCCACTTTTTTTTCTTCTCCAAGTACTTCTCACCATACAAAATTATCATTAATTTTGTTAAGCAATATCTAAATAATATATTGAATTTTATAATCTCAATATCTCAAATTGATAGAATAATTTTTATTTTTAATTACCCAAGTCATTACTATCAAGTAAATAAACAATTAAAAAACTACTATTTTCTAATTACTATTCTAAAACCATATTTGCAAGAAACACAAACTCTGAAAAGCATAAAGCTTCTATTGACTCTAGTCATAAAAACTATTTTGTTGACTCTAGGATGATAGTATAGGTTGTTTCTATAAAAGAAAAAAGTATAGTAGTATAGGCTATAGACCGGATCCTAAAGTGTATAGGTCTTTTAAGCTTTTATGGGTTGGATCCTAATGAATATAATTTTCAAAAAAAAAAAAAAAAAAAAAAAACATTTATACTCATGATTTGGTTTATTATGCAACATTACTTATACTCTGTATGAAACATTGTCAAACAGAGCAAGTGTATACACATTAAAACCTACACTTCTTCCACCCAACCAACCATACTCTGTATTATACATTGCAAAACAGAGCAAGAGTATACACATTACTAATGATATCAAACAGGAAATAAAATAGTCGAAATACGAAAAAACAGAGATGAAAAATCATGTACCTCTCGATTTTCTTAATTTGGCCAACCTCTCTTCAATCTCAGTCTTAGCATTGTAACTTTCACCATAGTACATTGTTATCAACTTTTTTTTCCTTCTCCATATACTTCTCACTGCACAAAATTTTCATAAATTTTGTTAAGCAATATGTAAATCCTATATTGAATTTTATAATCTCAATATCTCAAATTGATAGAATAAAAAAAATATTTAATTACCCAAGTCATTACTATCAATTAAACAAACAATTAAAAAACTACTATTTTCTAATTACTATTCTAGAACCATATTTGCAGGAAACACAAACTCTGAAAAGCATAAAGCTTCTATTGACTCTAGTCATAAAAACTATTTTATTGATGAAAGTTCAATTAGTGTGTAAAACATCAATGAACATTTAGACCCCCAAATTACAAAATTATCAACGCAAGCTTATACACAAACAAATATGTGCGGAAAGATGAATATAAGCTAAATCCAAATTGGTAAAACAGTCCAAACCAAAATTAATCATAATCACAGCAATAATTAAAACGTATAGAGTAAGGGAAGAGAGATGCAAACACAAAAATAACACGGTGATGTGTTATTGAAGAGGAAACCGAAGTACTTGGTGGAATACCTCTTCACCGCCCTCCAAACGATCAATGATCCACTAGAGAATAAAGTTAGGATACATGAATAGCAGAAGACCCTCCAAGCCTAATTTACCCAGTGCACCTAAGCCTTCCAAGTTTCTTGCTCCAACAAGATTACACCGAACCTTGTATTTTCTAGTTACTAAATCCCGCAATAGCCGATTGCATCAACCAAATGAATTGGTCCCTTCTAAACTGCTTCCCAAACACCAAAACACCTCCTCACTAATATGGGTATGGTGAGATAAGATTTGCCAAAATGTACCTCTCAAGAATACGTTAATGGAGAGGGTGAGAGTAGAGGAATTTAGAGAATCAAATGATGAAAATTGTGGATGAGTCAATCTTGTTTTTTTCTAGGGTTTCTCTCTCAAAATTCTCTCTGGAGGCTCTTTACATTTCGTGGGTATAAGGGTATTTATAGTGGGTATTTGCTCATGTTCAAGAATATGTTTAACTAAGTTGGGTTTACTTCAAATCAATTAAGCTGAGTTGAGTTGGGATGAGGCAATTTGTGGTATTGTTTGTAGAACTTCTCTCTGGAGGCTCTTTACATTTCGTGGGTATAAGGGTATTTATAGTGGGTATTTGCTCATGTTCAAGAATATGTTTAACTAAGTTGGGTTTACTTTAAATCAATTGAGCTGAGTTGAGTTGGGATGAGGCAATTTGTTGTATTGTTTGTAGAAGTTCGAATTTTTTTTCTTTTTTTGGGTTCATGGTTAGGTGTAAAAATAACATTGTTTTAAAAACCAGAACGGGTAAAGAATCAAAAAAGAGACTGATTATCGGTTTCTTGGTATGACCGGGGTCGAACCAATGACGTCTTAATTAGTAAAATTTAAATATTTAAATAATTTTTATATGAATTTTGATTTTTCATAAATTATATTAAGAAAACATAAAAAATAGAAAGATTTTTTTGGCATACAACTTTTTTTTTTCTTCTTATTACCAATTGTTGACAAAGTATAGTTTACTATTTAAGTTTCGTATTTTTGTTTTAATAAATAATAGTTTAATAATTTAACCTTAACTTTGAACCATTTATTTAAAAAAAAAAAAAGCTAAAAGTAAAAGTAAAACCAAAACCGAAAAGTCATAATGACTAGACAAGTATTAGGGGTGGCAATTTGTGTTTGCGTGTTAGGTTTGTGTCATGTTGACTCATGAGTATCTGATTATATGGATCAATACTAATCCAACATGTTTATTAAACGGGTCAAGATTTCTCAACCCTAACACGACCCATTTATTAAATGGGTTAGTCGTGTCAACCTATTTATAAGATTTTATCAAAATGAAAAAAAGAAAAAGAAAAAAGAGTATTAACCAATTATATATGAATTATGAAAAACCAAAAAAGAAAAAAAAAATATATATATATATATTATAAAATTCAGAATTAACAAATAACTATATCACAAATAATCATTTAAAACTAAAATATATCTCATTCTCACAAATAATCAATAACATGTCAAAAAAATAAACCACGATAATAATAAGTTTATATATCTAGGGTTTGAAGGATATATTGGTGCAATGTCATTTAATTAAACGGGTCAGACAGGTCAAATGAGTTTCATGGATTGGACACTAACTGAACCTGTTTATTAAATGGGTTGATCATGTCAACCCGAATATGACATTAACCTATTAAGTCTCAACCCATAACCTGCTAATTTCGTGTCGTGTTATGTTGAGTTCGCAGGTCGTGTCCAATTTTGCCACCCCTACAAGTCATTCTATTCCCATCACAAGTTTGTTCATCTTCTATTTTTTCCCCCTCCCTTAAGTCTATCATCACCACACATTACTAGTACCTTACCATTATATCAAATTCAAACTTTTACTTTTCAGTCATCTTCTTTTTCCTTCCCCCTACACTTTTTTCGGTAAGGCTTCTCTTGTTCTCCACAAGTTCTTTAAAATCTAATTCCATCGAAAGGCTTAAATCAAAGCTTTCTCATACATTTCATCCAACACAAGTATTTCTTTCATTTTATTTTTCACTATCAGACTTGAGATTTCCCTCAAACCTCATTTTAGTGCAGATCTATGATGTTTTTACAATTTAGTTATAGTTTTTTTTTCCCCTCTTCATCCTCAGTCACAATAACCAGTTTAATTGTCCTGTTTCTCAGTTTTGCCAGTTGAACCCGTGGTTTCAGTTTTTCTTGCTTTTTTCTTAATTTTCGATTTTTACTGATTATTGGACCCGATTGATGTTTGATTCCAGTTGAATTGGCTGGTCTAATTTTTAAAACCATGAAAAAAATCGACCAATTGAAATGGACCGACTGAAATTTCAGGTTTCTACACAATGTATGTGGTGTTAATTTTATTTTTTCAATGGGGAAATTTTATGGTAACTTCTTTGAAGCCACATTTGAATCTCATATTGTTCTCTGTTAACATGAGTACAATGTATAATGAACTCATAAAGTCAACAATGAATTAATTTGTTTGTGCTACACCTTATCACATTCTTGGGTATTTTTGTGATTAGAAAACCCATCAACCTTGAATATGGTGAATAAAAAATAGTGACCTTTAGAAATAGTAACCTTTAGAAGAAAAAAAAAAAAGGCACGTGCATAGCAGCTATTTAAATTAATGGCTAAATTACACTTTCGACTCTTTAAATTAGAGTTTTTTTTTTTTTTTACCATTAAATTTGAACATTTTTATTCCGAACATTCATAGTTAATTTAATTTTCATTTGCCATTATTTCTCTCAGCCATGTCCCCAATAAACTTAGAAAAGCATTAAGATAGAAAGGTGCATTAAGATAAATATAACCCACTACAACTTTGCAAACCAATACGAGTACATCCTAAAGGTGTATTATGATGGAAAAGTCTTAAAAAAAAAGTTGTACATATTAGCAGCAAATTGAAGTCCATTATTGCGAAGCCTAAGGTTAACATGCACAAAGACAAATATGGGACAGGGTTCACTCGCTCATATGCATAATTTTATACAACTACTGAAGCCAATAAAATTTTTTGCCCTGTCATAGGTTCAAGTATCAATTCCAAATTTGTGCGCTTGCACATGAAGTCTGCTAAACAATAGGATGGTTAAAATTTTTGAAAACATGGATCGAATACAATAATATAAACAACAAAATAATTCATTAAAAAACCAATTAAAATAGACCACAAGTACAATTGTAAGTAAATTTAACGTGGAATTTGAAAGTCTATTAAAACTTTTCATTGCATATTTGGTTGATTCATATGAAATTTGGATTGTGGACCCATAATCTTGACATTGAAATTGACAAAAGGCTAATTTTCTCTTTAGCATCACATCTATACTCTGAGATCTCAAATACCTTGGGTCCTTTGTAGCAATCACTTGAATCCTAGCATCAAAACTCAAAAAGTAAAACTAAGGTAATCACCATAAATTTGTCTAATTTGACAATAAAATCCCAAAAGCTAATTACACACCAAATACAATAATTTCCACAAATCAGAACTATTTGAGCCAAAAATGAAAACTAAAAAATCATTCACATATGGAGACACATAAATTAGGAATGAAACAAAATTTCGCCACAGCAAAATGCAATATATTAAGAGAAGAGGAGACAAACCAACATTTAAGAACAAAACTTGCAAGAGCATGTTAAAAAAGGATTGAGACTTCCAAAGAACCAATAAAGAAGACCATGGACCTTAAATTGCCTTAATCCCAATACTTAATTCACACTTACAACTTTTACAAACCATTTGCTGCAAAGTGCCTATACTAAGAACTTTCATCAAAGACTTGCTGCCCACCAGAATGATACCCAAGTGAAGGCCATGACACATTAACTTCAAGATCTCTACGAATACAAAAAATATACACAATTGATATTAACCACTGATTGTAGAAAAGGACACTCTTCCGCCTAGTTTTAAAGGCATACAATAACCAAAAATTACAAATGTTCAGTTGTAAGCAGAATTATAATCACAGTTATAGTGAGTATGGTATATCTAAGACCTAAAAGATAAAAAAAAATGCAAACAATATAGAATGAAAAGCCAAAAATTAAAGAGTGACCTACCAATCCCATTAGGTAGGGGACTACCAAACTGCCAAATCCTCATCTTCTTTCTTGGGGGAGCACCATTTTTTTGTTGCATCATTGTGTTTTCAAGAACAAACATTATTAATAAAGCTGTGTGAAATCCAATAGTAACAAACAAAATTCAACAAATACCCAAAGCAACAAAACTAAGCAATCAAATATTGAAGCACGAATCCTTAAGAAAAATAAAATAAAGAGATTAAAAAGAGAGAAAGAATATCTAGCACAACAATGCAGAGAGAGAGAGAGAGAGAGAGAGAGAGAGAGAGAGAGAGAGAGAGAGAGAGAGAGGGTGGAGTAGAGTTTGTTTGGAGGTTTTCTCTTTGGGAATGGTTTGTGTGAGGATAGATGCATGGAAAAGGTGGGTACAAAGAAACATTCTTGAGAGGAACTGAGAAAGAAACAATATAAATACATCTTAAGTTCAATTTCAAAAACTAACAGGAGAGTGCTACAATTTTGTTTGGCATGTTTTAAGTGGGAGTTAGAGAGGTGTTTATATTGATTTTTCCTCAAGTTTTGTCTTAATTTAAAAACACAAAAATGAGAATTCCAAATAGAGATTGTAGTGCTTTAAGGAGATTATATCAAACACAATACTTGATCAGTTTTGTATAATTCATTCTTCATGCATCTGGTTTGTGAGTTATTTAATTATAGTTTAGATTTCTTCTCGTGTACAAAATTTATTTATTGTTTTTGTTTAATAAATTTATATAATCTCTGGTTTATGATTAGATCTGTATATTACTATTATCTATAAATACTTATACAGACATGATATATAGGCCCAACCCATTAACTTCTGTATACCCAAGAACTATAAGCCCAATAGCAAGTAATGGGCCACACTGGTCCAAAAATCAACTATAGATCGGGGCCAAACTGGTCGGTAACGATAATGCCTTAAGGGAATTGCTTGTCGAGAACCAGTTGGCAACGGGTGCAAATTTCAAGACAGTCACATTTGTCTTGAGAAGTGGGTCCCATCTGGTTAGGAATATAACCCAAAAGGGCCCCACCAACATAAAAAAACCTCCCCCATCATCATGACAATCCCACTAAGGGAAGTCTATAAATAGGGGCTAAAGGAATGAGAAAGGGGGTTGGAAAAATTAGGGTGAGAGAGACACATGAGAGAAAATTGTGAGGATCAACTAAAGAGGAGAAGCTCACTTCTAAGCTTGAGCGTCCTTGGGGAACAAACATAGGGTAGAGGAATACGGGCTGGGCTAGAAGCTCTCTCACTTGGGCTGTTAGATTGGCCTCAGGGGGTTTTCCCATTATAGGAAACTCTTCATCCATGTTATACTAGTAAATTGGAGGTCTGACCTCAAAGCTCACAAGGCACATTGGTTTAGTTAACAGTAACACTTAACTAAAGGGTAACGGATGACTAAATTGATAAAATTTGAAATTTAGAAGACTAGAATGACAAAATTGAAACTTAGAAGATTGAAATGACAACAGTTGAAACTTAGAAGGTAAAATTTTGGATTTTAGCCTACCAATTATAAAGAAAAAAAAGAAAAAAAATATTTAACTTAAGAAGAAAATGAAATAGACATTTCATTAAATCTCATTTTTTATAATCTTCCCGTGCATAGTATGGGTTATCGACTAATTATATATATATATATATATATATATATATATATATATAACCGAAACCTTTGAAACTCTCACAATTTTCTACGTCAGCATAATATTTAAATAAAATTATAATTTTATTTAAATAAAATTATTTTTATTTAGTTCAAACTTAACAAGGAGTGAAACTCTATTTTTCTAATAAGTCCAACTTAAACTCAAATTCATCATTTTTTTTAAACAAAATTATTTTTGTTTAGTGAAACTCTATCTTTATGACATGTCCAACTTAAACTCAAACTCATCATTTTTTTTTTACAAAATTATTTTTGTTAAAAAATAATTTATATTTTTTTAGACTCAAATAATCATTAATTATACTATAATCATTAAAAAGACTCACGTTAGGATTCAAACAAGAAGAGAGATAGACTCACGTTATAACTCCTTTCTTCCCACCTCAAAACCCTAGCAAACCTATCCCTCTCTCAACTGTTGTGAAAGACATCTGCATTGATGATGGAGTGCCTTGCCAGGAGAAGATCCTGTTTGAGAGTGGTACAGACGAGAAAACTCTTTGCATCTTTTCGCCTGCTGAGAAGGATCAAAACAAAGATCTGGTGAAAGAAAAAGAAGATATTGAGACGTCCATTCCAAATGCTTCCCAAGGATTTGATGACGACAGGGGAAGACTCCCCTGATACTATTCCAAATGATGTCTCCAAAGAGATTTTTTCCTGGAGAGAAGCTTCCAGTTGTAGATATGGGCACATATACTTCCCACTACAAGTCTTCGAACAATGATGAAGTTGAACAACAGCCCTTCCAGGTATACACTCCTTGTTAAGTTTGAATTAAACAAAAATAATTCTGTTAAAAAAAATGATGAGTTTGAGTTTAAGTTGGACATGTTAGAAAGATAGAGTTTCACTAAACAAAAATAATTTTGTTTAAAAAAAATGATGAGTTTGAGTTTAAATTGGACTTTTTAGAAAAATAGAGTTTTACTCCTTGTTAAGTTTGAACTAAATAAAAATAATTTTATTTAAATAAAATGACAATTTTATTTAAATATTATGCTGACATGGAAAATTGTGAGAGTTTCAGAGGTTTAGGTTATATATATATATATATATATATATATATATATATATATATATAGACAATGAGTAAAACTCTATCTCTCTGACAAGTCCAACTTAAACTCAAACTCATCATTTTTTTTAAACAAAATTATTTTTGTTTAATCCAAACTTAACAAGGAGTGAAATTCCATCTCTATAATAAGTCCAACTTAAACTCAAATTCAAACGTTGATAATTTTTCTTTAATATTTTTTGGCTTTTCATAAGTTTTAAGGGCCCGTTGGTAGATGAGTTTGAGTAATGTTGTTTGAGTATTTTTGATATATGTGTGGGTAAAAAAATGTGTGGAAATATATGTAATGTTGTTTAAAATGTGAAAATGTGTGTTAGAGTTGAGCTACCAAACAGGTCGTTAATATCTAAATTTTTGAGTTATTTTTTTGTAGTATCTGAAATTATCTGACAAATTTTTTGTAAGTCATTGCACATTCAAGCGATGACTTCTTCATCAATTTGTAACAGAAATTGAAATTATACAAGAGCAAATCATGCAATAGTGTAGTTTCTTAATCAATTTAAAATTTTATAAAATTATTTTAGTCTACCTCATAAATAAGTAAGTTTCCATGCATAGCATGGGTTAGCAACTAGTTATTATTATTACTGTTATTATCATTATTATTATAATTATTATCATTTAAACACATTCTTGTGACCTGGAAGCTCCAAGTTCCAATTTTATTGCTTTCATTTATTTATTTATTTATCAATTGATTCATAAAGTGATGGCCTAACAATATGGGTAACAATATTGCTATTACCCAAAATTTACCCGTAGCCAACCAAATGATGGTTCGGGTTGGCTTAAAAATTTAATATTGTGACAATGTCTTAGCATAATTCAGTTGTTGATTGACTGTTGGAATATTTGTAATAAATTTTTTTTTGAGATAAAAGATAGAATTGTATTGATATAACAAGAATAGCGGTACAGAGACAACACTAGGACCTTTACGAATTATACAGGTATAAAGACAACAAAAATGAGGTAACACTTGAAAGGCCCCAAACAGAGACAATACAGAAAACAATACCAGGGAGCAACGCCAAAGCAAGACCGAAACATCTATTTAGGAGTCTTCTTTGAGCAGCATTGAAATGCTGGTACTCTGTTAAAAACCCATGGCCCCAAGGCCCTCAACTAGTATGGCTTTTGGTCGGATTGGAGTTGAACTTTATCAAAATAGAATTTATTGGGAGCATTCCATGGAGCCCAAGCCCAAGCTGGGGTAGCCCAAGTCTCAAACCAATGTCAAGAAAAGAATGTCTATATTTTATTACATTCTTGGTTTGTACTCTAAATTTTGTAAAAGCTTTTGTAAATTATCGATGAAACTACTTTTCTTTTTTTTGTTGTTGAAGAAATCGATGAAATTAATTAAGTATCAAAATTAGAGAATAAATCACATAAATAGAAACCCATTTTTGAAATCAATGCCATTTGCACTAACCTCGTTACATAGTGTAGCACTATTTGATTTGTAACTTAACCGAATACTAACATTAGAGCATTAGCATTGGAAAATGCTAATACTACTCTATTTTACCATTTTAAAAACTCACTTTATCATTATACCATCTTATTTTACAATACTTCCACATTCCAAAACTCTATTTCTATTAAAATATTATTTTTTAATATTTCTTTATGATTTCTTTATAACTATCATTTTTTTTTAGACTCATATTTCCTGGGCTTTCCAACAATCTTTTTTTTTCCTCTCCTTCTCCCTCAACCTCTAGCAACACAAGCCATCAACAACCACAGCCACGGCACCAAAAACCCAAGCCACCGATCAACCCATCAACAACCACAACCACGACACCAAAAACCCATCAGCACCTTAACCCATCAACAACCACAGCCACGACACCTCAACCCATCAACACCTCAACCCATCAACAACCACAGCCACGACACCTCAACCCATCAGCACCTCAACCCATCAATAACCACAACCACAGCCATGGCACCAAAAACCCATCAACCCATGCCGCCGATTTGAAACCCACCGGAGCAAACCCATTAAAAAAAATCATCACCGGAGCCACCATTGGAGCTACCGATGATCAACCTAACCGATCCACCCACCGATCAACAGATCCACTGTTTCAAACCCACCATCAACCAATCCCAGCCCACCGATCCAACCATGACCCAAACACCGGACCCAACCCACTTCAGCCACAACACCGGACCCAAACACCGGACCTAACCCACTTCAGCCACAACCCAACCACGACCCAAACACCGGACCCAACCATGACCCAAACACTGGACCCAACCACGACCCACAACCCCTTTAGGCACCGGTCACAGCAAAAAAAAAAAAAAAACCACAACCACCACAGTGACCCACGCCGTCAACCACGCCAAAAAAAAAAAAAAGCAACCACAGAACCGCCGGATTGCAACCCACCAGAAAAATTGAGCCACTGTGATGTGTGATGTATGTTGGGAGGAAAATGGTGTTTGGGTCTGAAGAGAGGAGAGAGCAGATTGAGAAAGAGAGAAGGAAGAGAGAGAAGATAACTGAATAATAAGATAGAGGAGAGAGATTTCGGGGGAAAAGGGAATAAAAAAGTATTTTTTTTATAGAATACTTGCTACAGTACAATTCTAACTTTAGAATTGTACTGTAGCACTATTGCAGAAAAATTTGCAATAGTTGAGTTTAGCATTGTCTGATGCAAAGGATTTTAAAGCTTAAAATGCCAAATTGGTCTTAGATATGGCATTAGCATTCTCCAATGCTAATGCTCTAAGCCATGCAAAGGATAATTTCCAATCAAGATAACACTAACAAACTCCAATTATTTGGCAATTCTAATTGGTTACTCTATTCTAATCAACCCTATCTGGGTATAACAAAGAAAAAACTAAACAAGTCCAGAGTAGAAACTTTTAAGAAGCCACTGCTCTCCCATGTAAAATAATTGATTTTAGAAAATTTCCCATGTAAATTCATTATCGAATACCATTTCACGAGTATCTATGAGTCTCCAAGACAATTTTCCAATTGAAATTTCAAGGAACAGTTCCAGTCATCAACCAACTAAAGAAAACAACAGATACCACTTCCATCTACTATAACTTTTTGTGTGGTTAATGCAATCATAAAGAAACACTAAATTACTATAATAGAGGAGGCAAAAGAAAACCCACCAAAAATAATAATAATTAAAAAAAACTGATAGTAAGTCCAAATTTTTCTTTTTGAGAATAAGTAAGTCCAAAATTCTAAATAGCCTTACAATCATCCTAATTAAGTAAAACCCATTTCCTTATTAAAAAACAAAAAAAAAAAAAAGGTAAAACCCATTTGATATTTTACCCATTTTAATTTCTTACACTAGGGAAAAAAATGCCATTGAAAAATTCTAGTATATTCCATGATCAGAAACATTCCTTTAATGCAGTGATCAACAACCATGACTTCATGTGTCCAAAAAAAAAAAAAAAAACCATGTCTTCCCCAAAAAATAAAATAAAAAACAAACTGAAATAAATTTTTGTTTTTTTTTTTGTTTTTTTTCTTTCCCTGCATATTCTTTTGCAACCAAATGAAAAACTCAAAACAAAAGCGAACCTCAAGAACAGAGGAATTATTAGAGTGAATATGAGGAGAGCTTCCGAAACATGTCGTGGCTACGATACACGGCGTCAGGAGTGGTGGGCCAGCCAATGAGAGCCTAGAAAGGCCCACATGAGTAACCCAGACAAGGAAAGTAAATGAACGGTTGATCTCAATCCGCGCTTTACCATGCTTTTTTTTTTTCCTACGCCCAAAAAGCAAGAATACTTTCGCACTAATTAACAAAAGCAATATATTTAAAGGAGAAGAGTTTAAATTCAATATTGCCAATAACGAATAAAGTGAAGTGCACTAGCAATAGTAGTACTAAATAGCTATATAGCTATTTTTAGCACTATTAAAACTCAAAATGTACCTTACAATAGTGGGGCCAAAGCTATATTTTTTGGCTCCATAGCTATAGTTCAACTACTTTTCTTATTTTCCTTCCTTCTTTTGCATTTCATGTTCTTCTCTCCATGTCTCTCTCCTCACTACCTCTCCATTTGCTTCTTTCTTCCTCTATAGACCCATCGTCGATCTGCACGAGCCCAGCCGCCATAGACCCATCATCACCAATCCACGCTTGGTTGCCGACCAATGCTGACCCATCTCGGCCTCTCTTCTCTGTTTTCGGCGTTTGTGCTTGTGTTTCAGCATGGATTTCGGGCTAAGTTTTGGGTTGTGCTTATGTTTTGGGTTTGTGTTTCGAGCTAGGTTTTTGTTTTAGGCATGGGTTTTGGTTTGGGTTTGTATTTCGGTTTGATTTTTCTACTTTCTTTTTTTGTTCTTCTTCATTGGTTTTGATGGGCACTGGTTACAGTGGCGGGGTTATGGCTATATAGTGATTTCTATGGCTTTGATGGTGGTTGTGGTTGTGTCTTGGTGGTTGGATGAAATATTATTTTATTGTAGTATCACTACAACAAAAAATGTCTATTACATTAAGTGTTAATACAACAAAATATGTATATAGTAGTTTTAGACAAAATATCACATCTACAAGTTAAAATGGTTGCAATAGTAACTTAAAAGTGTTAAATTATTGCATCAACAATAATAAGTTGCAATAACTTTTAATTTTTAGCTGCAATAGAAACTTTAATATATTAGGAAAAATTGTTACAATAACTTAAAATGAAAGAATCGTTGATACCAATTGTTTTTGCAATCTATTGCAACAAAATTTCGAATTAATAGTTTATTGCAGCAAAGTTACCATTGCAATAATTTGATATTAATTCTTTTACAATCTTTTAAAATCCTCTGCCAACTTCGAAAAATATTTGCAGCTTAATTTGACATTGAATAAGTCAGTCAACGATGTTGAGGCAACATAACCAAGAACTTCTGTCCACAAATCATTTGGAAGAGATGATTTAATGGAAGAAGAATAAGACTTTCTCGTGTAACTTGTTGTTCTTACTACATTAAAAAATGTCTACTACATCAAGTATTAATACAACAAAATATGTATATAGTAGTTTTAGACAAAATATGTTGGTGCAAACACAATAATAATGGAAACAACACAAAAAAGAAACTAAATAATACGCTGAATATTATTAAGTTGAAGATAAGAACACAACACCATTTGGACTGAGGCGCGGCACTCGCTCTCTTTAAGGAGATTCAAGCCCTTGGTTGGCTAATCTTTGTAACCGGTGTAGACCTTCTCTGACTTGTCTCCCCCAGGATACAACAGCCCAACAAATGTTGTATGGCTAGAACAGCTTCTGCACAAAGTGTTCAAGCCCAAAGCTCCACCAGAAGAACGCCTTTCTTTGGCCCGAAATCTCTCAAGTATTTAGAAATATTATTGAATTCACTCTCTCACACAATACTCGTTGCTTTTAAGTCTCTCTCTTCATTCACTCTTGATATGAAATTAGTCCATAGCAAAGTCGTATATATAGTCTTCCAATCCTTCACATAACCTAC
Source organism: Quercus parvula (assembly GCA_030820535.1). Taxonomy (NCBI): domain Eukaryota; kingdom Viridiplantae; phylum Streptophyta; class Magnoliopsida; order Fagales; family Fagaceae; genus Quercus; species Quercus parvula. The sequence continues at coordinate 57,863,819 of JAUAME010000002.1, forward strand.
ATGTTATTTATTAATTTAGAAAACTCTTCTTAATTTATTTAATCTAACTTACATACAAGTAACTCTTTCTTTAACAAATTTTATTATAACTCATCTCTTTATTCATCTTCAGTTATTTTGATTTTTAACATATTTAATTTAAAATGTACTAACATTCCCCCACTCATTTTAATATTAAATTCAGAAAATGAGAGATTACCGAGCAAAGAGGGATTATTATGCATCATGAAGGTGTGCTCTGCATTGAACCTTCACTTAGTGAAACAACAATCTCTACTCCAGAGTCAGTAGTGGTCTCCGACTTGAACTATGACTGCTTAAGGAAAATAAAGTATTACTGCTCACACATAATGATCCAGGTGTTGACATGAGCTTTTATAGCTAGCACTTTACGGCCGTGTGCTGATCCCAGTTTCATGAGTGTATTTGAGACTAAGTCCAAATCTCATAGGGAGCGGCCCCACCCCCACACTCACATAGGTGAAATTTTGTCAAGGGTGCTCCTGTAATTCTGACACCCCACTCATACGAGCTACAAATTTCATTAAGAGTTTTTTAACTCATCCTCTCCACATTACAGGATAAATGCACTTACATCATAGGGATGAACAATTAAAAAATTATTTAAAAAATAAATAATTTAAAAAAATAGTGCATTTTTTACGACCATCGTATGATTCGTTTTTCCCATTGAACCCAATTCTCAGGATCTCTGGTCCTTAGGTTGGGTATCCTCATACATGGCTCATGATTCTATGGACTTTAGTCCCATCCCCCTCGATGTATTCCAAACTCTATCTTTTGCCAAGGCCTTGGTAAATGGATCTGCAAGATTATCATTAGATTTAATATAATCCACAGTTATGATGCCACCACTCAAATAAGATCGCACGGTACTGTGCTTTCTTCTTATAGGTCTGGATTTACCGTTATAGTAACGGTTTTTAACTCTAACAATCGCGGCAGTGCTATCACAATGAATTAATATAGGTGGAATTGGCTTTTCCCAAAGTGGAATTTCATATAACATATCTCTAAGCCAATTTGCCTCTTCACTAGCTGAAGCTAATGCTATTAATTCAGCTTCCATTGTTGAATTAGCAATTATTGTTTGCTTTTTAGATTTCCAACAAATAGCACTACTACCTAAGGTAAAAATATAACCAGTGGTAGAGAGAGAATCACCTGACAAAGTATTCCAATCGGCATCACTAAAACCTTCAATCACAGCAGGATACTTTTTATAAAATAAGCCATAGTTTTTGGTACCAATTAAATATCTCATGACTCGCTCAATAGCTAGCCAATGATCTTTACTAGGCTTGCTAGTAAATCTGCTAAGCACTCCTACTGCATATGCAATGTCAGGTCTAGTACAATCAGTAGCATAACGCAAACTACCAATGATACTAGCATAATCTTTTTGATTAAAAATCTCATCATCATTATTCACAGGAAATAAATGAACACTAGAATCAAAAGAAGTAGCTACACTTTTGTGATCATGAAAATTATATTTTCTCAATATTTTCTCAACATAATGTGATTGATCAAGATATATTCCATCACATATTTTTGTAATTTTCATGCCCAAAATAAAATTAGCCTCACCAAGATCTTTCATATCAAAATAGCTTTTAAGCATATTTTTTGTCTCATTTATAACATGCATATTTGAGCCAAAAATCAACATATCATCTACATAGAGACTAATAATAACATGTGAATTATTCCATGATTTAGAATAAATACATTTATCACATTCATTTGATTTATAACCATTCTCAATCATGCAAGAATCAAACTTTTCATGCCACTGCTTAGGTGCTTGTTTTAAGCCATATAGGGATTTAGTTAGCTTACATACCTTGCTTTCTTGTCCAGGCTCTACAAAACCTTCGGGTTGATCCATATAAATCTCTTCCTCTAGGTCCCCATTTAGAAAAGCAGTTTTTACATCCATTTGATGAATTTTCAAATCAAAAATTGCAGCAATAGCAATTAACAATCTAATAGATGTAATTCTTGTTACCGGAGAAAAAGTATCAAAGAAATCAAGATCAGCTTTTTGTTTAAAGCCTTTTGCAACAAGTCTAGCTTTAAACTTATCTATTAACCCATCCGGTTTCAACTTTTTCCTAAGGACCCATTTACAACCTATGGTCTTACAACCCGGTGGAAGATCTACTAATTTCCAAGTTCTATTAGAAATTACAGATTCCATCTCATCATTTACAGCCTCTTTCCAAAAAATAGCATAAGGTGATGTTAAAGCCTCTTTTAAATTTTGGGGATTTTCCTCAACGTTAAAAACATAATAATCAGGACCAAAATCCTTTTCAACTCTAACTCTTTTACTCCTTCTAGGTTCCATTTCAAAATTTTCTTGATTTTGTAAATGTGAAGTAGAAGAACTAGGTTGTGACAAAATATTTTCTTCACCCCCACTATTTTTCAATTTAAAAGGAAATTTTTCTTCATGAAAAATTGTATCACCAGATTCAAAAATTATTTTGTTTTCAAGATCAAAAAATCTATAAGCTGCACTATTAATCGTATAACCAAGAAAAGCACAGGTAGTAGCTCTTATACCTAATTTAGGTATTTTAGGGTCAGTAAGCCTTACAAAAGCAAGACAACCCCATACTCTCAAATATCCCAAGTTTGGCTTATGTCCTTTCCACATCTCAAAAGGTGTGGTGTGTGACTTTTTATGTGGCACCCTATTCAAAACATGACATGCAGTTAAAATAGCTTCACTCCAAAAATGTAAAGGTGCACTAGATTCAATTAACATGGCATTTGTTAACTCAATTAAAGTTCTATTTTTTCTTTCAGCCACACCATTAGAAGCAGGTGAATATGGTGCAGTAGTTTCATGGATAATTCCCAAGGACTGAACAAATGAGTTGAATGCACTTGATTCATACTCACGGCCTCTATCACTTCTTATTCTTTTTATTTTTCTACCGAATTGATTTTCAACTTCTTTTAAAAAGTCTTGAAATTTTTCAAAAGCATCACTTTTATTTTTCAACAAATAAATAGTTGTATATTTTGAGAAATCATCAATAAAAGTGATAATATATCTATTTCCTCCACGAGTTAAAATTCCCTCAAATTCACATAAATCGGAGTGAATTAACTCAAGCAATTCGGTATTTCTTACAACATTTTTATGAGGCCTTTTTGTAATCTTAGCTTGACTACAAGTTTCACATTTTTCAAAATCTTTTGACAGTCTTGGAATTAATCCTAAACTACTCATGATTCCCACATATCTACTATTTATATGACACAAACGAGCATGCCAAAAATTAATAGAAGAAAGTATATAAACTGAACTGGTAGATGCTTTATTATTCTCAACATTCAATTTAAACATTCCATCACAAGCATAACCCTTGCCCACAAATAACCCCTTTTTAGTGATTACATAATTATCATATTCCATAGTTTGCTTAAAGCCAGCCTTGTTAAGCAAAAAACTTGACATCAAATTCTTCCTCATGGATGGAGTGTAAAGTACATCTTTCAATGTTAGCACACGTCCAGACGTGAATTTCAATTCAACCTCACCACTCCCAAGAACCTTGGTTTTGCTAGAGTCACCAAGCATAACAGTTTTTTCTTCTTCAAAAGGAGTGTACAATTTGAACCAATTTTTGTCATAGCAGACGTGCCTATTAGCACCAGAATCTGCCCACCACCCTTCAACATATTGCACCATATTGATGTCTGTAATCATAGCCACTAAAGGCTCTTCGGTTACGTTAGCCTGCGGGACAGATTCACGTTTCCGAAATTTGCAAAATCGAGCAATATGCCCACTCTTGCCACAGACAAAACAGGATCTATTAAATTGATCTTGTGAAGGGGGTCCTTGGTTCTTATTGTAATTTTTATTTGGGTTTCCCCTTCCTTGAGGTCTATTATTATTTTTAAATGCTCTTTTTTTAGGCTTCAATTGAACATTTCTAGAAAAATGATTTTTGGGCATATTATTATTGGATGAAATAAGGTTTACCTTTGTGGTGGAATTACCATTGCTCTCTTGTGTCATGAGTGCATCTTGTCCTCTAGCCTCCTCCTCCACACGGATGCGTGTGATCAAAGTCTCCAAGGATGTCTCCTTTTGTTTGTGCCGCAAAGTCTTTTGGAACTCCCTCCAAGATTGTGGTAGTTTATCAATTATGCCAGCTACCACCAAATTGTCTCCAATCTTTATGCCTTCAGATCTCAATTCTGCTACAATCATTTGGAAGTCTTGTGCTTGATCCACGATCAATTTTCCATCCACCATTTGGTAACGGAAAAATCTACTAGCAGCATATTTTTTTTGCACCTGCCTCCTCAGTATCATACTTGCTTTGTAAAGCTTTCCAAATTTTCTTAGCAGAATTATAAGTTGTATCATAATAATCATAGAAATGATCGGCAAGGCAATTCAAAAGATAAGAACGACAATTATATTCATCTTTTGTATACTTAGCTATTTTTTCTTGATGGAGACTATATTCTTCCTCACTCATCTCATCGGTAGGAACTTTTGATGGATTCTTGTCAGTAAGGATGTAGGAGACTTTGAGAAGACTCAAGTAGAAGAGGACCTTTCCTTTCCACCTCTTGAAGTGGGCTCCCTTAAAGCGAAAGGGCTTGTTGAGATCTCCAACAGGCTCATTTGGTTTCTCTTGTGTAGGCTCCATGTGTTGAATCTCCTTAAAATTGTTGGTGCAAACACAATAATAATGGAAACAACACAAAAAAGAAACTAAATAATACGCTGAATATTATTAAGTTGAAGATAAGAACACAACACTATTTGGACTGAGGCGCGGCACTCGCTCTCTTTAAGGAGATTCAAGCCCTTGGTTGACTAATCTTTGTAACCGGTGCAGACCTTCTCTGACTTGTCTCCCCCAGGATACAACAGCCCAACAAATGTTGTATGGCTAGAACAGCTTCTGCACAAAGTGTTCAAGCCCAAAGCTCCACCAGAAGAACGCCTTTCTTTGGCCCGAAATCTCTCAAGTATTTAGAAATATTATTGAATTCACTCTCTCACACAATACTCGTTGCTTTTAAGTCTCTCTCTTCATTCACTCTTGATATGAAATTAGTCCATAGCAAAGCCGTATATATAGTCTTCCAATCCTTCACATAACCTACATGTTATTTATTAATTTAGAAAACTCTTCTTAATTTATTTAATCTAACTTACATACAAGTAACTCTTTCTTTAACAAATTTTATTATAACTCATCTCTTTATTCATCTTCAGTTATTTTGATTTTTAACATATTTAATTTAAAATGTACTAACAAAATATAACATCTACAAGTTAAAATGGTTGCAATAGTAACTTAAAAGTGTTAAATTATTGCATCAACAATAATAAGTTGCAATAACTTATAATTTTCAAATGCAATAGAAGCTTTAATATATTAGAAAAAATTGTTGCAATAACTTAAAATGAAAGAATCATTGCAATAAATTGATAACAATTGTTTTTGCAATCTATTACAACGAAAATTTCGAATTAATAGCTTATTGCAATGAAGTTACCATTGCAATAATTTGATATTAATTCTTTTGCAATTTATTACAATCTTTTAAAATCCTTTGCCAACTCTGAAAAATATTTGCAGTTCAATTTGACATTGAATAAGTTAGCCAACGATGTTAAGGCAATATAACCAAGACCTTTTGTCCACAAATCATTTGGAATAGAAGATTTCTTGTAACTTGTTGTTTGATATTATTTTATTGTGTTAAAAGCTTACAAAAAAAACCATTGTCGTTGGATGTGAGAAGGTAAAATAGATAAAGTGACTTTTTATGGTGCTAAAAAACTAAAAATTTGGCTCCATTGCTGTGGATGCTCATAAGCCCAATCACAAGGATTTAAAAGGCAAGAATTTAAATGTATTCTATCAGCCCAATAACAAGGATTTAAAAAGCTAACAATTTCATCCCGTTAACATAAAATATCTCTCTAATCTCCTCCTTCTCCATCATCGTTGCTTCCACCATCATCGTTTTCTCCACTGTCAGAGACTCCGCCTCCGCCTCCTCCACCACCACCACCTCCATTGCCACCTCCTCCACCTCCTTCGCCACTGCCGCCACGAGGGCATCTATATTGTCTAAGATACGTCATATCTTCTGACATCCGAAGGACATGGGGTAGTATTTTCATGGCTGCCTCTACAACAATTTAAAGCTTAGTTGAGTTCTTATCAACCTTTGATCCCATTTCGATATTATCAAGCCCCAATAGAGCCTTGTGTGTCTCTTCTTTAGCCTCTCCGAGGTTTTTTTTTTTGTCCACTAAATGATAAATCCTCCCAATACTTTTGAGTACCACTTCTGTCGTTCCCTTAAAAACACCAAATTTGGACAGTCTGTTGAATAGTTTGTCCTTATCACCTAACAATACAATACAACCAAGTCAAAATTCAATAAAAATATAATGAATATAATTTTCAAAAAAAAAAATATATATATATATATATATATATATATATATTCATGATTTGGTTTATTATGCAACATTACTTATACTTTGTATGATACATTGTAAAACAAAGCAAGTGCATACACATTAAAACCTACACTTCTTCCACCCAACCAACCAAACTCTGTATCATACATTGTAAAACAGGGCAAGGGTATATACATTACTAACGATATCAAATAAGAAATAAAATAATCGAAATACGAAAAAACAGAGATGAAAAATCATGTACCTCTTGATTTTATTAATTTGGCCAACCTCTCTTCAATCTCAGTCTTAGCATTGTAACTTTCACCATAGTACATTGTTATTCACTTTTTTTTTCTTCTTTAGGTACTTCTCATCGTACAAAATTTTCATAAATTTGGTTAAGCAATATCTAAATACTATATTGAATTTTATAATCTCAATATCTCAAATTGATAGAATAAAAAAAAATTTATTTAATTACCCAAGTCATTACTATCAATTAAACAAACAATTAAAAAAACTACTATTTTCTAATTACTATTCTAAAACCATATTTGCAGGAAACACAAACTCTGAAAAGCATAAAGCTTCTATTGACTCTAGTCATAAAAACTATTTTATTGACTCTAGTATGGCAGTATAGGTTGTATCTAAAAAAAGAAGAAGTATAGTAGTATAGGTTATAGACCGGATCCTAAAGTGTACAGGTGTTTTAAGCTTTTATGGGCCGGATTCTAATGGATATAATTTTTAAAAAAAATCATTTATATGCATAATTTGGTTTATTATGCAACATTATTTATACTCTGTATGATACATTGTAAAACAGAGCGAGCGTATACAAATTAAAACCTACACTTCTTCCACCCAACCAACCATACTTTGTATCATACATTGCAAAATAGAGCAAGAGTAAATACATAACTAATGATATCAAATGGGAAATAAAATAATTGAAATACCAAAAAACAAAGACGAAAAATCATGTACTTCTTGATTTTCTTAATTTGGCCAAACTTTCTTCAATCTCAGTCTTAGCATTGTAACTTTCACCATAGTACATTGTTATCCACTTTTTTTTTCTTCTCCATGTACTTCTCATTGTACAAAATTTTCATAAATTTGGTTAAGCAATATCTAAATACTATATTGAATTTTATAATCTCGATATCTCAAATTGATAGAATTAAAAAAAAAAATTTATTTAATTACCCAAGTCATTACTACCAATCAAACAAACAATTAAAAAACTACTATTTTCTAATTACTATTCTAAAACCATATTTGCAGGAAACACAAACACTGAAAAGCATAAAAGCTTCTATTGACTCTAGTCATAAAAACTATTTTATTGACTTTAGTATAGTAGTATAGGTTGTTTCTTAAAAAAGAAGAAGTATAGTAGTATAGGCTATAGATTAGATCCTAAAGTGTACAGGTGTTTTAAGCTTTTATGGGCCGAATCCTAGTGAATATAATTTTAAAAAAAAAAACAAAAAATCATTTATATTCATGATTTAGTTTATTATGCAACATTACTTATGCTTTGTATGATAGAGCAAGAGTATACACATTACTAACGATATCAAACAGGAAATAAAATAATCGAAATACGAAAAAATAGAGACAAAAAATCATGTACCTCTCGATTTTCTTAATTTGGCCAACCTCTCTTCAATCTCAATCTTAGCATTGTAACTTTCACCATAGTACATTGTTATCCACTTTTTTTTCTTCTCCAAGTACTTCTCACCGTACAAAATTTTCATAAATTTGGTTAAGCAATATCTAAATACTATATTGAATTTTATAATCTCAATATCTGAAATTGATAGAATAAAAAAAAAATTATTTAATTACCCAAGTCATTACTATCAATTAAACAAACAATTAAAAAACTACTATTTTCTAATTACTATTCTACAACCGTATTTGCCGTAAACATAAACTCTGAAAAGCATAAAGCTTCTATTGACTCTAGTCATAAAAACTATTTGAGATAATTACACTTACTTCTCAACAATGTTTTAGTACTCATTTGGTGCTGCATGCAAATTTGGTTTATGTCGAAAAAGACTGTAGGGTCTAGACAGATTTGAGGAAGAATTTATGAGGACATCATCTAGACTATAATCCCACAAAGACAACCTTTCTACTCCATTCCATATTCTTAATCCGCATTCTTCATCTGACTCAGCATCTCTTTTGATGAATATTGCAACCTTGTCTTTACATTCCCACCAGGCCATGTCACGAATCAAATCGTGCATCTTAACGAACTCTTCTGATTCACCACTCTCTAGTAAACATTCACGCTTCAAACTTCTGATTATATATTCTCCATCACAGTAATATCCATCTAGAAACCTTTCTGCTCTCCAATATTCAATGAGTTCTTCTTTCCTGATGTTATATCCATCAGGGAATAGACAACAATACAAGAAACAAGACTTAAGGGTAGCATTCTGCAGTTTTTCGAAACTAAACTTCAAAGGAAGCAAAACAGAATCCATGCCTGGAAACTCTGAAGGAGTGTTCCTCAATGCGGCTATTTCAGACTCCCAGTCTTCTGGATCCTCCCTACTAGCCATTGCACGCCCAACACTGACCAGATCTAGCGGCAAGCCTTTGCATTCTGCAGCCATATCTTCTGCAAGCTTCAGTATACGTGGATCAGAATTTAAAGTGTTTTCACCTAACTTCATCTGAAACAAACGTAAGGCTTCTTCTTGTGTTAAACACTCTACCTTGATATTTTGTTGAGCTCCCATGAGGCCACAAACTTCCTCTAATTGGGTTGTAAATATTACTTTGGACTCATTCAGATCATCTTGAAGAGGAATTCCTACAAGGTTGAGATCAAGCCGTTCCCATATATCATCTAACAATAACAAAAACTTTTTCTTTTCTAGCCTGCGGCATATTAGATATATGTGGTAAAAACTAAAAATATATGAGAAATTTTTTTTTAGAATTAGTTTTAAGCTACCCACGATCAAAACCCAAGAGCAAACACGATCAAAACCCAGGTTCATTACCCACGATCAAAACCAAGAGCATGCATGAATCAAAGCCCATTGTAGGATCTGCCACAACTAAACAAAGGAGCAACTGTGTCTTTCTTCCTTGGCTCGGATTTGCCACAGTTGTCTCAAGCAAGTGGGAGTGAGTGAGTTTGGTGAGCAAGCCGAGTGGGAGTAAGTGAGTTTTGGGAGTGAGAGTGAGTTTTGATCCGTTTTGAGATGTGTTTTTTACTTACTTGGTGTTAGAGTAACGGAAAACATTGAGGTGGGTTACGGAACACTCACGATCAGAATCACAGGTGGGCAAAGTGTCAAAATTTAAACCACGGGTGAGCACATAGAATTAGTGGCAAACCATAGGTGTATAAAGTGTAATTATCCCAAACTATTTTATTGACCCTAGTTTAGTAGTATAGGTTGTTTCTAAAAAAAAAAAAATAGTATAGTAGTATAGTCTATAGATCGGATCCAAAAGTGTACAGGTGTTTTAAGCTTTTATGGGCCAGATCCTAATGAATATAATTTTCAAAAAAAAAAAATCATTTATATTCATGATTTGGTTTATTATGCAACATTACTTATACTTTGTATAATACATTGTAAAATAGAGCAAGCGTATACACATTAAAACCTACACTTCTTCCACCCAAACATCCATACTCTGTATCATACATTGCAAAACAGAGCAAGAGTATACACATTACTAACGATATCAAATAGAGAATAAAATAGTTGAAATATGAAAAAACAGAGACGAAAAATCATGTACCTCTCAATTTTCTTAATTTGGCCAACCTCTCTTCAATCTCAGTCTTAACATTGTAACTTTCACCATAGTACATTGTTATCCACCTTTTTTCTTCTCCAAGTACTTCTCATTGTACAAAATTTTCATAAATTTTTTTAAGCAATATCTAAATACTATATTGAATTTTATAATCTAAATATCTGAAATTGATAGAATAAATTTTTTTTTTTTTAAATTACCCAAGTCATTACTATCAAGTAAATAAACAATTAAAAAACTACTATTTTCTAATTACTATTCTAAAACCATATTGGCAGGAAACACAACTCTGAAAAGCATAAAGCTTTTACTGACTCTAGTCATAAAAACTATTTTGTTGACTCTAGGATAGTAGTATAGGTTGTTTCTAAAAAAAAAAGGTATAGTAGTATAGGCTAGAGACTGGATCCTAAAGTGTATAGGTGTTTTAAGCTTTTATGGGCCGGATCCTAATGAATATAATTTTCAAAAAAAAAAAAAACATTTATATTCATGATTTGGTTTATTATGCAACACTCTATATGAAACATTGTAAAACAGAGTAAGCGTATGCACATTAAAACCTACACTTCTTCCACCCAACCAACCATACTTTGTATCATACATTGCAAAACAGAGCAAGAGTATACACATTACTAATGATATCAAATAGGAAATAAAATAATCGAAATACAAAAAAACAGAGACGAAAAATCATGTACCTTCTCAAAATTCTTAATTTGGCCAACCTCTCTTCGATCTCAGTCTTAGCATTGTAACTTTTACCATAGTAAATTGTTATCCACTTTTTTTTCTTCTCCATGTACTTCACACTGCACAAAATTTTCATAAATTTGGTTAAGCAATATCTAAATACTATATTGAATTTTACAATCTCAATATCTCAAATTGATAGAATAAAAAAAAAATATAATTACCCAAGTCATTACTATCAATTAAACAAACAATTAAAAAACTAATATTTTCTAATTACTATTCTAAAACCATATTTGTAGGAAACACAAACTCTAAAAAGCATAAAGCTTCTATTGACTCTAGTCATAAAAACTATTTTATTGATGAAAGTTCAATTAGTGTGTAAAACACCAATGAACGATTAGACCTCCAAATTACAAAATTACCAATACAAGCTTATACACAAACAATATATATGCGGAAAGATGAATATAAGCTAAATCCAAATTGGTAAAACACTCCAAACCAAAATTAATCATAATCACAGCAGTAATTAAAAGGTATAGAGTAAGGGAAGAGAGATGCAAACACAAAGATAAAACGGTGATGTGTTATCGAAGAGGAAATCGAAGTACTCGGCGAAAAATCTCTCTGCCGCCCTCCAAGCGGTCAATAATCCAATAAAGAATAAAGTTGGGATACATGAATAGCAGAAGACCCTCAAAGCCTAATCTGCCCAGTGCACCTAATCCCTCCAAGTTTCTTGCTCTAATAAGGTTACGCTAAACCTTGTCTTCTCTAGCTTACCAAATCCCACAATAGCCCATTATATCAACCAAATGAATTGGTCTCTTCTGAACTGCTTCCTAAGCACCAAAAGGCCTCCTCACTAATGTGGGTATGGTGAAATAAGGATTTGGCAAAATGTATCTCTCAAGAATATGTCAATGGAGAGGGTGAGAGTAGAGGAATTTGGAGAATCAAATGATGAAAATTGTGGATGAGTCAATCTTGTTTTTCTCTAGGGTTTCTCTCTCAAAATTCTCTCTTGAGGCTCTCTACATTTCGTGGGTATAAGGGTATTTATAGTTGGTATTTGCTCATGTTCAAGAATATGTTTAACTAAGTTGGGTTTACTTCAAATCAATTAAGCTGAGTTGAGTTGGGATGAGGCAATTTGTGGTATTGTTTGTAGAAGTTTGATTTTTTTTTTTTTTTTTTGGGTTCATGGTTGGGTGTAAAAATAACATTTTTTAAAAAACTAGAACGAGCAAAGAATCGAAAAAGAGACTGATTATCAGTTTCCTGGTATGACCAGGGTTGAACCAATGATGTCTTAATTAGTATAATTTAAATATTTAAATAATTTTTATATGAATTTTGATTTTTCATAAATTATATTAAGAAAATATAAAAATAGAAAGAATTTTTTGGGCATGCAACTTTTTTTTTTCTCTAATTACTAATTGTTAACAAAGAATAGTTTACTATTTAAGTTTCATATTTTTGTTTTAATAAATAATAGTTTAATAATTTAACCTTAACTTTGAACCATTTATTTAAAAAAAAAAACTAAAAGTAAAAGTAAAACCAAAATCGAAAAGTCATAACGACTAGACAAGTATTAGGGGTGGCAATTCATGTTTGCGTGTCGGGTTTGTGTCATGTTAACTCATGAGTATATGATTATATGGATCAACATTAATCCAACATGTTTATTAAACGGGTCAAGATTTCTCAACCCTAACACTTCCCATTATTAAATGGGTTAGTTGTGTCCACCTATTTATCAGATTTTATCAAAATGAAAAAAAAAAATTGAGTATTAACCAATTATATATGAATTATGAAAAACCAAAAAAAAAAAAAATTTATTATAAAATTCAAAATTAACAAATAACTATATCACAAATAATCATTTAAAACTAAAACATATCTCATTATCATAAATAATCAATCATAATATGTCAAAAAAATAAACCACAATACTAATAAGTTTATATATCTAGGGTTTGAAGGATATATTAGTGCAATGTCATTTAATTAAATGGGCCAGACAGGTCAAATGAGTTTCATGGATTGGACACTAACTGAACCTCTTTATTAAATGGGTTAATCATGTCAACCCGAATATGACATTAACCAATTAAGTCTCAACCCATAACCTGCTAATTTCGTGTCGTGTCGTGTTGAGTTCGCAGGTCATGTCCAATTTTGTCACCCCTATAAGTTTGTTCATCTTCTTTTTTTTTCCCCCTCCCTTAAGTCTATCATCACCACACGTTACCAGTACCTTACCATTATATCAAATTCAAACTTCTACTTTTTAGTCATCTTCTTTTTCCTTCCCCCTACACTCTTTTCGACAAGGCTTCTCTAGTTCTCCACAAGTTCTTTAAAATCTAATTCCATCGAAACGCTTAAATCAAAGCTTTCTCATACATTTCATCCAACACAAGTAATTCTTTCATTTTATTTTTCACTGTCAGATCTAAGATTTCCCCCAAACCTCATTTTAGTGCAGATCTATGATGTTTTTACAATTTAGTTATAGTTTTTTTTTCCCCTCTTCATCCTCAGTCACAATATCCAGTTATTTTGCCCTGTTTCTCGGTTTTGCCAGTAAAAGCCTAAGGTTAAAATGCACAAAGACAAATATGGGACAGGGTTCACTCGCTCATATGCATAATTTTATACAAATACTGAAGCCAATAAAATTTTTTGCCCTGTCACAGGTTCAAGTATCAATTCCAAATTTGTGCGCTTGCACATGAAGTCTGCTAAACAATAGGATGGTTAAAATTTTTGAAAACATGGATCGAATACAATAGTATAAACAACAAAATAATTCATTAAAAAACCAATTAAAATAGACCACAAGTACAATTGTAAGTAAATTTAATGTGGAATTTGAAAGTCTATTAAAACTTTTCATGACATGTTTGGTTGATTCATATGAAATTTGGATTGTGGACCCATAATCTTGACATTGAAATTGACAGAAGGCTAATTTTCTCTTTTGCATCACATCTATACTCTTTGAGATCTCAAATACCTCGGGTCCTTTGTTGCAATCACTTGAATCCTAGCATCAAAACTCAAAAAGTAAAACTAAGGTAATCACCATAAATTTGTCTAATTTGACAATAATATCCCAAAAGCTAATTACACACCAAATACAATAATTTCCACAAATTAGAACTATTTGAGCCAAAAATGAAAACTAAAAAATCATTCACATATGGAGACACATAAATTAGGAATGAAACAAACCTTGCAATATATTAAGAGAAGAGGAGACAAACCAACATTTAGAACAAAACTTGCAAGAGCATGTTAAAAAAGGATTGAGACTTCCAAAGAACCAATAAAGAAGACCATGGACCTTAAATAGCCTTAATCCCAATACTTAATTCACACTTACAACTTTTACAAACCATTTGCTGCAAAGTGCCTATACTAACAACTTTCATCAAAGACTTGCTGCCCACCAGAATGTTACCCAAGTGAAGGCCATGACACATTAACTTCAAGCTCTCTAAGAATACAAAAAATATACACAATTGATATTAACCACTGATTGTAGAAAAGGACACTCTTCCGCCTAGTTTGAAAGGTGTACAATAACCAAAAATTACAAATGTTCAGTTGTAAGCAGAATTATAATCACAGTTATAGTGAGTATGGTATATGTAAGACCTAAAAGATAAAAAAAAAAAATGCAAACAATATAGAATGAAAAGCCAAAAATTAAAGAGTGAACTACCAATCCCATCAGGTAGGGAACTGCCAAATCCTCATCTTCTTTCTTGGGGGAGCACCATTTTTTTGTTGCATCATTGTGTTTTCAAGAACAAACATTATGGTTTCAAGAACAAACATTATTAACAAAGCTGTGTGAAACCCAATAGTAACAAACAAAATTCAACAAATACCCAAAGTAACAAAACTAAGCAATCAAATATTGAAGCACGAATCCTTAAGAAAAATAAAATAAAGAGATTAAAAAGAGAGAAAGAATATCTAGCACAACAATACAAAGAGAGAGAGAGAGAGGGAGAGAGAGAGAGAGGGTGGAGTAGAGTATGTTTGGAGTTTTTCTCTTTGGGAATGGTTTGTGTGAGGATAGATGCATGGAAAAGGTGGGTACAAAGAAACATTCTTGAGAGGAACTGAGAAAGAAACAATATAAATACATCTTAAGTTCAATTTCAAAAACTAACAGAAGAGTGCTACGATTTTGTCTGGCATGTTTTAAGTGGGAGTTAGAGAGGTGTTTATACCGATTTTTCCTTGAGTTTTGTCTCAATTTAGAAAGACAAAAATTAGAATTCCAAATAGAGATTATAGTGCTTTAAGGAGATTATATCAAACACAATACTTGATCAGTTTTGTATCATTCATTCTTCATGCATCTGGTTTGTGAGTTATTTAATTATAGTTTAGATTTCTTCTTGTGTACAAAATTTATTTATTGTTTTTGTTTAATAAATTTATATAATCTCTGGTTTATGATTAGTTCTATATATTACTATTATCTATAAATACTTATACGGGCATGATATATAGGTCCAACCCATTAACTTTTGTATACCCAAGAACTATGAGTCCAATAGCAAGTTGTGGGCCACACTGGTCTAGAAATCAAATACAGATCAGGGACCAGACTGGTTGGTAACGATAATGCCTTAGGGGAATTACCTGCCGAGAACTAGTTAGCAGCAGGTGCAAATTTCAAGACAGTCACATTTTTCTTGAGAAGTGGGTCCCATCTGGTCAGGAATATAACCTAGAGGGGCCCCACCAACATAAACAAACCTCCCCCATCATCATGACAATCCCATTAAGGGAAGTCTATAAATAGGGGCCGAAGGAGTGAGAAAGGGGATTGGAAAAATCAGGGTGAAAGAGACACACGAGAGAAAACTGTGAGGATCAACTAAAGAGGAGAAGCTCACTTCTAAGCTTGAGCCTCCTTGGGGAACAAACATAGGGTAGAGGAATACGGGCTGGGCTAGAAACTCTCTCTTGGGTTGTTAGATTGGCCTCAGGGGGTTTTCCCATTATAGGAAACTCTTCATCCACGTTATACAAGTAAATTGGGGGCTTGACCTCAAAGCTCACAAGGCACGTTGGTTTAGTTAATGGTAACACTTAACTAAAGGGTAACAGATGACTAAATTGACAAAATTTGAAATTTAGAAGACCGTAATGAAAAAACTGAAACTTAGAAGACTGAAATGACAACAGTTGAAACTTAGAAGGTAAAATTTTGGATTTTAGCCTACCAATTATAAAGAAAAAAAATTAACTTAAGAAGAAAATGAAATAGACATTTCATTAGATCTCATTTTTTATAATCTTCCTGTAGATAGCATGGGTTAGCGACTAGTTATCTATATATATATATATATATATATATATATATATATGTAAATATAAAACCGAAACCTCTGAAACTCTCACAATTTTCCATGTCAGCTTAATATTTAAATAAAATTGTCATTTTATTTAAATAAAATTATTTTTATTTAGTTCAAACTTAACAATGAGTGAAACTTTATTTTTCTAATAAGTCCAACTTAAACTCAAACTCATCATTTTTTTTAAACAAAATTATTTTTGTTTAGTGAAACTCTATCTCTCTGACAAGTCTAACTTAAACTCAAACTCATCATTTTTTTTAACAAAATTATTTTTGTTTAATCCAAACTTAATAAGGGGTGAAACTCTATCTCTCTAGCAAGAACAACTTAAACTCAAATTCAAACGTTGATAATTTTTCTTTAATATTTTTTGATTTTTCAGAGGTTTTAAGGCCCCGTTCGTAGAGGAGTTTGAGTAATGTTGTTTAGGTATTTTTGATATACATGTGGGTGAAAAAATGTGTGGAAATGTGTGTAATGTTATTTAAAACATGAAAATGTGTGTTAGAGTTGAGCTACCAAATAGGGCGTTAATATCTGAATTTTTGAGTTATTTTTTTGTAGTATCTGAAATTGTCTGAAAAATTTTTTGTATGTCATTGCATGTTTAAGCAATGACTTCTTCATCAATTTGTAACAAAAATTGAAATTATACAAGAGCAAATCATGCAATAGTGTACTTTCTTAACCAATTTAAGATTTTATAAAATTATTTTAGTCTATCTTATAAATAGGTAAGTTCTCGTATATAGCACGGGTTAGCGACTAGTTATTATTATTATTATTGTTATTATCTTCATTATTATTATTATCATCATCATCATCATTTAAACACATTCTTGTGACCTGGAAGCTCCAAGTTCCAATTTTATTGCTTTCATTTATTTATTTATTTATCAATTGATTCATAAAGTGATGGCCTAACAATATGGGTAACAATATTGCCATTACCCAAAATTTACCAGTAGCCAAACAAAAGATGGTTCGGGTTGGCTCGAGCTCATTCCCTTTTCTTCCTGGGCCCAAAGTAGTTCAGTTTTTCCTGGCCTAATCAAGGATTTGGGGCTTCTTGGATATACTAGGGATTTGGCGAGCCGTTGGTTCAGTAATGAAACCACTTTAATCTAAATCCTTGTTAATATTAATTTTAATTAAAATTCAGTCTATCCATATTAGTCTACAAATAGTTTTAGTTAACTTCCAAGTTGTTTAGGAGCTCCTTTTACTTTTTTCTTGTGTGTGTTTGTTTCTAAAAAAAAAAAAAAAAAAAAGAATGAGTAATTGTCCCACATTACTTAAGACTTAAGAGAGTATGTTGTGTATAGTATAATTTGCTCTACCCTCCCATAAAAGTTGCCATGACTTTTGAGTAGAGTTGTGGTGTGTCTTTGTGTTAAAACTCCTTTCTCTTTCTCTTGTGTGTATGTGTGTTTGTTTCTTAAAAAAAAAAAAAAACATTGTTTAGGAGCTTAGGGCCAGTTTCAAAATATGATAATTTGGAAATAATTGTTGTGTTATCTCTTAAACACGATGTTATTTAAAAAGAAAAAGGAAACAAATGATGAGGTTAAAAAAAGATGAAAAATTTATCAAATCAAAAAATTACCAGGAAGCTCCTAAAATATTAGTATTGAAAGAGTACCACATTTCATTCATTTTTTTTTTTTTGAGATAAAAGATAGAAGTATTTTCAATAAATAAGCAAGGAAGTGTACAAAATAGAAGGCCCAGCTGCAAACACCAGCCCGCCTAGCCTAGAAAGACCATATCAGTCCCAAAAGAAAGAAAAAAACAAGTACTATGCCGTTAATAAGCTATACAAGTAAAAAAAAAAAAAAAAAGACTACTGGGCTCTCTCTCTCACCCTAATTCTCTTCTTTTCTCCCAGCCACCAAATGTTATTGCTCTCCCCCTCTCTCTCCAGGAGATGCTACTGTCAACCATGACTTGTCCATGGTATGTCTTCTTCTCTTTCTCTTCTTGATGTTCTTTCTCTCATCCCAAACCACCTTCTTCTTCTTCTCTTTTTCTTTTTGATTTTGTTTCTCACATCCCAAACACTGCACTCTGGTTGGTTCGGCCCCGTTCCTTCCTTACAAATCGGTGTCGGTTTCAAAATATGGCAAAACCGACTTCCGACCCAAATCGATTATCTCATCCCTAGTTAATGGGTATTCCCTCATGTTCAAGAATATGTTTAATTGACTCGTTTTTACTTCAACACCGCCACATTTTCAGTCGAAAATGTCTTTTTAGAGCTTATTACACTGCTGCTTCAGCACTGTCTTCCGAAGTAGACCATGTGTTCGATGAATGTCCTAAACCAAAACTTGAAGTTAATGTTACTGATGAAGTTAGTGTTTTTAGAAGTATTCGGAAAGAGCCCAAACTGTTTCCCTTAGTTGGTAGGGTGTTTAAGTCTTTGAATTGGATGGTTGCAAGGGAAATAAGATTTTCGACCGCCGTGGGGAAGCACGGATTTTCTCATGCAACCAATGCATTTAGAATGGTGGTTCATATTTTCGCGTTATGTGGGATGCGGATGGAAGTGTATGCTTTGCTTAGAGATATGGTTGGATATTATAATGAAGTTAATTGTGATGCTTTTGAGTTGTTCCCGAATTTGCTGGACTCACCTCGGCACGCGGTGAGATCGCTTGTTGTATTTGATGTACTAATAAAAGTTTTCGCGGCCAATTCAATGCTTGAGTATGCTGTGGATGTGTTTTTGCGTGCTAAGAGTATTGGGCTTAAACCCGATGTTTGTTCGTGTAATTTCTTGTTGAAGTGTTTGGTGGAAGCAAATAAAGTGGAATTTGTTAGAAGTTTATTTGAAGATTTTAAAAATTCTGGGCCGCCACCTACTGTTTACACCTACACAATTATGATGAATTTTTACTGTAAAGGGGATACTGGTCGGGATGTAGATATTGGACAAGCAACTGAAATTCTAGAAGAATTGGAGAGAAGTGGGGAAATCCCAACTGTTGTGACATACAGTACATATATCCATGGGCTTTGTAAAGTTGGTTGTGATGAGTTTGCCTTGGACTTAATTCGGAATTTGAGATGTAGAAACCAACCTCTCAATAGTTATTGTTATAATGCTATTATTTATGCGTTTTGCCAAAAAGATAAAGTATATGAAGCTTTGGAAATTTTGGAAGAAATGAAGAGCTATGGAATACTTCCAGATGCTTACAGTTACAGCATTTTGATCGATGGGTTTTGTAAGAAAGGGGATATTGAGAAAGGTCTTAAATTTATTGAGGAAATGGATCATTATGGTTTAAGGCCATCGCTAGTTACTTATAGTTCACTCTTCTATGGTTTATGTAAGAGTGGACTGATGGACATCTCACTAGATATGTTCCATAATCTTGGGGCTACTGGTTATGTATATGATCATATTGCTTATGGAATCTTAATCAATGGATTTTGTATGCTGGGTGATATGCATTCAGCCAATAAACTTTTGGAGGAGATGATCAGCAATAATTTGGTTCCTGCTGCTTTCATTTTCCACAGTCTGATACATGGGTTCTGCAAGATGGGGATCTTAGATAAGGCCTTGGAAGTTTTCAATAACATGCTACAACATGGTGTCTTGCCTGATACCATCACTTGCAATGTTATAATTGATGGATATTGCAAGGTAGGGCACTTTGAGGAAGCCACGAAACTTATGGGTGAAATGCAAGAACTGGGCATTTCTGTTAACTCGTATACCTATAATGCAGTTATTAACGGCCTGTGCAAGGTAAGAAAATCAGAAAAAGCATGGGAACTTTTTCCTCAAATGCTTAAGAGGAATGTACTCCCTGGAGTTGTTAATTATGGTACACTGATGGATGGCTTTGCTAAACAGTTGAATTTTAAGAAGGCCTTGATGTTGTATGCAAGAATGCTAAAAGCTGGGTTCATGCCTGATACAGTCATGTATACAATTCTTGTTAACATATTTTGCCAGATGGGAGAAATGCTTGCAGCGTATAATCTGTTCAAGGAAATGACTGAAAAGGGTGTCCTTCCTGATAAGATTTCTTACACATCTTTGATATCTGGATTTAGTAGAATGGGGGACATGAAGAAGGCTTGGGCATTGTTAAATGAAATGCTGAGGAAAGGCCATTTGCCCAGTGTTGTCACTTATACCTGTTTAATTCATGGATTTTGCAAGTTGAAACGCATGGATATTGCCAAATTGTTGGTTGATGAAATGAGGAGAAACAAAGTGACCCCGGACGTGGTAACTTACACTGTTCTCATTGTTGGGTACCGCTGTCTTGGAAATATTGAAAAGGCACATGAGTTATTCGATGAAATGAAGGAAAGTGGTATCATTCCAGATGATATTGCACATATTGCACTAGGGTATAAAGCTGTTGCAGTTTCTGAAGGCTAGGAAGCTACTGGAGTGATTTTTTGAAGACCAGAAGGTATATTACTGTTCCTCTCTTCCTATTTTGTAGTTTAGTATTTACAACTTTATATACTGGTTTAATACATAAAAATTTCTTGTGAAGCTAATTATAATCAATCTTCCAAACTTTATCTACAATTATAAATATATTGCTGTAAGGGATACCTTTGCTCATATACTTGCAAAAATGCAATTATCTGAAGATCCACATTGTTTAATATTCTGAAAGATCTATCATTCATAACCAAGAAATGTGAGCTTTGTTATTTATTTATTTATTCTTTTTTTTGGGGTTGGGGGTTTGTTGTGGAGACTGAGATTTGAACCATAAAGTGCTTTAATCCAAAGTCTGACTTCTTGGGACCATATAGTGCATTATTTTCTATTTGGATAAACAATCTTTGTCACACCGAGGTCCCTCTGATGTAATTTTCTAAACAATTTTACAAGTTCCCAAAAAGTTTGCTAGTTTTAAATTGAAGTACATAACCTGATGCTGTCCTGTGTCAATAGTTGTTTGTGAATTTCAATGTAAATCATGTATATTGTTGATCATGTGAAGTTTCTTGCATATCTCTTTGTTATTTTGGAAGGTTTAGTATGCCTTAGCATGCCGTGTGTCTTGCTTAATTATTTCTTTTTTGTTCAATAGTATACTTTATTCTTTTATTTTGTCTAAATTATTCCCATTTCCTTATTCTATCTAGAGTTTGTAATTTTTATTGCTTTTAACCTCCTTCAAAAAATATTTCACTTGTGCATGAGTTTGATTCAAAAAGTTTACAACAAAAAAATGTTTACTTTGATCCTGATGAGGTGACTGCTTAAGGTGATTTTGATGTCAATGTTTTTGTTATGGAAAGCACCATCAGAAATTCATGCAATACTGGTTTACATTATGTCTCTTTAATTTTATTAATGTCAAATTTTTTGAATGATGCCGGCTGCTTTTACAGGAAATTTCATATTTGAAACTTGAAAGGGTCTACTAGAACTGAACTTCCTAGCTTTCTGCTTTTGCAGTTCAAAGGATCTTCAAAATTATTGAATGAACAAAGCTTGCTCACCTTGTCTGATTGACCAGGGTCCTACTTATTTCCATTTTGCAAATGCCACCTTGTAAGTTATTCCATGTGACTGGAAATAAGTCTGCAGGAATTCTAGATTTATTGAATAAATTATGATGGTAGCCTATTTCTTTCACTTTGTGCCACAGAATCAGTGAAGTGGATAATGCTCATGATGCCAGCTTTTTAATGATTGAAGACGTATTTATTTATTTATAATACAACTTCATTAGTATACAATTGGATTGGTTATGGAGACGGATAGCATTGCAAAGGCCACCATGGTATGGATTCTGAAACCCCATTTCATTTAAAACTTTTGTACTAATTTTGAAATTTTTTTTGGCAATCATCTTCTTTATCTCATCACATTATTCTGCATAGTTTTTGGTATAAAAAGGCATGAAAAAAATAACTTGTGAGTAAATTGTGCCTCTTTTCTCTCTGTTTAGTTTTAGTTTTTTGTTTTTTTTGTTATGGTTTTGATTTTGTTTCTGTTTCAGTGTGGGGTTTTGGTTGAACCAACTCTAATCCTTCTTGCTATGATCAAAATTAATTAAAAACAATATGATTTTTTCTCAATTTGAGGTATTTTACATGTTTGAGTCATTCAGTGTCAAAGTTAGTAGGTGTTTCTATATTTATTTATTGATAAGTAAGAAAGTAGGTTTTTTTTTATGAAGTTTATCAATTTTATTATTTGGTTGGGTTAGTTTAGGTCCTAGTTATTACTTATTAGAAAACTTTTTTCCTTGTCTGAGTAGGAACATGTAATTTAGAGGGTTTCTTCTTCCTTTTTTTCTTCTTAACTTTGCTAATATGCAGGCAAATTTCCTAGTGTGGAACAGGTTCAGTATAGCGACTTTTGGACCATATTAACAGTTAAATTCCATTAGCTTTTATAGTTGAGAAACCTAGGAGGCTTAACTGACAGTCTTAGGTATTAAATATTTTTCTACTTTTTATATTCTGTCTTTGGTTTCTGCAATTTTGTACAAGCTGTTCACCCACTGACATTATCTTTTACAACCAAGTTGCTCTGTAAAACTCCAGTACTTTGAGGCTTTAGTCCTGACCTTACCTTTATGTACTCCCCTGAAAAACTAGACAGTTCAGCTGTTGAGAAACTATAGCAACTGTTTGCCTGTAGCTTTTGCCTATCAACCACATGCATGATGTTTTATCCATCTTGTCTGTTAACTAAGTGCTGATCCAGCCTTGGTTGGTTTATCGATTTGAAAGATGTAGAAGCATCAAAATAATGGAGAACTGACTGAAAGCATTCTTCTTATATGTGTTGTCCCATGTAATTGGATTTAGATGAATCTTGCAGATGCTAGGCATGGACAATGCTTACTCCTGGAGTTTGTTTCTCTAAGTCTCCAAAAAGGCAAGATATGCCTACTTCTCCATAATTTTACACATTAAGTTCACTTTGAATTTTTCCCTTGAATTATTCATCAAGCTTGCTTAGTAATGAATGGCTTCTTAACCAATTAATGATTTCCCATTAACAATTTCTGAAAATTTTCAGAGGCAGAGTACTTTCCCAATTACAGATTTATCATTAGTGATGTTCTCTATTACTATCGAATGCTGTTCAAAGATTGATCCAGTCTGGGGTCAGTATGTTATTCTCTTTCTGTCACTCTCTTTCATACTGCTTCTAGTGATGGATCCTATTCAGCTTTGACCGTTGCATACACGTTGAAGCCACTACAAACAATTTCAGCTTTTTCAACGTAATTTTATCCGGTCACTAAAAAATGTTGATATAAACCTTAATTTTCTACAGTTGTAGGCAACTGTGGAGAAAAGCAAGGAAATTAGCATACTTATTTTAACAGTTGAAATAACTGTTGAGATATGTATTAAAAATAAAGGGCTCCCATTCCTGTATGTTTTTCCCTCCTAAATTTTTTCTTATTTTTATTCCTCACCATTAGAAAAAGGGCCCCTAAAAATTTCTTAATTGAGAAAAGTTTTATTTACGGGCTGATAAACATTGATAAAATATATTAAATTTTTTTTATCAACGGTTTGTAACACATGTAGAAAATCAGTAACACATCTCACAATCCACTTGCGCTCTCACTCTTTGAAATTTTTTTTTTCCTCAAAAAAACAATAACCTTATTATTTTTGCAATGGCATTTTTTCACTCACTCTCTAACGCTCTCATCTCTCTCAGAAAAACCTAAGTCCAATTTTCCTAGTAGATTGATTTCATCTGGTTTCTTCTACTTGGATTGGAAAATTTCTTGAATTTCAAGGCTTTGGTAAGTGATTTTCTGGTTAGATCTCTGAATTCCATGTGATTTCTCACACCTTCTCATCTATTTGATCGATTCAAAAACTTATTTTCTGATCAATTTTTCTTGGACTTGAATAATTGAAGCTCACAAAGCAATTTCACTCACATTTTTGAAGTGAACAGGTTCTTAACTCTCTCTTAGCTTGCAATGATCTCCTTTTCTCATCTATATTATGTGATTGTTGGAGCTCAATGTTGTTGATTCCTTTTTTTTTTCTTTTTCAATTTTAGAATCTCTGTATTTGATTGAGAACCTAAAGCACTCAGAGGATTTTGAACTCTATGGTTTTTGTTTGAATTTTCTCTTGAATTGAGTATTGAATTTGATTGTGGTGATGAGCTAAAGCTTATTGACTTCCTAGAATCAGCCATTAATATGATTGAATTTGTTTGAATTTTCTCTTGAATTGAGCATTGCATTTTCTCTTTACGAATGTAAGTGCTTGTGCATTCTCTTTAACTGCACTTTTTGATTGGTTGTATCGCATAGAAATTTTTGGGACATGTCTGGGTTGTGGGACACATTTGTTTGAATATAATATGATGAAGCTTCATATGTTGGCTTTAAATGTGAGGGACTAATTAGAATCATAGCTAGAATTTTGAATGAGAGAGACCATTAGGTGCTGTGGAGTGGTTATCAATGGGTAGGATGGGCTGAATCTCTTGGATGGCTGAAGGAGCGTTTTTGGTGAAATCGTCATCTATAATTTATTGGGAACTACATAGTGAACTTATTTGGAATGCAGTGAAATATGGAGGCATGTAGTGTTGATTTCTCAAGTTCAAGTGTTGACTGATCTGTTTTTCCCAAAAATTGTTGTGCCATTGTGTTGATTTCTCAAGTTCAAGTGTTTATTCATATGGCATGTTATTCGCATATCTGAGTATTTAGTGTTTTATTAAGTTGAGCCATGAAATCCAAGTTCTGTGATTTGTTTCTGGGCTAATTTGCTTATATTATCTTGAATTATGAGTGTTTTAGGTGCCATCAATTTTTTGTGTTCTCTATCTCTTGAGAGAGAGAGAGGGAGGGAGGAAGGGAGGGAGAGAGAGAGGAATGGGCTTTGGTTCCTAGAAGTAACTGGAAGTTGGATTTGGTAGATGAAAGATACAGTCTTAAAGGTCAAGCCTGAGGTTCAATGGAAGGCTGCAATATTAACCTGTGATTTAAATTTCTTATCAAAATCTTTAAATTAATAGTCTTTATGTTTTTGAACTTGCATATATATACCAGTGTATTTGGAAGGAGGGGGAGCAAGTTTCAAGGATGAGTAGAAATTGGAATTTGGTGGCTTTTAATATTAAAAGCAATAATTCATTTGAAGGCTTTAATTATTCTTGTAGTTTCATCATGTGTGCAGTTAGCTACATAGATCCAATGATGTAATATAGTCATGGTCCTGCCTTTTGTCATTCCTGTTTGTGTGCTTTTGATGAATATCTGCCTAGTTTAAAGGAACTTGTCAATTTTATGGTAGTAGGACAATAAAACACTCTCAGTACTTTGGGCCACCTGCAAGCATACACTTGCCACTAGTTTAAGAGGTGAAAAGTTGGGTGGGCTGGGGTGTGGTTGGGGAAGGTTCAGGTTTGAATCTTGCTTAGCAAAAAAAATCAGATGTAGGTATTTAGGGTGGTCTAATACTACTTGATGCAGAGCCTCTTTTGCCATAATTGTAAATCAAGTAGGAGATGAAAGGGAAACTGAGTCACACATACCTACTTGCATAAAATGGATGTCCTTATTACTTCATCTTACTTTCTAGAATGCAATAAACATATATTGTCTTAATATATATGAGACTGAAGATTTTTCACCACTATTCCCCAAATCCTAGCTGTTGATTTCTCTGTACCGGAACAGGGTTTGATAGGCCACTGTTCCTGTGTTCTTGTCTTTGGTCTCAGACTATCGGTAATCATAAGATGCATGCTTTCTGCACAACTCAGTAGGTAGCCAATGGTCCACTACTCAGTGCTCATATGGAAGTAATGACAAAGTATTTGTTTAACAGGTAAATTGGAGACTAATATAATTAAGCTAATTTGGGTAGTTAAAGGAACTTATACACAACATTAGGGACTGTTTGGATAGCTGAAAAACGTGCAATATTCTGTATTCATTTTCAGTTTTCTGTGGGACCCACCACTAAAAAATTGGTTTGGTTTTAACATTTGTACTTAGTTTTCATTTTCAGTATCTTAAAAGTTGGATTTGAATACAAAAAATGAAAAAAACTTTTCAGCATTTTTGTTTCTATGAATATGAATACAGTAGCATATTTGTAAATATTGTGAAAATACAAAGTTACCTTTTTTGAGTAATGTGAGTGTGTGTAAGTGAGAAAAGTTACTTTTTTTTTTTTTGAAATAAAAAACAATGACCAAACCTAGGTATGATGTATTCTATACCCAAATTATGCATTCAAAACAACTTACCAAACACTACAGAATGTGAAAATAACTGCTTTTTTTCTATATTCAAATTCAAGATTTGAATATAGAATAAAGAAAATGAAAAGTGGATACTCCACTTTTTGAAACCAAATAGGCCCTTAGTGATTTACCACATTTGGATAGATAAGAATGATTGGATTCACATTGGAAAATCTAGAAACGAAGTGGAATAAGGAGGTAGTAATTTTTTAATTTTCTGCAACGTTCTTACAAGTTCCAACCAATAAAATAAAATAAAAATTCAGGCCTTATCTTTGAGGTAGTAATTTGTTAATTTTTCTGATTTCTATCAATTCTAAAAGCCCAAGGGCTACCAAACCACAGGGCTCTAGATATATGACATTCAACAAAAATATGTAGTGAGGATTCAGGAGAGGGACCACACAAAGAACAAGATAGATCTGGTTCTATAGAAAACCTGCTCAGTTTTTCTTTTGTGGGAAGAATGTCCAAAGCTACTCTCCAAAGCATCATTTTAAGTCTTTTGTGAATCTTTGATTTCCATATCCTTCCAAACACTGGAGGTGGCCTACTTGATGCCTCTAGAGTAAAACTTTCCCAACACCCAGATCTTACTGAGAAAGAGACATTCATAGTTTTGGCCCACACCCACTTGTCTTCTTGATTGTGGCCTGATGGGAATATTTAGAATGGCCTTGACAGAGTCTTCATCATACAGCTTTTTCAATAAACCAACTTCCCAACCCGAAAGTATTTTTTTTAGTCCGCTCTTACTTGTCTTGTGAACTGATGTATATAAATTTGGAGACAACCTTAGTGAGGATATTTATAAATTTTAGTCCCTATCTCTTACTTGACCCTTACAAATGTCTTCTTTTCAGTTAGGAAAATTCCAACCCTTATATTTCTAACTTAACATTGGTGTTTGACTGTGTTCTCTTGGCCTCTCACCAAGGCATGCGATTTACAGGTTGTCAGTTGTATGCATCTATGAGGATTATTCTTAAATCAAAATTGGTCAGGATGCCTACAATAAAATTTGATGTCTATAATATTCAATTAATGGGATAGATTTCTTATAGTCCCACCAGCATTGTGTTGAAACCATATACATATATGCATAATTTAAATAGGCAGATGAGTAGTAGAAATTACTTTAAACATAATTTAAAGTAATGTTTGTTCAGTATCATATAGTCCCACCAGCGTTGTGTTGAAACCATATACATATATGCATAATTGAAATAGGCAGATGAGTAGTGGAAATTACTTTAAACATAATTTAAAGTAATGTTTGTTCCGTTGGTGCTGGTAGATCTCAAGCTGGCTATTTACTAACTCTTCTTTTATGGGTGAGCTTACTAGATTGATTATAAGGACTATGCCTGAAGGAGCAGAGGTCACTAGTTCCTCTTTATCCCTCCCTCCCCTTGGGTGAGAACTCACTTATAAAAATATATAAATAAATAAGTTAACTCAAAGTTGGAAGTTTGAAGGGGGATACTTTAGTATCTAGAGGTTTTATGTTAAATGGAGTATATGAACTAAGCAATTATAGTTGCCCTTTGTTGTATTTGTTTTGGGCTTCTCATATGACTCGTACACTAGTGCTCTGTTGGTACCTTCTTAAGGCAGTATTGTAGCTCGTCCAGATCTTAGATTGATTTAAAAGTGGTTTTTTTTTTAATTATTATTATTTTTTTAAAATTTTTTCAGTGTTAAATTACAGTTAGTGGGACTTGAATCCTTGCTTGCACCCTCCACCCATTCTTAAGTTGGAGGAGGAGGTGCCATGTGAGCTAGAGCCCATTGACATGGTTTCCCTGTATGAGAATTTGAATTACAGTCTCCACTGTTTAGTCAAATACACTATTTAGAAGAAATAAAAAGAAATCTACTCTAACACTGTGGACCTAGCTCATCCTACAAATAAAAAAATTGTTAAATTTTCATTTTCTTGATTACTGTAACTCTTACTCCATCATACATTATACCCTGAAGAACCCTTTTTTTTAAAGCTTGTACTATGTACAATGCAACACCAATTAAAGGCAGTTGAGGGATCCTAATGTCCAATACATTGTTGATTTGTTGTGATGAATTTCAAAGCTGGGTTCTAGTCAATACTGAATTCTGACCATGTTTTGGATGCACAGAGTGGTGGCCCTAGCTGGGATGTACCATTAGGCAGAAGAGACTCCAAAAGTGCAAGCTTGAGTGGTTCTAACAACAATATTCCTACTCCAAACAACTCATTCCAGACCATCCTCACTAAGTTTAAGCAACAAGGGCTCGATATTGTAGAGAGTGGTTGCCCATTACCTGGTGTAAGTCAAGATATTGCTTGATACAAAGTCAGGAGATTCTGCATCTTGTTGTTTATACACCTTAGAAAGTAAAAATAAACTGAATTTCTAGCTTCATGTTTTTTTTCTATGCCTGTTAGCATTCAATAATTAAGACTTATAGCTATTTAAGTAAAAATTAAATAGCTATGTTTTGATTTTAAAAAAGTGAATTACAGGTCTCCATTATTCCTTCTCAAGTAATTCATTAGTTAAATAGCATAGAACTGTCACTCTTGCTTGCTTTTAATAGTTCAACTAAGAATTCTTGTTTTGCATGTATTGCAGGCCACATATAGATTACCATAATTCTTTACTTTACTGAGATTTAACTTAACTGGAATTTACTATTGATGGTGGTTGAATTTGTTTCATGGTCTCCAAACATTGCATTTTGTTCTGTTTCTTTGTATTCTTTTTCAATTTGATCCCCATTTGGTGCTGAATGCCCTCATTCAATGCTTAACTGTGAAAAGGTATGCTTCTGATATCTGAATTGTTTTCTGTACAGGTGAATGGAAGTTCACTAGTGATCAATCGCTCATGTACAGTGTAAGTGCTTACTCCTTAGAGCATTATCAACCTAATCATTTGGACTTAATTTTCTTCTCCCCTGTTTTTGTGTGTGCGTGTGTGTGTGTGTGTGATGGGCTGACGCTAGGTGATAGAATTCATGTGGCAAACCTGCTTTTAAGTTTTGGTTCTGAGATTTGTGAGCACATTTGCCGTAAATCTGTGGATTATAATCTTAAATATAATTTAGTCAAACTATTGTTTATATATATATATATAATTTACCTAACCACTGTCTATCACTACTTTACTAAATAGATACCAAACAAAAATGCAGAGTTTGTTGTTCAGTGGTTCTTTTTCTAATTATAATGTTTTGCAGGCTGTCCTTGATGCACACAATGCTGTAATATCTACAATGAAACTTGGAGCAAACTGGGAGGATATGCACTTGTAAGACTTGATATTGAACGCTCTGTTAAAAAAATTGCAATATGCATGTCTGTATGTATTTAATGGAGTAAGGAAAATATGGGAGGAGGGATGGGGTGTCCTCTTCGGGGAAGTACAAGAAGAAAGGATGCATCATCGTTTTTCAATGATACTAGCTTTTGTCATGGACCTGGCCTTCTTGTTGGGAAGTGACACTTCTCCATATATATGTTACTTGAGGATAATTGATGGAGCACAATGGTTTTCAATTTTTTCTTTTAATTAGTCATTTTGAAAGCATGGAACTATTTGAATATTTGAAAATTAGAAGGGTGTTTTTGTTTTTATATGAGAGTGAAGTTTAATTTGGAATTGCACAATTGTGTTTATGTTTATATTTTGAATCAGGTTATTAAATTTTGATAATGTGAAGGAGTGAATTCAAAACTGTTTATTTATTTATTTTTTTAAAAACAAATACTTATTTCAATGGTTTTTAATTTTTGAAACTTATCTCAAAACAACATATGTTTCAATGGTTTTTAATAATATTTTGATGTTTAATAATCATTGATAAAGGTGAATCATATTTTTCTATGTGAAGGTGAATCATATTTTTCTACGTGACTACGGTCACGTAGGCTGTAGAAAAAAAAATTCTCAATGTAGTTTTTAGTTGTAGAAAATTTTGAAAGGTACAACAGTCATTTTACTTTTTAGTTTTTAGTTGTAAAAAATTTTGAAAGGTTTCAACGGTCATTTTAACTGTTGAAAATACTTTTTTCGACGGTTTCTAATACCCTTTTCAATGGAAATAACCATTGAAAATAGTGAACTTTCTTGTAGTGAGCACTTGTGTGTTCAATTTCTATGATTCAAATGTAAGGTGATTTCGAGAGTCTTCTACTTAATGCAACCATTCGAGAAGATCTTTTATCTTAAAAGTTTAGCATATTTCTTGTATGTTCAATTGTTTTTGCTCAAGTGACACCTACATGTTTTTTAACATCTCTCATTTATTTATTTTAATGAGATTTCCTATTCTTGCAGTAACTAGGTGTCAATGGAAATGGATCAACTAGGGAAGTCGTAAAGTTTTCAAAACAACTATCTCTAATTCTCTATCTACCCTGTGCCGCATGAAAATTTATTAGTTCCTTTCTCTTTGGAGATAAAGCTTGAGGTTTTGGAATTGTGAAATATGAAAACCATTTTACATAGAAAAGGGGCATCTGTTTATTTTGAGATGAAAGCCATTTTATATCTTTCCGATTAAGCTGTGTTTGGATGATGAAGTATGAAAATATTCGTAGAATTTTTGAAATATTAACTTTTAAATTGATGGGAATTTCAATATAATCAATTTAAAATTTCGTTTTTTAGACAAAGTATATATAGAAATTAGAATATTGTCATAACAATGATAATTAATTCTCAAATTACAATTTCAAGTAAAATCCCACCTCAAAAATTCTTAATCAAGAGACCCTACTAAGGTTTTAGCAACAAAGAATCACATTTTAGACATACATACATGTTTGTTTTTTAGTGTTTCTGCCGTAAGAGAAATAATAGTGTGTAGATTACCTTAACATATTTGTTTATTTATTTATTTTTTAATTGTTTTAATTATTATTATTATTATTTTATTTGTTTTTCCTTATGAGAAATAATGATTTGCAAATTACCTTAACATATGAGTGCCAGTGCCACTTCATATGCTGAATAGTGATTATACCAGGAATAA
The DNA here is from genome assembly GCA_030820535.1 of Quercus parvula. Classification (NCBI taxonomy): domain Eukaryota; kingdom Viridiplantae; phylum Streptophyta; class Magnoliopsida; order Fagales; family Fagaceae; genus Quercus; species Quercus parvula. The sequence goes on from JAUAME010000002.1 coordinate 57,895,479, forward strand.
AAAGCAGTTTTACTGAGAACAGAAGAAGCTATAATGAAATAATTTTTTTTATCCATCTATTTGGTTGGAAAATTGTAATAAAGCTCCCAATGTCCTGTTAAAAAAACATTGTTAGTCATAAAATCCATGGAAGTTACGTTCAGTTCCAATGAAGCTTGCAAATACAACCCCCATCTTCTTTCTCTTCTATTAAGAATAATTTATCAATTACAAAAGATTTATATCTTGACCTGCACTTAAATTGTCAATGGCCGCCATAAGAATGTGATTTTTCAGGTTGGATTATGTATCCAATGCTTTCAACTGAATGGGAAATCAAGAAAGATGATGGGTCAAGGGTAGTGAGTGAGGTAGCTTTTTGGTGAACTTTGACTAAGCCAGTTAATTATAGCTTGACTAAAGCTCAAATAAGTATGATCTTGCCTTGAGTGGATCAGATCAAGGCTGAAAGAGCCTTGGCATGTCAGTTCTTTTAAGGATTGAACCTCCATTCTCTGCTCTTATGAGGCAGTTATGAGGCCTAAAGCCAGTCGGGCAAGGCTGCGTAAGGCTGGACTCAACCAGTCTCAGCCTGAGGTGGCTCATAAATCCCAAATTTAGAGTGTTTTTGGAGGTGAATGAGATGTAGTTGGAGTCAGAAGATTTGGTCAAGTCAGATGAGGCGATGGAGTGGGATTGGGCCTGACAGGGTTCTGTGATGCAACCTTTTTGTTTATTTAAATTTGTTAATTGGGTACTGAAATATCTATTAAAATCCTTTTGAGGAGGAATGGTTATTCCTTTAAAACTGAGGAATAGCCATAACAAGGGAATACTTATACCTGGTGATGTAAGTGCAATCAAATGACTAAATAGTTGGAATAACTATTCTATTGTAGGTCTGTTCAGCATGCGAAATGTGCGCTTTAGTCTGGTCAAATATCACATGATAGGCTCGCTCTTGTTACTTATGGATCAATGTCCCCTGGCATTTTTATAGTTCCTTTTATATTCTCAACTTAGAAAAACATGATTATGCATAAACCATGGTGGTGCTTTTGTCTTGTTGCTGAAATTGTAGTGTACAACCGAGGCCTCTGGTAATTTCTTTGGCGTATTCTTCTCTATACACATCTACAAGGCGATTAGTTCGTAATCAAAGACGATCAAGTTGACTCGGAGCAGAGCCTTTCTTCTGCTTGTTTTAGGGCGACATGGGGACGGTGAGGTGGGAGATGTCTTCAACTCTTCAACATTGCTCAATTAACTTCGGATTTGGATCAATGCAGATTCCACAACTTCATCTTTCTGAGTTTTAACTCAGTTTCAGAGTCTTGCTGGGATTGCACTTGCGTAATAGTCATTCCTAAAAAGTCATATTTAGTTCGAGTTTAATAAATATGAATGAATAAGATGAACAATATAAATAGAAGTGGATTCAAGGAATGTTCTTCAATAAGCAACAATGTTCCTTACTTTTGTTCCTAACTTGCAAGAACTTGACATAGCCCGTAAATTGCCAATCTTGCATTGCTGCTATTATGAAAGAACTAGTATACAAATTCAATTATGGCAATCCTAAAAGTTCACAAATTTAATGATAGAATCAACAATTTCCCATTGATTCAGAATATTGTCTTTAAAGTTGGAAAATTGTTTTGATAATTTTGCACAAAGTTTCATTTCTTGACAATGAAGTATAACGAGTCTAACCTTGAAAATGTTAGTATAATTTACCTAAAGGTATATAAGAGCATTATCATCCAGATTCTTAAAAAATTTGTCAATTTATTTTCAAAAAAGTTACTTTATCTATTTTATCATACAATTTCACAAATCACCCAACATCTCAGTTTTTATTTTAACATACAACTTATTAAAATAATATAAGCTACTCAATTAAATAATATAAATCTACAAACCATGAATAGTATAAAGAAGAGAGTAAGTGAGAAGTGAATAAAATAAAAAAAAATTTAAATTTACAAACCATGAACAATATTTTCTAAAACTAACAATATCGTAGCTGGGTTGCAAATTTTTTTTTAGAAATAATGATCTGGGTAATGCTTCTTTTTGGTGGGTTGATGGTTTAAAATAGTAATTTGGGGGGTTTTACACTCTCCAATGCTAATGCTCTAAGTGTCCGTTTGATAAAGATTACTTTTGCCAACTTATTTTACAATTCAACTTATTTTTGGTACTATTCATGAGTCCCATTGCACTTTTTGGTACTATTCATGGGTCTATTATACTATTTTAATTAACTTTTACCTTTATATACAATACTTTCAATAAAAAAATTTTAGTTTCAGAAAAATAAGCGAATCCTAAACGAACCCTAAGTAGTATTAACAAATTTCATCATGATTCATTAATATTAATTACTATTAGAGTGTTAAGAGTTTTGTAATTTAATTAGTAAATTCAAGGTGTTTTCAACTGAGGAGTTTAGGGATGTGTATGAATTGGGTTGAGGGATTTTTTCAATCAAACCTAACATGGTCAGTTTGGAAAAAATCTAACTAAACCCAACTCATCACAGGGGTCCAACTCAATCCACCTGGAATGGGTTAGGTCGGGTTGGACCCATGGATTGGACAGTTTTTTAATATTTTAATTTTTTATTTATAATTAAGCATTAGAATAATACCAACACAAATAAGAGTAAATTTATAACCAAATAAACCTGAGCATAACATCAAATCAACACAAGTTATTTTATTAATGCTTCAAATTTCAAAACCAACAGAAATAATCTATTGGTAGTGCATCAAACCAACACAAATAATCAAATCAAATGACATTGAATTCAGTTAGTAAGATATCAAATAATTATTTCTCAACTCAGTCGAGAAACAAAAAACAAAAAATAGTTCTATTATAAACAAGAGTAAATAATAAAACTATATATATATATATATATATATATGTATGTATGTATGTATTTATTATAAGTGGGTCGGGTTGAGTTAGGTAGATTTATGAATTTATTGACCCACACCCAACCCACTAATTCCTAAAATCGACTCAACCTGGTAGGTTGAGTTGGATATAATTGGATTGGTTTTGGCAAGTTGGCTACACACCCCTTAAATGTCCAAAATTTAATCTCCATCCCCTAACTATGGAATTATTTAAAAAAAAAAAAAAACTAGAAAAGTGAGAAAAATAAATAGAATCACACCTTTTGCCAAAATAAATAAATTGGATCCACACTACTCAAACTTCATAATCATGGCCTATTTTTATTATAGCAATTCTTTATCACTTGTAAAGACAAAAATGATAAGTGTGAAAGCTTGAACGGAAGGGAAAGAAACAACATTTTAGGGAAATGTCATTAGTCATTTTCAAAAGAAAAAGTGCATGCTTATTTTACTTTTTGGTTACGTTCCAAAATAGAATCATTAATATATATTACCTGGCGTCAATTAAAACCAAAGGGATCCGTGGCGCAATGGTAGCGCGTCTGACTCCAGATCAGAAGGTTGCGTGTTCGATTCACGTCGGGTTCAAGTCCCTTGTGGTCCCAACCTTTTTTTAAAAATAAAAAAACTTTTCGGGCCCAAAGCCCAATCACTAATTCCACTTGTCCTCCAGAACTTCAGCGAAACCTTTTTTCTTTTTTGGGCCAATCACTAATTGCCACTTGACCTGACCTCCTGACATTCAACGAAACTTAAAAGCAACTCATCCATAATTTCCGGATGTGTGAATACTTTGCAAAATAATTTGAAACAATTTTTATGTTTTTTGACCTCTATTTATAATACTTATTTTGTATAATAATATTTATGTTTTACCAAAATATTGCTAAATGCTTTGAATCTCAATTTTATTAATTCATATTTTATATAACAAATTATCATAGAATTGGTTTTCAAATATTAAATAGAATTGATCTACTAATCTAAAATCTTGAAGTTAGAGCAATCAAGTGTTTTGACATTTGTAGGAGACGAACATATTATATTATTTGTAGACTTTATTTTTTGAATTGATTAAATGATTTAGAAATTAGAAATTTAGAAATTTAAATTCAAAGTATAAAATACTTTCATAATCTAAAATCATAAAAATTCAAGCAACCTCTCAAATACTTCCTTGACTATTCCATTTTCACAACCAAATACTAAGCCTCATATTTCAAACACTCATTTCATTATCTCAACAAAAAGAAATTATTTGTAAGTACTGGCATATAGAGAATGTGAAAAAAACAATGGTTAAATACATTTCCATTTATCAAAATTTAATTGCCTTAGCAAGGCTTCCACATTAAAGAATAAAAATAAAGCACAAAAAACACCCTAAATGCATCATGGACTTTACTTTTATCGTCATGGCTCATAGGCTCATATCTATATTGCACTAAATAAAAATAAAAAACTACAAAAAACTCATAAATTATGAGCTCTTAAATAAATATATATATATATAAAAGCAAAAACTTCACGCGGAAAAATTTGAGGTTCTGCCATGTGGCGCACTTTATTAAGGGATTTGAAATACTCTTAGAGATAAGAATAAATTAAAAAATAGGGACTTTTAATTTGCTTTGGTTTAATGTTTTAAGACAACTTTTTGTTACATTTTTTATTTAATGTTTTAAGACTACTATTTGTTTTATTTGGTTCAATGTTTCAAGAATTTTCCTCTCTCTAACCTACAAAAAACTCTTTGCATTTCCGTTCACCATTTTCACTTCTACTCCTTTATATACACATGTCCACAACCCTTCATGTCATTCTATCTCAAATACACTTAGACAAAAAACGATTTCATTCACCTTCAGCTTTTCAATTACACCTATATAATTCCAACATTGTGGTACCATTTGATTGTTGTGATGCGCTTTGAGTTTTTGGGCGTTAGAGATTTTGGTTTGGAAAAGTCATAAATGTATGAAGTTTGTTATTTATTTTATTTATTTATTATTTTGTGTTAGAACTCATAATTTGTAGGTTTCTTTGTAAGTTTTTTACTACTATTTTGTGCGGTATGAGTCATAGTGATAAAAACAAAAGTTCATGATAAATTCAAGGTATTTTCCTCTTTTTCTTTTTAAAGGATACCGAAACCTAACTAAAAACAATTAAATTTTGATAAATGAATGTGTTTTTAGCCAATTTCTTTATGTTTGATCATGTTCTCTTTATGTTGATACTTACAAATGATTTCCTTAATTTTATTGAGATAATGAATTGGGTGTTTGCGATTGAGGTCTCCATATTTGGTTGTGAGAATAGAGTAGTTGAGGAAGTGTTTGGGGTGTTACTTAAATTTATGAAATTTTAGAATATAAAAGTATTTTATGCTTTAAATTCTTATTTATAGATTTCAAAATCATTTAAATAGTTTAAAAAATAAAATCTACTTTTAACGGTAAATATTATAATATGTTATAGTCTTATAGTGTTATACATTTTTTTTTTCAATAAAATATGAATTAAGAAAATTAAGTTTCAAAGTATTCAACAATATTGTAGGCAAATATAAACATTATACAACAAAATAAGTATTATATGTAGGTCTTAATATACATAAAAATGAATTTAAATGAAATTGTAAAGTAGTCTGTGTATCGTGTGGGACATCATCTAGTATAACAAAAAAGTAACTAATCTCATCAATAATCTATTAGAAAGTTTCTTTCTATTTCTCTTTAGTTCTGTAAAAAAAATAAAATTTTATGGCTTTCCCACACCAAACACCCAATGACCCAAAGCAATTACATACTATAGCCAACTCATATGGGTTAAGATTAGATGGGACAACGAAGTTGGAGCTAAGTACTTGTCATTGAAATGTTAAAGATAAGTAACATCATTTTTGGTCTGGATGTATTTTAGATAAGATGACATGAAGGGTTGTGGGCTATATATAAAACAGTAGAAATGCAAGAGGTTTATCTTGAACCATTGAACCAAAAAATACAAAAAGTTATACAATGAATCTTTCTTCTTTAATAGAAAAAGTCTTTAAACATTAAACCAAATAAACAAAAAGTCTATATTTTTTTTTTCAAACAGTGCCATGCTCTTCCACGAGGTTTCTGTTTATATATATATATATATATATATATTTTTTTTTTTTTTGGGTTCATTAGTCGTTACTTTTTTAAATTTATAACCAAACTTGTTCTTTGTCACGCAGTGTTTTTCTTTTTTTTGCCAATCACTGAATGCAGCCTGTGCCTAGAAACTCAATGACACTTTCCCAACAAAAACCCATACATTTTTGTCATTTATTCTTCAAATATAATTCATCCTTATAAGACAAGACACAGTTACATAAAATAAAAACTTTGGCCAAAAACTTTATAACTCAATTGGTTAGCCTCTCTTGATGTGAATATATATAATTTTTTGAATTGTCAAAAAAATAAAAGAGATCCTTTAATCATTACCAATGACAGTGAAACTGCAAAGTTGTGCATACAAATTAACTAAAGGAAAAGAAAATTAGATCCTAATGTTTCACCTTCAATTTGCAAGAATCAGTATATCTAAAAGGGATAATTACAGATAACCCTCCTGTGGTTTGAGCGAAAATCACTTTGCCTACCCGTGGTTTGAAAAGTGTCACTTAACCCACCTGAGGTATGTTTCCGTCACCCTCCGTAACCCACCTCGGTCTCTGCCGTTACAAAAACACCTTTTAACCCCAAAACAGAACATAACGCGAATCAAAACACCCAAAACTCAAAAACTTTTCGAGAGAGAGACCTGAGGTGCGATCAGGCTGTTCGTCGTGGTTTGGAGCGATTGGAGGGAGAGAAAGCACTTGTTTTCCATCATCGAAGCTAGGCAAGGTATGTGTGACTGCTGCATTTGTGTTCCCACCCACGTATTTGTGTTTGTTCTTGATTTAGGTTTTCAGAGTTTGTTCAAGTGCAAACTTACTGTGTGAAAGTGAATATTTGTACTTCCCAGGAATTGTGGTATGTTGATATGTCTTCATCAAGTGGTAATTTCTCGGGTTCATGTGGACACATGTGCAATGAGCAGACTTGTGTTTTGAGAACAAGTTTGAGTTTGAACAATTTTGGGAGGAGGTTCTTGGGTTGTAGCCGTTATAAGGTTGGTCCTAAGTGTCCTTTCTTTGTTTGGGTTGATAACCCAACCTGTCCTCGTGGGAATGAAACTGCCCCTTTGGCCATAGAGAAGATGTCTAGGCTTCAGAGTGCTCTCCAACTTGCCAATGAGAGGGAAAGGACAGCTCTGGAAATGGCAGAAGAGGCTAGGCAAATGGCAGAAAAGGCTCTTGAAGAGGAAGCCAAAGCGAAGGAGAAGGAGAGAAAGGCTCGAGCTGTCTGTGCAAAAGCTAAGGAAAAAGCCATGTTTGCTGAAGAGAAGCAGAGAATGTGGAAGTCCACATGCATTTTGTCATGGATCTTTTTTGTTATTGTTATGTTTTTGTGTTTTGGCTCAATTGAGTTTTCTGGAGTGAATAGACCTAGATTGTTGCCCTGAAGTAGTTAATTGGTTAGTAAGTAGGTTTTTTTTTTTTTTTTATGAAGGTTAGTAAGATAGTTATGGCAATGGTGTTAATGGATTTGCATTGTAACGGGAAACTTCATCTACTTATGTAATGTTTTGATGTGTCAATGAAAGAAGTATTTTGTGCATACCATAACAACCATTCAATGGAAGAAGTATTTTGTGCATACCAACCATTCAATTATTAAGTATTTTGTGCATACCAACCATTCAATTCAATTATTAAGTATTTTGTGCATACCAAATATTGGGCATACCATACCAACCATTCCACAATAAAAACTTCCATACACTATATTGGGAAAATATACTTGGACACATAATTTGGTTTAGACACATAATATACTTGGAAAAATACACTAATTTGATTTACACAAATAATGTTCCATACAGTTACCTGTGCATACTATAAAAACCATTCCACAATAATAACAACTTCCATTCAGTCTATATTGGACAAATCTAGTTGGACACAATTTGTAGAAGCAATAAATAATTGCTCAAAATAAGGTGACTGTACCTTAATTACAACTAGAGTGTATTGTACCTTAATTACAAAAAAGCACATTCCAAGGCTAGCTACATATATATATATATACACATACATATAATTGCTCAAAATAAGGTGACTGTTTTTTACACTAGGAGTGAAGTTTACAAAAAGCCAACAGTGGCCTTCACAAAAAAACAAAAGGCCCACATGTTCCCTAGCTGCCACTCCCAAGCTGGCATGCGCACCCACTAGCCTTCAATCTTTCTTGCCTTTAATCTTTCTTCTTTCCTCTTTCCTCTTTTCTCTTTCCTCCCACTGAATTCATTTTTGGTGGCCTCTGTGCAGCAAGCTGTCCTCTAGTCCTCACACCACCAGTGCTCTTATTTGTATTGGTAGGCTACAAATTAAAAATTAGATCCATATGTTAAAAAGTATCTCAGCAAAAACACAACCATCCAGGAAAGAGGTTACTGAACTAAGTTACCTGTGAAGAACTTTGTAAGGTATCCCAAGTCTCCCTAGGTGTGTGAAACTCTGGCTGTGAGGAAGAGAACCATCCTGCTCTCCTATGAGATGACCTAGGTTGATTTCCTTGCTGTGAGGATGAAGGCTGAGTGGCAGACATCATGTTGTAGGTCTGGGTAGGCTGCTGGGATGGTGGCTGGGGTGCAGGCTGAGGTGCAGATCTAGGTGCAGGCACCCCTCCCCTTGCCTGCAACAAAACCAAGTTTCAAGACAGTGTTTATTGTAAGTTTAAAAACAAGTTTTTTTTTTTTGCCATTTAAATCCTAATTACTTACAGTTTTTTCTCTTTCAAGTCTCTGTCTCCTCTGCCATGGTGTCTCCCCAGTGATGCCAGCCTTGCACCCTCTTGAGTTATGCCCTTCCTTTTTGCATTTCCCACATCTGACAGGTTTGTTCAGCCTACTTGCTTTGTAAGGGTTTCTAGGCTCATCAGAAGCCCTCTTTCTTTGCTTGGGTGGTCTGCCTGGTGGTTTGTATATGTTAGGTGCTAGGGGAGCAGGCTGTCCAGTCTCAGCCCATTCTGACTGGCCAGGCATGGGAGGAAGTACCTCCTTGTATATCTGCATATAAGTTTCTTTTAAGTAGCAAGGGTGGGTATAGTCTTCTGGTGTCTCAATGTTTGTATAAATGGCTGTTATGGCATGTTTGCAGGGAATGCCATTTAACTCCCAAGACCTACAGCTACATGTCTTATTGACCAAATCAACTACATGCCTCTCATACTGACTGCCTACCTCATAAAGAAAACTGCCAGCTGGGGTAGCACTAAATGGCTTACTTTCAACCTTTAATTTTTCCAACCTATCTTGTATGCTTGGACACAACTTTCCAGCATACTTCTGTATCCCTTCCTTTTTTGTGTAAAGCCTAGTCATAAGTCTAACCCCAATCCACTCCAACATTGCCAAGATTGGCTTGTCCCTAGACTTCAATATCATTGCATTAAAAGACTCACTTAAATTATTTACCTAACAGTCTGTTAAGGCCCTAGGAGTGAAGTGTGACCTTGTCCATTGTGCAGGTGCAATCTTTGCAAGATATTCATATGCCTTTTCATCCAAATCCCTTATGTACTGCATGCATCTCTCGAACTCCCTTACTGTTGTGGCAGCAGCACACCTCCACAGTGCATCCTTTAGCTCCAATCCCTTGTGATCAACTTTGAAATTGTTGTAGATATGTTTCACACAGTATCTATGCTCCACATTAGGGAATAGTGTCTCTATTGCAGGTATAAGCCCCTGCAAAAAAGCAAACAAACAAACAAGTTAGTTCAGCAAACAAAGTATTGGTCAAATGTAACTGAACAAAGCAAAAACTTGCATACCTTTTGCCTATCAGAAATAAAGACCAACTTCAGCTCCTCTGGCCTTCCTATATCCTCAGCAAAAATTTCTAAAAACCATATCCAAGAGTCCCTAGTTTCTTGTTCCACAACAGCCATTGCTACTGGAAAAATGTTGTCATTTGCATCCTTGGCAGTGGCAGATAAGATTTGCCCACCAAATCTGTGCTTTATGTGACAACCATCTAAACCTATAAATGGCCTGCATCCACCTAAAAATCCTACCTTTTGAGCATTGAACCTAACATACATCCTCTTAAATTTTGGCTGAGAAGTCTCATCAGCCATTTCGGTTTGCAGTATAACCCTGCTCCCCTTGTCTACAGTGTGTATCATGTGTGCATAGTCCCTAAGGACACCATACTGCAGTTGCTCATCTCCATTGATGAGATCCTTTGCCTTCCTCTTTGACCTATACACTTGGTTTACACTTAGGTCAACAGATAAATTTTGCATCACATGGTTGTGTACACCACTCAACTCCCAATTTGGATTTTTGCTAAAATCCTCAATGAACCTCTTAGCAACATAAGCTGATGTTGCTTGACTGTTTTTAAAAGACTTGGGGCAAGTACAGTCATCAGTCAAGGTCTTAATTTGAAATGTTAGCTCTCCACTTATTTGAGATGCATAACATCTCCACCCACACCCATTCTTGCAGTGAACTGATATCTTGGTCCTCTCATTAATTTTGAATTTGATGTCAACAGGTTTCTTGATTGCATACTCCCTCAAAGCAGCTCTGAACACATTTGCATTGGGAAACTTCATCTCCTTCTTCAGTACAACATTTCTCATGTCACTCTTGGCATTAAACTCTACCTGCTCAGGTACCTGCTCATCATCAGACCCATCCATGCTTACCAGGTCATCCTCAAGGGCTGGCTCAGCCCACTCAGGGTCTGCATGGACTGCATTGCTTGATTTTGGGGCTGTGTGGGGTGCATTGCTTGATTCTGGGGCTGGGTGGGGTGCATTGCTTGATTCTGGGGCTGGGTGGGGTGCATTGCTTGATTCTGGGGCTGTGTGGGGTGCATTGCTTGATTCTGGGGCTGTATTGGGAGTAGAACCTTGTGGTGCTGAGTTTTGAGCAGCAAATACATCATCACCAAATTCAGCCCCCTCTAGGCCTTCATTTAGCCAATCATCATCATCTTCATCTTCAACATCCTCAACATCTTCTTCTTCATCATTCTCATCATCATCCTCATCATCATCCTCATCATAATCACTATCCAAATCTATTTCATCCCTTAATGAATCACCACCTAAACCACGTACATCAACACCTGCACCAGCTGCCACTCCCCCTTTATCACCACCTACACTAGCTGCCACTCCCCCTCTATCACCACCTACACTAGTTGCCACTCCCCCTCCATCACCACCTACATCACCTACACCACCTACACCACCATGTGCCACTCCCCCTCCATCAGGATACTCAACTGCCAGTGGCTCCACATCTATGTCAGTATAGATTATGATTTTTTCAGCTGGCCATGCCCTATGAAGGGTAGTCATGTTTACAACATCTGCATCTGTTGCTATGTCTCTTAAATCAACTTGAAGATTACCTTCAGGAAGTAAGTACTTATATCTACTGTGTTCTTTAGGAGCACCAACTAGATGGCATAAATCCCGAATTTCAAAGTAACTCAACTTGTCAGGGTCAATATCTGTCAGTAAATGTACAGACCCACCCACATATTCAATGGTTGGCTCCTCCACAAAACATCCCCCAACATGAATTTCAATGTCAAAGGTGAAGTCAACCATCTGCAATTAAAGAAAGTAGTTTGTTTACACACTGACATGCAGAAAATGACAAGAAGCAAAAAGATACAACAAGTGTACTCATTGACAAATAAACTTGATTCTACATATATATGCAATCTGTTCAGGGTGTTTTTTGTTTTTTGTTTTTTTTGTTTTCTACATATATAGCCTCTAGTTTATTTTGTTTTCTGAGACTTCCAGAGGTAAAAATTGAAAGCCATATAATTGCCTGGTTGTGCATTGTGATTTATTTGTCTTACCCATATAAAGAGCAATTTCATTTGATATTTGATATATCATTTTTTTTAATGTTTTTTATAATCAACGTACCACCAAATAAGTTTGCCTGATTGTTCATAGTCCAACATTGTGTTGATTTCTAAATAATTCAAGTCGAAGTTGAACACAGATTTTGTTTGTTTGTTAATATTTCGCTAAAATGTGTACTTCCAACCAAAGTACTTGCGCATTAGCTACATCCTAAGCGATTCTACATATAAATAGCAAAATGCACATTTAACTTAACCTACAAAAAATAAAAATAAACATGCAGATGAACAGCAAAACCTAACAATATGGGTCGCGATAAAAAATTGACATCAAGAACACAAATGCAGCAGTCACACATACCTTGCCTAGCTTCGATGATGGAAAACAAGTGCTTTCTCTCCCTCCAATCGCTCCAAACCACGACGAACAGCCTGATCGCACCTCGGGTCTCTCTCTCGAAAAGTGTTTGAGTTTTGGGTGTTTTGATTCGCGTTATGTTCTGTTTTGGGGTTAAAAGGTGTTTTTGTAACGGCAAAGACCGAGGTGGGTTACGGAGGGTGACGGAAACATACCTCAGGTGGGTTAAGTGACACTTTTCAAACCACGGGTAGGCAAAGTGATTTTCGCTCAAACCACAGGAGGGTTATCTGTAATTATCCCTATCTAAAAAGAATAAGTTCTGCAAGAAGATAAATAATTGATCTACCAAGGCTCTCGGACTTATTAATCTTGATTCCTTGGGATTGACCATAATTTGACTACATTTATGAAGAGAAATAATATGAATGCTTTGCCACCCAATCAAATATATATAGAAATATTAAATATGAATAGGATTATAGGAATCTCCCTCAAAAAGAGAAAAAGAAAAAGAAATTAAAGCGGGTGGGTAGAACTGACGTGGTAGTTTTTTTAGCCATGTGTTGTCCAGTTGTCCATGGACCAAAGCCACTTGGAAAAAAAAAAAAAAAAAAAATCCATATATAATAGACCATTAACAAAAAGCACAAAATTAGAGACATTTTAAATATTTTTAGGATTAAAAAGGATTTAAAATTTTTTAGCACTAAGATAAAACTTGACCCAAATTTGAGGGAACAATTACAAAACATATATTTTTGCCAAAAAAAATCCCATAAATGTGCCTAGTGACATCATTTCTTGGCTTCTATTTAACTTAGGCAGTTCTATTTTGTCTACCTAATCACATTTCTTGCCAGATTAATTAATATGATTAGAGGCTAGATTATGTTTCAAACTTTATCAGTAAACTTATTATATTAAGCCCTTGGCTGAACTTTAATAACTCGTTGGTGGGTATAATCAGTTCACGCTATATCTGCAAATAGAAAAATCAAAAGCTATGGAAACTATAGAATCAAAAATGTCAAGAATTAACTGGAGTTTTAAAATAGGACACACGAGGCAGATTCGAATTTGTAACATTACCAACAATTAGTGCTGCTTGCTGACATGATCAATGAAAATTTCCCATTTGTTGTGTTTGATTAATTATGAACCAAATCTAACTTCAAGGTCAGTGGCGGAGCTAGGAATTTTTGTTTGGGGGGTCAAGTTGCAACACTAATATATTTATCAAGACAACCTCACATACACATATATGCACACGTTTTTTATATTATATATACACACTTTTTTATTTGATAAGTTTTATATATATATATATACACACACCAAAAAAAAAAAAAAAAACTTAATATTTTCAATCAAAATTATGTTTAATGGTGATGTTTCATAAAATAAAATTCATTTTTACCATTTTTATAGTGAAATTCTTAAAAAGTTTCATTTTTAATACAAATTATCAAATTTTATACTAAAGTAAGTAAAATTTTTTCAATTAAACTAATAAAATTTTCAAAAACATGAATGATCCAAAGTTTGGAGGAAGAAGTTAAGTTCCAAACATATTTAAGGCTATCTTGCTCTAACTCATTATGTGACAATTAAAGAGATATTTCATGTGTAGTTTTAGTGACAATATTTTTTTAACGAGTCAATCACTTGTTAATTGCCACACAACAGGTTGAAAAAGATATAGATCTAAACATATTTGGTACCAAACTTTATCAAATATTTAATAAATATAAGAGCATATTTTACAATAAAAAATAGAATTGCAAAAAATAATGTTATGTCTCTATAACTATTAAACCAATTATTTTTTTTAAGAGCATCATTGGACTAAATCAAATATTTAAGGGAGCCAACATTAAAATAATTATATATAAATATTTTATAAAATTTCAAAATTTGGGAGTGGGGGGGGGGGGGGGGGGGGAAGGCCCCCCCACCCTTACACATAGCTACGCCCCTGTTCAAGGTCAATGCAATATTCAAATTTGTGGTATATGATTTAGAAATTAGAACCAAATATAGGTTCAAGGTAAAAGCAATGCGATTTTTACGTTTGTCGTAATTGATACCTTCTTTTTTCTTTCGTTGAGGAACATGAAAATGGAAACTTTGCAATCTGCTCATAATTCCAAACTCAACCAATTTCTGCGCATATGAGAATTTACGAACTGAGGGTAACTGCACAATCTATAACTATTCAATGTAACTTAATTGGACGGCAAATTGAAACTTCTGCACCAAGGTTTTCAATTTTTGTGTGCATATATACAAGTTCCTACGAAGCCAGTAGGTGAAGCTAATATCAGAAATTTAGTACCATTGCGCATAGTATAAATGGAAGGGAAAATGGGTCTAAGAGTTTAGGATGCATAGTTCGTCATTTTGTCTAAATACATTAATACAAGATGCATAACAATCTTTTCGTACTAATACATGGAGAAGCCTAGTAGAATTCGCACTGAGGTTCAGGTAGTTTTCCAAAGGAATTTGAATTCAGTAATTTGTTTTCTACATTTAGTTATATTTTTCGTGTGGCTAGTGTGAAGTTGGTAATCGTAAAAAAGTGAGGTGGTGGTTACACTTGCAAAGCTATAACGTAGCTCAACATATGCTATTATTATTATTATTATTAGGGTCATGCTAACGAGTGCCCTTAGGACACTCATTAACAATCAATTTTAAGAAAGTTTTAACATCACTTTTATGAAAAATGAAAAAAGCTGTCAAAACTTTTTTTTTTTCTTTTCCTATAAAAACTTTCTTTAACTGGATTCTTAATCAGTACTCTAAAGACATTCGTTAGTATTTCCCTTATTATTATTATTATTATTATTATCATTTTTCTGAGGCACTCAACAATGTATGCTGATTGGTTTTCCAAAATCAATGCTAACATTGGAGTTTCCAAAAGACATAATAGTTCCAAAAAAGTTCATCCAAATGACCATTAGATTAACTTTAAACAATTTTGGCTTCGTGTGAATCTGAGTTGGCTTGGAGCCACAACCAATGATGTTATAAGTTATTACCACATTGAAAAATCCGATTCCTTTATGGCATGTGTTATGTTGGAGCAGACACGCACAAGAAGCAAACGTTCACACGCACGTACGTACCTTTTGATTTCTCATTGACTCCTCCAAAGCTTCTATATGGAGGCACACTATAAAAAGGATCGAAGACATTGCCTCTACAGAAGTTCACCTCAATTTATTCTCTTCTTCACTTTCGTAGGTCCTAAGCGTTTAGACATCCCAAGAGTTCTCCTTCTCATTTGCAAACTATATTCTTAGATATGAATGATCAGTTGATTCCGGGTCTTCCAAATGACATTGCCCATGAATGTATGTTAAGCATTCCATACAATCACTTATCCAAGGCTGCATTTGTATGCAAAGGTTGGAAGGTAGAGATTGAGTTACCAGAATTTCTTAAGCATAGGAAGGCAGCCAGCTATAGCCAATCCATCATTGTAATGGTTCAAGCACGGGTTAACGGGAACCAAGATTGCCAGTCAGCAAAATATCCACCTACGCCGGTTTATGGGCTCACAGTTTATGAGTCCAAAACGGGTATTTGGAGCGAGTTGCCCCCGATTCCCTGGCTTTCAAATGGGCTGCCCATGTTTTGTTGGTTGGCGGGTGTTGGGTCGGATTTGGTGGTGATAGGTGAGTGGGACCCGAAAACTTGGATTGTGTCCAATAATGTGTATATTTATAATTTTGTGTTGGCCACATGGCGCCATGGTGTAGATATGCCAGGTGTGCAGAGATCTTTCTTTGGATGTGCGTGTGATGACGATTGAATGGTGTTTGTTCATTGTTGTAGGTGGACATGATGATAAGAGAAATGCACTGAAATCTGTGATAGCATATGTTATAACAAAAGATGAGTGGATTCCATTACTTGACATGGAAGTGGGATCAAGTAAATAAGGATTACTTTGTGGCTGCAGAACCCTTCTATGGTCTCACGTTTAAAATGCGACTTTAAGTTTTTCTTTAAGCCGCGTTTTTTAAAAACGCGGCTTTAGTCTATCTTGAGCTGCATTTTTTATAGCCATGGCCCAAAAAAATGCGGCCCAATACCCCTGCGTTTTGTAGTGCAACATGTGTCCTAAGGCTTGCGTGGCAGGTGACAATGGAAAGTTGTACATGTGTTGGGCAAGTGAAGTGGCGACACTAGAGAAAGATATTTTGAAGATAGTAGCTCAGTTGCCTACTGAGTTGGGTGATGTGACTTATATGACAACATGGCAGGAAAAGTTAATGGTGATTGGGTCTTCAAACTTTGGTGTGTCCCACTTGGCTTACATGTTGGATTTGATCAATTACACGTGGACAAAAGTGGAGTCGCCTAAGGAATACTCTGGCTATGTTCAATCCAGCAGCTATTTGGAGATCTGAAAATTTTAATGTAATTATTTTTTCAATTGTAGCATAATTGGAGTATAATTAGATAATGTTTGTATTTAACCAATCTTCCTTGGAAAATAGTAATATAAAGATTACTACAAATTTTTTTACCATATCTACTTTACAAACACATATCAATTTTTAAACAAACACAAAAAAAATTCAATAAAATATTTATTATTTGTTGATGTGTTACTAATTACAATCATTACTTTATAGTAAAATTGATAACTTAGCAATTTTCCTTTAGATAAACTATATACTTGAGAACCCCTAAAGTCAGTCTGCAATAGAGGTTAAGGCAAGATATCATTCACTAATTTAATTTTTTTGTTGATAATTCCCAAATTGTAAGATAGGGCTATTCTTATAACAATAGATCGAGTAATATTATGTTCATAACATTTTCACAGCAATTTCACTATAAATGTTAGGTGACAAACAATGCTGTTTAGTAAAAAAAAAATGATGTTAATGATGAGTTCAATTTAGAGACTTTGTCAATTAGAAAGGGCTAGAATCTCCTTAAAGAAAGCTTGATTTTTGTGCTTTAGCCTGAGTGATTTTATTATAATTTCTATTTTCATATCTTTAATTAATTTTCCTTTTCCTTTTCTTTTTAAATTTTTTTTATTATCACTAACACAAATAGATTATGAATATTTGAAAATTTTGTGAAATAAAGGAATTATATCACTAACCATGTATCATTTATTATAGGTTAGCACCTATGACCTATCATTATAGGAAGAGTAACATTAGGGACTTTCAACCCAAAAAACACAAAAATGAAAAAGAGTAATGTTTGGACATAGTTTTTCACAATTATTGGTATTTACATAGTCCCATTATTGATACCATGTTTATTAGTATCAATCATAATATGCCAGCTCTATTCATTGGTCCAATCTTAGGTTAAAGTCAAATACAGTTTGACCTCTAAACCAGGCTACAAATTGGGTAATGTAGTTAACTGGGTGAAATTATGGCCATGGGGTCAAGCTTTGGATGGGCCTTTCTATTGGGCTTGAAATTTGGCAAAAAAACATATTTGTTTGGGTGAATGGAGGGATTGCTATTTTCATTAACCGAAATAACATTGCAAGGAAGATGCAGAGTGACATCGTTTCACAAAGGGTGACACAATCCTAGAGCAACACACAAATCTTTGGACCATTACAAATGATGTCATTTGGGTGAGCTTTTGAAACTTTTCTTGCGTCTTCTTCTTCCTTGAGACGTTCCTTGTTGGGCTATGAGTGAGAGAGAGAGAGAGAGAGAGAGAGAGAGAGAGTTTTAAGTAGGCTTTGTCGTCTACTTCCTCCCTTTCCAAATCATTCTAAAAGTTTGCTAAGTCTGTTTCTTCGCATCTAGTCTTTGAGGCCTCAATATAATTTTGATGCACTCAGATTGTTATCTACAGATCTATTGCCTTGCGCGCTTTGCATCTGGAGAAAATTCATGAAGATGTGAAGCAAGGGTGTCGAAAAAGATGAAGAGTACCAACCAAGTTTCTGGTTGGCTTAAACAAATTCTGAAATTTGAAAAAGATGTGAGCAGAACTCTGAAAGACGGTGAGGAACAAGATCAGAACAAGTGTCTCGGAGGTTTTTGTCCCAAAAATTGTCTGTCAAGGTCAAACTATAAACTCAGAGCGATTGTAAGAAAAAAGCTAGAAGAAGTAGAGAAACTGAAGACAGGAGGTCAATTCAATGCTACGGTTCAGAAGGGTCATGATCCAGTTGAGAAGAACCTATTGGCGTGACTGTTGGATTCGATTTCACGCTTCAAAAAGTCCGGCTATGTATTGAAGAAAAATTCTTAGTAATTAAAAAGATAAAAACAGGTGTCATATGTGAGTAAAGAAAAAAAAAAAAAAAAAAACGCATTCTGATTACGTAACACATTAAGTTTAGTGCAAATTAATTATTTTAAGAATACAATCAAATACAATACAATTCACGCCATACTTCAGCAAATTCTTAATTATTTTAAGAATAAAATCATTTTCTTCTTTTATTGTTGAACACGTCATCCAATACTTCAGCATTTTGCAAGCCATCTTCCTGAATCAATCTTCAAGCAGTTGCCTACTGAAATTGTGCAGTGAGTCAGTTCATCATAATCACAATCAGTCATTAAAGACATACATTTTCAAAAAGGAAGAAAAATAATGAGATTGTAAACTAGAAGTAACAAACCACCATTAATAGTTCAACCCAATAAACTTAACATAAATAAATCACATATATCCTTTCACCCTGCTCAGTTAATAGTTCAACCCAGTAACCAGGGACTTAGAATTCGTATTAGAACCATTGATTTCATAAGAAAAACATTAAAAAAGAAAAAAAGAAAACCCCCACTACTTAAATTAATAAAAATATTGATTAAAGTCTTGCAGTTATAGCTCAACTAGATGACACCTCCTGCTTCTTTTGAACAAAAATAAAATCAAATTGGGGTGGACAATTTTAGGCTTAGAAAGTCAGGTTTAGGAAAAAATAAAAACAAAAATTCGATACAAAGTGAGAAATATATATAGTAGTAAGATTAAATAAAGGAGTTTATCAGTCGAAACTAATTGTAGACTAAACACTGACATAATTCTCAACATATAAAATATGGGAACATAAACAAGTAATGTACACAAGCACTACTTACCTCAAGTACACAAAAGCAGGAAAGCGCAAATCAAATCGCAGTAGAAGAACTTGCCCCAACATCTTCTAAATTTTTTCCCGAATGCCTATACAATAAATATAATACATCATCATCCCTTGAAGCAAAATAAACACGCCAAAAATTAGTAAAATGACAGAATTCTTTTTTTTTTTTTTTGAGGGAAAGTGAAATGCCCGAATTGAAATCCAGTTCTATATGTTGAAATATGAGAAGCTGTGAAGGTGTTGTGAAGGTGATCTGTAGCTTGAAGAACAAATGCAGAAGATGAGGACAGGGGTTTAAGTTGAAGTTCAAATACCGCTGCATAAGCTACTGTCGTTTAGTATAAATATGTGTAAAACTACTTATAGTTTAGTTCTAATTAATTAGATAGTTTTTAGTTAACAGATGTCAGTTGATGATTGGTTCCAAGTTATTAGTTGGTTAGTTAGGATAGTTTGTTATCTTTCCCGCTTTGTTAAGTTTATATAAACTCAGTGTTTTGTTCTGATCATTATTCAATGAAGCATTTTCACAAATATCAATTCTCTCTCTCTCTCTCTCTCACCTCCATAGCCAAAGCTTGAAACTTTGTTACTACCTATTAACTCTAAAAGATTAAAATAATGATGTGCAAAACTCAAATCTAAGGTCTTAAAAAGTCCTAATACCACTAATTAGGGCCAAGATCCAAATTAACTAATGACAGAGCAACTAATTAAACTTGACCACAACCAGCAACAATATGGTTAACAGTAGCAACAATTCATCAAAATAATTAATAATAACTAAACATATATATATATATATATATATAAGTCCAACGACATAAATAATGTTTTTTTGTTAACAAAATTCCATTTAAAACTTAATCAATAGTATCCCAAGTCATTCTTGAATTACACTTAAAATAAATCCCATAAAACAACAAAGGTAGATACATATGTAATTTTTTTTTTTTTGGGGGGGCGGGGGGGGGGGGGCGCGGTGGGCTGGGGGAATAACATCCATATGTCAATTCAAGCATCCATTTTATACTAACAAAAAAAAATTACAACCTTCATTTCCATATAATTACATAGCTATTTTTATTAAATTTGATATTTGGAATTGTGATCAAAAGTATCAATTTCTTCCATTTCTCATTGTTGTACCTATTGAATTAAAAAAAAAAAAAAAAAAGAGAACAAAGAGCTACATCTTCAATTGAGGGCCTCATTACCCTATAATGGATGACACAATTTATATATAAAAGGAAGTTATGTTCTAGCTTTTGCCTAAACTATTTTATTTCCTACCCATGAGACACAAAAAAAATATCTTGGATCAATAGTGCAATAGATGAAATTTGGAAATTTTGGACTTATGGTATGTTCTTTAAGTTCATTAACATTAAACTCACCACCCAAGTGGCCCTAAGAGGCACGTATATATATGTACAATTTCCAAAAAAAATAATAATAATAGCAATTGTATGTCCAAAATCAATACTGATATTAGTGACAAATCTCAAGTCTCAACTACTTAGATGAAGCATCAATTTGATTAAAACAGATCATCTATTTAATTTTAAGAAAATACCAAATTGTCAATGCATAAACCCTAATTTCACAAACAAATTTGAACTGACAGCATATGGTTTAGAACTAGAAGAGCACAACCAATTTAAGCTAAGGAGCTGAATTTGAAGCTCTTAGTGACTTTACCCGGCATGATGGACGAATTTTGAACTGAAAACTTGCTTAACTGCTTCATCCTTCCAATGCAACCTACCCCACCACATTTTATGTCCGTGAATTAGACTGTTCTTTGCGCTGTCGTAACCAAATGGCAGCTCTTCTAAATTACGACATCCTACTACCTCAATCTTTCTGAGCGAAGGAAAGGGCAAGACATGCGGGCATATTCTAAGTAGGTGTGGCAACCTAAACAAACTTAGAACCGTAATACTTGAGAATATTGTTTCTATATTTGTTTCGTCTCCCGATCCCGACAATGCTATACACTCACGTAATTTTTGACAGTTACGTAATTCAAGATTTTGAAGGAGTGGAGCATAAATGAGCCACGTCACATCTGACAAGGAGTAACAATCTTGAATAACTACCTTACGAAGGAGTGAAAACTCATGACTTGGGTAGTACGTTCCGGGGGAAATTTTCACTTCTTCTAACTTTTCACATTTACATAATTCAAGATGGTCACATCATCGCATGAGTAGAGGAAGAGTTTTCTTATGCACCGTTGTAACTTCTGCGTTCCCATTAATTTTTCGACGGAATCTTTGTTACTAATGGCAATGCAGACTTCACTCAAGTGTTGTAAGCCATCCAAATACATTAACAATTGTGGGTCATAGAAATAATGTCGGAAATAAGGATATTCATCATAAGGACCGAACCAACTAAATATTTCCAAGAACAGAAGTCTTGATATCAATTCCGCTAGCATTCCCCTAATTTTTGTTTGATTTAATATCAAGCACCTTAATTTTTCCAAACGTTCAAGTTCAATCGGCAATATTCTGATAGCGGTTTGAGAGACATTAAGATATTCCAAGTTGATTAATTTACCAATCTCCGGGGGTAACTCACGTAAGAGAAAACTATTTGACAAATCCAAGAGTGTCAAAGCAGACTTCAAAGGGAAGAAACCAGCTGGAAATGTTGTTAACATTGGAACCTTACAAATCATAGTACGGAGATTCGGTAACTGCGTGACATTTTTGCAGAAATGTTCTATGCATGACGGTGAAGAATTTATGAGGACATCATCTATACTATAATCCCACAAAGACAACCTTTCTACTCCATTCCATATTCTTAATCCGCATTCTTCATCTGACTTAGCATCTCTTTTGATGAATATTGCAACCTTGTCTTTACATTCCCACCAGGCCATGTCACGAATCAAACTGTGAATCTTAACGAACTCTTCTGATTCACCACTCTCTAGTAAACATGCACACTTTAGACTTCTGATTATATATTCTCCATCACGGTTATATTTATCAAGAAACCCTTCTGCTCTCCAATATTCAATGAGTTCTTCTATACTGATGTTATATCCATCAGGGAATAGACAACAATATAAGAAATAAGACTTAAGGGTAGCATTCTGCAGTTTTTCGAAACTAAACTTCAAAGGACGCAGAACAGAATCCATGCCTGGAAACTCTGAAGGAGTGTTCCTTAATGCGGCTATTTCAGACTCCCAGTCTTCTGGATCTTTCCTACTAGCCATTGCACGCCTAACCGTAACGAGAGCTAGCGGCAAGCCTTTGCATTCTGCAGCCATAACTTCTGCAAGCTCCGGTATACGTGGATCAGAATTTAAAGTGTTTTCACCTGCCTTCATCCGGAACAAACATAAGGCTTCTTCTTGTGTTAAACACTCTACCTTGATATTTTTCTGAGCTTCCATGAGGCCACAAACTTCCTCTGATCTGGTTGTAAATATTACTTTGGACTCATTCTGATAATTTGGAACAGGAATTCCTACAATGTTGAGATCAAGCCATTCCCATATATCATCTAACAATAACAAAAACTTTCTCTCTTCTAGCCTACGGTATATTTGAAAGGCAATATCCTCTATAGAACCCACTCTAAAGCCTTTAGAGAGACCCAATTTTTGGGAAATTGTTTTCTGAATTTTTTTCACGTCTGGTTGTTTTGATACAGAAACCAAAATTACTTCAACAAAATCATGGGTTTGGCTCAAGAACAGATTGTTTATTCTTTCAAGGAGGGTAGTCTTTCCGACACCCCCAATTCCATATAAGCCAATGATTCCCAGACTCTTGTCTTCAATGCATCTCTGAACGATTTGAAGCATGGGATCGAAACCCACAGTCTCATTCATAGGCTTCTTGTTAACGGAATTATGCATCTTTGCAACCACAACGTCAAATCGACCTTTATTCTTCAGCTTTTCTACTTCGTCGAGCATTTTGCTTACTCTTTTTCCTAGCTTATAGCTTGGCCAACAGTTTTTGGGACAACAACCTGCGAGACACTTGTCCTGCTCTTGTTCCTCAACATCTCGAAGAGTTTTGCTCACATCTTCTTTCAGTTTCTGTACCTCATCAAACCAGCCAGCCACTTCTTTGGTAGGCTTCGCGAGTAGTAATAACTCTTCAGTTTGGACCCTTTGCTGCACATCTTCATAGATTTGCATGAGTTGCTCCATAGTAACTCCCAAGGAATTGAGATTTTCTTTCAAATCGCGAATGAGGACTGCACGCTTGGACCCAGAATGCCATAGGCACAACCCAATTTCTTTAATGACTGGGATCACGAACATGCCACAAGTCATGACTGTGGGTGACTACGAAAACAAATTTTGAGGAAAAATTGTCAGCTAAAAGGAGGTGGAAAATGAGAAAAGAAACCGAAAAGAGACTGAAAAAGGGTTGCTGTGAATGGAAGAGATGCTATTTTTTTCCCCCTCTCTTTTTGCAGATTAACTCGTGGCTAGTACTGACTGTTTAGATACCAAGATTCTAAGATGCTATTTTGAAATTAATCCTAAATTTCACTATTTAAGTGGACTAAAGAATTTAGAATTTGGTTTTTGAAATTATAGTTTTTAAGAGTATGTGAATATCTATAACTTATTTTAGGAAATGACATGTAAAGTGCATGGATATAATATAACTTTATAGTACATTTTAAAGGAATTAAGGACATATGAAGTCAAGTGTGATTTACCTCACTTTTTTTTTAGAAAGGCATCAATTTAAATTGAATCGCAAGTAAATAATACTCATGCAAAATAGACAATAAAGTAAATGGTCATTTTTTTTTGGGGGAGAGAGGAATTTTCTGGCTTGATTGTGTGGTTCATCCATGGTTTTAAAAACTAGACAGAAAATCAAGTACCAGTTTGATTAGGTGAAATCGCCCAGGGTCCGATTCATTGATCGATTCAGTTTTTAAAATCATGGGTCCATCGGCTTAATGAAGATTTATTTTGAAAAAAAAAAGGCTTTTGTTTTTGGAAAATGAGGGTTTTCATAGAAATATCATGGTTTTTTTTTTTTTTTGGAAGAAAAATTCCCTTGGGGTAATTAAAAAAAAAAAACTCATGAATTTTTTGTGAAAAAATTTCCTAAAGGGATTTTAATAAAAATTTCACGAGTTTTGGATGGAAAATTTCCCTTAGGGATTTTTACTTAAAAATTCATATGGGTTTTGAAAATGAGACTTTATGGATCTATTTTTTGGAAAGCTCTTTTGAAAACAATGGAAACACCTTTTTCTTTTGGTGGAAACCATTTTGAAAAAAAAAAAAAAATGAAACCACTTCTTTTTGAAAATTTTATTGAAATTATAGCAAACGATGTTTACACAAAGCCATTTTGTTTTAGGGTTATAAATTTACAATGATAGCTGGCAAGCACATGAAAACCCATTTTTATTCAAGGGCAAAATAAATAAATAAATATATATATATATATATATATATATATATATATATAACCACATGAACAGTAGTAATATAATCCCAACAACATAACCAATTATCACACAAAAATCCTATGCTAATTAAAGACATATGCATTATGTTCTCCAAATAGTACAAGCATAGATTTAATGAAATATACATCACCATGTTCATATAGTCATATTATTCAATTACGTACTTCGAGGACAAAATATATGAGGTAGACATCAAGATGGGTATGGACAGAATGTAGATTGGCCATGCAACAATGGGTAAGCCATGCAAGAGTAGGTAGATGTGAGATTTCAAGCATAAATTCAAGCAAGCATCATCAAGTTATATCCATGTAATCAAACATCAAACATCAACCATCAATCATGTGATTTAACCAATAATCAAAGGAATTGAAATGGGTGTACTACTTATCAAAAAGGGGTAAAGCAAATAAAGCAAAGTAGGATGAAAACATAGCATTATGAACATATTCATTGTACAGCGGCATTGCTTGATCTCCTCTATAAGGAGATTCAAGCTTTAAATTCCTTTTTTTTTTTTTTTCCTTTTCTTTTTGGTAACAATTGAATTATGATTTTATATAAAAAAAATATAAATACACAAAATTGAGTTTCTTGCCAAAGATGGTACATAGCACACAAATATGTTTCTCAAAAAAAGAGAGCACACAAAGATAACAACCGAAAAACCAAAGAGAAAATCCGTTATACTATTTTTTTTTTTTAATGAGTACCCCACAACTAATTTTTTCCCTCATTTCATTTTTTTCAATACGTTTATTTATCTAAAATTTTTGGGTGAATTGCAAACTACACCCCTAAAATTTGGAAGTGTTAGGATTTTACACCTTGAAATTTTAAAAATTTGGATTTTACCACCTGAATTTTGAAAGAATTTATATTTTACACCTTGATGTTTCAGAATTTGGATTTTAACTCTCTAAAATTTAGGGGTGTTTGGACTAATTGTTTAAAGTTTGGAGGTGTTTAGATTTTACACCCTGAAGTTTCTGAATTTTGGGTAAAATCCAAGACCCCGAAACTTTAGGGAATAAAATCCAAATTCTAAAATTTGAGGGTATAAAATCCAAATTTTAAAATCTCAGGGTAAAAAATCTAAACTCCCTTAAACTTTAGAGGTTAAAATCCAAATTCTAAAACTTTAGAGTATAAAATCCAAATACCCCAAACTTTACGAGTGTAGTTTGCAATTTAAACAAATTTTGTTATGACTTATCATGATCAGGTCTCTCATCCTATTCAAATCACTTTTGGTTGGAGACAACTACACTCATTAGTCTCAAGTTTTGTGCAGTGCAAACTGTAGCTTTCTGTGAATGTGATTTATAAGTTCTAATACAAAGATTAAATAGAGAGAATGTGATTTATAAGTTCTAATACAAAGATAGGTCACAAGCTCTACTCAAAAGTCATGGCAATAGGAACAATTGCAACTATAATAATCATAATAATTAATATACATTAGGTTCAAAAGTTGAATAATATAAATCCTGTTCTTTTGTAAATAAAACTCCATTTTAAAACTTGATCAATAGTTCAAAAGTCTTAAGAATCAATGGTATAGAGTTCAAATTTCCTCCCCTCTTATTGTAACGATTATATATATAACCCTTAATCAACAGAATTCCTAATCATTCTCAAATTACAATCAAATCAAATCCCATGATATAAGACTAAAAGAAAAAGACTTTAATTTCCATATGTATCCAAATATTAGAAATTTAAGGCCTATTATTGAAAATTCCCAATCTAGAAAAAATCCTATTTAATTAAAAGTTACATTTGAAATTGGCATCATCATCAGACACAAGTTTCCCAGCCATATATGATATATCTTTAAGTGAGAGTTCCAAGGAATCGCATAACTTGAGAAAACACTTGTAAGTCTAAAATCACTTAATTTAGAGCAAATAAGCCGTTAACAACAGATTAACTTGAAATTAATACAAAATTTACTTTCACCTTGCAAATTATTGATCCAAACCAGTGATTAAGGACTTGAACTCCATATTAGAACCCTCAATTTCACAAGAAAACATTGAAACCCCAACGCCGAACGCCAACGTGGAATCGACCTATATTCTTCAGCTTTTCTACTTCGTCGAGCATTTTGCTTACTCTCTTTCCTAGCTTATAGCTTCGCCAACAGTAGTAATATAATCCCAACAACATAACCAATTATCACACAAAAATCCTATGCTAATTAAAGACATATGCATTATGTTCTCCAAATAGTACAAGCATAGATTTAATGAAATATACATCACCATGTTCATGTAGTCATATTATTCAATTACATGCTTGAAGGACAAAATATATGAGGTAGACATCAAAATGGGTAAGGACAGAATGTAGGTTGGCCATGCAACAATGGGTAAGCCATGCAAGAGTAGGCAGATATGAGATTTCAAGCATAAATTCAAGCAAGCATCATCAAGTTATATCCATGTAATCAAACATCAATCATGTGATTTAACCAATAATCAAAGGAATTGAAATGGGTGTACTACTTATCAAAAAGGGGTAAAGCATATAAAGCAAAGTAGGATAAAAACATAGCATTATGAACATATTCATTGTACAGCGGCATTGCTTGATCTCCTCTATAAGGAGATTCAAGCTTTAAATTCCTTTTTTTTTTTTTTTTGGGTAACAATTGAATTATGATTTTATATATAAAAAATATATATAAATAATCACAAAATTGAGTTTCCCGCCAAAGATGGTACTGTTGTTGCAACTAAAGTCCCCGTAGAGCACACAAAGATAACAACCGAAAAACCAAAGAGAAAATCCGTTATACTATATATATATATATATATATATATATATATATATATATATTTTTTTTTTTTTGATGAGTACCCCACAACTAATTTTTGCACTCTCATTTCATTTTTTGTTTTCAATACATTTATTCATCTAAAATTTTTGGGCGAATTGCAAACTACATCCCTTAAGTTTGGAAGTGTTTAGATTTTACATTCTGAAATTTTAGAATTTGGATTTTACCCCTTAAATTTTGAGAGTAGTTGTGTTTTACACCTTGATGTTCCAGAATTTAAATTTTACCCCCTAAGATAAATGGGTGTTTGGATTAATTGTTTAAAGTTTGGGGGTGTTTAGATTTTACATCTTGAAATTTCTGAATTTAGGATAAAATCCAAAGACCCCGAAACTTTAGGAGATAAAATCCAAACTCTAAAATTTCAAAGTATAAAATTCAAACTCTAAAACTTCATGGTATAAAATCTAAATTCCCTTAAATTTTAGGAGGTAAAATCTAAATTTTAAAATTTTAGGATGTAAAATCCAAATACTCCCAAACTTTAAGGGTGTAGTTTGCAATTTAGACAAATTTTGTTATGAGTTAGCATGAGGT
Source organism: Quercus parvula (assembly GCA_030820535.1). Lineage (NCBI taxonomy): Eukaryota > Viridiplantae > Streptophyta > Magnoliopsida > Fagales > Fagaceae > Quercus > Quercus parvula. Next base: position 57,923,697 of record JAUAME010000002.1, read on the forward strand.
CTCTCATCCTATTCAAATAATTTTTGGTTGGAGACAACTACACTCATTAGTCTCAAGCTTTGTGCAATGCAAATTGTAGCTTTCTGTGAATGGCCAACACAAAGCTTCTTCATAAAAAGAAGTCAATAATGCCTATACTCTGTTTTTAAGATTGGGAACGGACAAACCCGAATGATATTTATAACTTTGTTTGAACTAACCACATCCCATGTTGAGTTTTTTTTTTTTACCTATAACCCTCAATAATATATATATATATATATATATATATATATATTTATTAAGAAACAAACATTAGATAGAGGGAATGTGATTTATAAGTTCTAATACAAAGATATGTCACAAGCTCTGCTCAAAAGTCATGACAATAGGAACAATTGCAACTATAATAATCATGATAATAAACATTAGATTCAAAAGTTGAACCTTTAATACAAAATTTGAGTTCCAAGGAATCGCAAAATTTGAGAAAACAACACTTGTAAATCTAAAAATCCCTTAATTTAGGGCAAATAAGCCGTTAACAATAGATTAACTTGAAATTAATACAAAATTTACTTTCACCTTGCAAATTATTGTTCCAAACCAGTGATTAAGGACTTGAACTCCATATTAGAACCCTCAATTTCACAAGAAAACATTGAAACCCCAAAATGGCCTAACCTTAGTATCAGCAGTCAAATCTTAAATTAATCAAATTCAAACCAATTTTAGTTGAAGATATCAAGTTCCAACTACTATTTCTGGAGAAAAGAAAAAAGTCACAACTCACAGATACTTGATTGAAGCATCAATTTCTTTCTGTCCTAATTTCATTTGAAGAAAAGTCCAATTTTGTCAATGAATAAACTCAAAACTGGCCAAACTTCCGACAATAAGCTCAATAGTTTCTGTCAAGACTTAGTCAACTCTCAATTGTAAAAGGAATTTATATCGAAAATTAAGCATTTTTGGGAAAAATCAGGGGCGTTAGCATACTTTTTAGAGGAGCACTAAGATTTTAAGCTAAGGACCAGAATTTGAACATTTTTTTGACTTACCAAGAGACGAATTTTGAACTGAAAACTTGATAAGTGGATGCACCCTTCCATTGCTCTTCTTAGCACTGTAGGAATCAAATGGCAGCTCTGTTAATTGTTTACTCTGTAATCTGTACCTCAATCTGTATCATGGAAGGAAAGGCAGAAAGGGTAATGCAGGACGGTATATTCTCTTTAGGCTTGGCAGGTTATTCAAACTTGCATTTTCTGCCAATTTGTCTCCTATCTGTTATTTCCACTAATCAATCAATATCAATAAATATATATTATATATATATATATATATATATATATATATATATATATATATATATATATAAAAGCAAAGACCTTACGCAGGAGAGCACGAAATTTTGCCAAGTGACACTCTCTTTGGAAAGATAATTGATTTTTTTTTTTTTGAAATAAAATACATCATTCTTAATTTATTACACTTATTAGATGCCACATCAGTTATTTACTAAACTCAATAGATTTTAATTAGTAATAAATATGACTAATGGATAAGATAGAGGGATGTTAATCATCAAAAACTCTTTGTTTTCCTTATTCCTCCATCCAAAGGTTTTCTTATGTTTATGCCTACTCCTCTTCCCTTATAACTAAATGCCTACTCTTCCTAAACCAGTACATGCCTTCTCCTATGCCTATGTTGCTAAATTACCGATTCTATGTTCTATAATTTGCACAAACTGAAATAGCATTCAGATTATTTAAGAAACACATGAAATCATATAAAAATCACCAAATTAGAGTTTAAAATTATAATTAAATTTTTAAAAGAAATCTAGGCACATTTGCACAAAAATTTCATGTAACAAAGTCACACTTAGGAATATTGGACCATTTTTCCTATGTATAAATAGAAGGGTCCCAATGGGATGAGGGGGCTAACAATTTTCTCTCCAAAACATTTATTGTAGGAACACAAAAGTTTTCCATTATAGACTTTTCACGATTAAAGAACATGACTTGCCAACTAATCAAACTAGAGTTTTTAGTACCTACAACAATTTCACCACATCAAGAACAAACCCTAGTGTATACAATGTCAAATTCCATAGTCTCCTGTTACATCAAATGAGTGTTTAATTTTTTTTCGCAATGTATTGAATAGTAAAGCTTTTGGGCCATAGTCTCAATTACAACTCTCAATCATGTTGGACTTGGATGACACCTATCAACAATGTATCATTATGAGATGCAGAAAAAATTTGGAGTGTACACAACATTTAGTGTGGATGGGAAGAAATTTCATCCTATTCCAATTGGTTAGGTTAGTAAGGGACCTATTCCAATTTAATGATTCTGGAATTTTGTATACAAGTAATAATCAAGGAAACTTCCACCTAAAATAAATTAGACTTTTGGCAAGAGAGAAAATTGATGTCTAGACAAATCAACCTAAGGCCGACCAAAATGGACCATATTCTTAATTTCTTATCTCTATTTGTTCCATGTACAAGACTTATAGTCAATACTTGGCGTATAAAAGTTGAACATCTTATCTAAAGTCCATCCATTGAAAGCTTGAGAAAAAATTCATTTAAACCAACGCAATATATAAATTATAAAGGAATCAAAGAAAAATTGTTAAAAATAATGAAAATGAAAATTTAATCTAATTTAATTTACTTTTTCTTTATAATTTATGTACAACATTATTCAAAATTTTTTTACATAAAATATCATAAAATTATCCGTGCATCGTATGGGTAACTTACTAATAATAGATAAGGGGGGGGGGGGGGGGGGCCAGGATGGCCCCTTTAGCTTTTGAAATTTCTTCTCCTATAATTTCTAAGTTGATAAAAATATTAATTTGATTACAATCCAAATCCTTCATCTAATCCTTTATTAAAAAATCTTAATTAAAAAAAAAAAATACTTGATACTACACGTGTAGAATTTTTTTTAGATTAAAAAAAAAAAGATATAATTTTTCTTCTCTGATAATTTCTAAGTTGATAAATAGATATATATTTTTTTGTTCTTGTATTTTTGTTCTATAATTTTTAAGTTGATAAAAATCTTAATTTGATTACTATCCAAAATTTTCATCTATTTTTTTTCTTATTATAATATATAATTGATAATAAAAAATCTTAATTAAAAAAAAAAAAGCAGCAACATAACACATTTTAGATTTTTTAAAAATATATAATTTTTTTAATCTTCTTATCCTAAAATAATATAACTACACGTAAAAAGAAAATAGCAAATTGAATAGGTTTTGTGTATTTTTTGTCTATTGTAATAGAGGTGATAGTGAGCCCTGAAGAGTGCTTTTCTATTATTCCCATGACTCGCTACATATTCCTTTCACTGGGCAAGCTCCATTGCTCCTAATACTACGACAAGGCTAGCTTATGGCTCGCTACCGAGTTTTATTTATATGATTATTGTTTGAGATTAATGAATCATTAAATATGCTTCATCCTCTCAATTTTGATTTAGAGAAAAAAAAATTTAGCTTATTATTAACATGTCTTGATATAAATTTGATGATAAATTGTTCATAACAATTTGAGTTTTTTTTTTTTTTTTTGGTTATCAATCATTAAATTTTTTATTAGAGAATTGTTATGGGTTGCATACTTTTATTTTTGTTTCTATTTAATTTTTTATTATTAAAATGTTAGTTTTATTGTTGAGAAAATATATAAGAAATCGACTAAGATTATAATTTGTCACGGTAATTGGCTAAAATTATGGACCATTTGAAAGTTCTTCATGTTTGAAACGTTAAGTATGAAATAACCGAAGAATTTTTTTTTTTTTTTGGGAAACAAACCGAAGATTGTTAATTGCATATATGTACCATTCTTTTTTTTTTTTTTTTAAATCTAATTTTTTTAATGCAATTTATTCATTTGTTATCATAATAATAATAATTATTTATTTTGTTGTTGTTTAACAAATAAAATATATAACTATGAAGCTCTCATAATTTTCTAGGTCAACACAATATTTAAATAAAGTTATCATTTTATTTAAATAAAATTATTTTTGTTTAGTCCAAACTTAATAAAGAATGAAACTCTATCTCTCTAATAAGTCCAACTTAAACTCAAACTAATCATTATCATTTTTTTTTTAAAAAAAATTATTTTTTTTTAATCAAAAGTTAACGAGTGAAACTCTATCTTTCTAATAAGTCTAACTTAAACTCTAACTTAAACGTTGATAATCTATATAAAAACAAAAATTCTGATAGGACTAAAAAAAAGAAAAAAAAAAGAAAAAGAGAGACTAGTCTCAAAAAAAGAAAAAAGAAAAAAGAAAAAAAGACTCATGTGGAAAAAAAAAAGAAAAAGACTCACATTAGATTAAGAAAAAGAATTTAAAAATGTTATTAATGAATTTTATTTTTTATGTCGAATTTTTTATTTACTTTCATATTGCTTGAGATTTTCTTTCTATCTTATTCTTTTGTTATGTTTAGAATTGATTTTTTTTTTTTTTTTGAGTATTTGGTTAATCTCCATATTTATATTGACATTGCTTTTATGGGTTTGGCTTTTGGGTTGAAATTTCTACTAATTATTATTTTTTTTTATTGTACATGGCAGATAAAACATATCTATTTTTTTGGAGAAAAATCAAAGTTGCAGCCTATATCTTCCAGCCTAGAGAACGATAAATTTTTATTTGGTATGTTATATATAAATTTGTTGAATTTGGTTTGTTTTTGAAGTAGAATTTGGGGATTCTATAAATTTTGAAGTTTTGAGTCTTGGGATTTTTAGTATTTGTGTCTCAGTAAGTTGATATCAATTCTTCACCTTAAAAGTTTTTTATTTAGGTTCATGTGATTTTTTGTTTTCTTATTAAAAGTTATGATTTTTGGTTGATTAATTATTTGTTTGGATTAATTTCAATTAATTATTTGTTTGGATTCAACATAAAAGATAATGGAATTAGGTATTATAATTTTGATATTTTTCCATATTTTGAATTGTTTATATTGTTATTACTACAAGAAAGTCATATAGCTACTCAAATTTGAAACTTGGTGTGTCTTCCTTATATCATGGTCTTTGTTTAAATATTTGCAATTTATATTAGTTTTGAGTATGTGTGTATATATAACTATTGGGAGTTTTGCTTTATTAATTTAAGAATTGTAAATTACTTTGTAAGTTTCGATAACTATGCACTTGCAACTCAATAACGTTTAATGTTAGACAACACTTCTAAAATATGGAAAAGTATAGAAGTTAAATATTTCTTTAGTTTTTTTTCAAAGTCAATAGCTTTTCCATGCATCACACAGATTAGCGACTAGTATATATATAAAATCGAAGCCTTGACTTTTGGTTGACCTCTCCATAATTTTCCACATCAGCATTTATTATTTTATTTAAAATAAAATTATATATATATATATTGATAAAAAGAGCTCTTTGTACTAAATAGGTAACTATACAAAATAAAATACGTTTTCATAAAGCAATGTACAGCAGAGAATTTGAAATTAAATAGTTATAAAATTCATCAAATGGATTTTATCTTTAATTTATATATTTGTGTTGATAAAAGAAAAGGCTTAATTAATATTATCTTTATCTTCAATGTTGAGGTTGAGGTTGATTTGAGCTTGAACTCTACATTGTAATTGTATAAAACATCAATATTCATCCGCCTGTCTCATCCTTATATAAAACCTAGGTGTAAATGCACTTTTAGTCTCTACATTTTGGCTATTTTCTATTTTGGTCCTTATATTTTAATTTTACCACTTTTAGTCTCCAAACCAATTAACAAGTGTTATTTTCGTCTTTTTCGTCAGCCAACAGATAGAAATATCTGAAGTGGCTGACGGAGAAATTAAAATATTATAAAAAATCCACTGTGACACTCATCACCCATGCCATATGGGTTTCCCACCCCTTTAGAAATTTATTAATCAATTTTAATAAATTAAAAAAAAAAGAATTAAAAACAATAAAATACATAAATTTAGATCTAATTTATTTTGAACAAAAACACACAAGAACATGATCACAGATTTAAACATCAACACAAGAACATTAGAGCACATACCCAGAACCAAGAGAGACAAGACTACTAAGAGAAAGGTCAGTTGGAAGTCATAAATTTTACGAACCACCATATTCTTGCGAGGGTGGTGGAGGAAGATGGTTTCGCATGGATGTTGACCTATTTTTATGGGTGGTCTGAAGCAAGCCAAAAACACAAATCGTGGGCCCTTCTTAATCACCTCCGCTCCTTTGTTGATAGCCTTTGGTGTTGCATAGGGGATTTTAATACTATTCTTAGCTCCGTTGAAAAACAAAGTCAGTTTTCTCCTCCTTTTAAACAAATGGATGAATTTCATGGTTCTTTGGATGGTTGTAGCTTGGCTGACTTGGGTTTTGTAGGATACCCTTTCACGTGGAATAATAAACGACTTGGGTTGGATAATACTAAGGAAAGGTTAGACAAGGCTGTGGTTGACACGGGTTGGAGAAATAAATTCCAGTGCAGATCGGTCACTCACCTTTTCTCACATGCATCTGACCACGGACCTATTACTTTACATGCATAGATTGCCTTAAGGTGCCGTGGCAAAAGTACTAGATCATTTCGATTTGAAGAAGCCTGGTTGATGAGGGACGATTGTGAAAAGGTAATTAATGAGGCATGGTGTCTTATGGGAAATAATATGGAACCGAGTTTGAGAGGGGCCAGGGAGAAAATTAGCAAGTATGGATCCAAATTACAGGCTTGGGGTGCTTCTCATACTCACTCGGATGAGGAAGAAATCAAGAGAGTACAAAAATAGGTTGAGGATCTTAGTATGGCTGAACATATGGTGGAGAACAAGGCCGAGATTTTGGCAGCTAGTAGGACTCTTGATGACTTGCTTCTTAAACAGGAGATATAGTGGGCACAAAGATCTCTCTTGGTTGAAGCATGGGGACAGGAATACCAAATATTTTCACTCCAAAGTCTCTCAAAGGCGAAGGAGAAATTTCATTCATGGGATTAGAGACCGAAACAATGGATGGGTGGATGAGCCTAAAGAGATTACTGGAGTGGCTATAGAGTACTTTGAGAGTATTTTTAGTTCAGGCACATATCAAAGAATGGAGGAGTGTCTTAGTGCAGTGCAACAGTTTGTGACCCTAGACATGTGGGATATTTTGTCCAATGATTATAACGTGGAGGAAATTAAAGCAGCGTTGTTCCAAATGGGGCCAACAAAGGCTCTTGGACCTGATGGTATGAATGCTCTTTTTTATCAAAAATATTGGCATATTGTTGGGGATGATGTGATTGCAGCTGTTTTTGATTTTCTGAATTCTGGTACTATGATTCCTAAAATTAATTATACTCATATTGTGCTTATTCCAAAGGTAAAGTCCCCTGAAAAAATTTCTGATTTTAGACCTATTAGCTTATGTAATGTTATTTATAAAATTATTTCAAAAGTTTTGGCTAATAGACTGAAATAGATTCTTCCTCAGTTGATAGCACATACCTAGAGTGCTTTTGTTCCAGGCAGACTGATAACTGATAATGAACTTGTTGCATATGAGACCTTGCACACTATGTACTGCAGGAGGACAGGCAAAAAGGGATCGTTAGTGCTGAAACAAGACATAAGCAAAGCCTATGATCGTGTTGAATGGGAATTCCTGAAAGGCATAATGGTCAGGTTGGGGTTTCTTGATTCATGGATTGAGAGGGTGATGTGTTGTGTCTCTACAACCTCATTCTCAGTATCAACAGCAAAGCATATGGGACAATTATGCCTTCCAGAGAACTTTGCCAGTGCGACCCTTTGTCTCCTTATCTCTTCTTGTTATGTGCAGAGGGGTTTACAGCTTTGCTAACTAAATCCGAAGAGGAGGGTAGGCTTAAAGGGGTGGAGGTTTGTAGAAGTGCTCCCCGGATATCCCATCTCCTTTTTGTAGATGACTCATTACTATTTTGTCAGGCTTCTTTGGAGGAGGTGTAGTGTGTCACAGATATTCTTCAGTTATATGCAAACTCATCTGGTCAGTGTATCAACTTTCAAAATTCTTCTATATTCTTTAGCAGCAACACGGATGGGGGGGGGGGGGGGGCAAAGAGAAATAATAAAATCTATGTTGGGGGTGAAGGAGATGGAAAGATTTGAGTCTTATTTGGGGATACCCACACTCCTTGGCCGATCAAAATATCAAGCTTTCTCGTTTTTTGAAGGATAGAGTATGGAAAAAGATGCAAGGATGGAAAGGGAAAATGTTATCAAGAGCAGGCAAAGAGGTACTAATAAAGGCTGTAACCCAATCCATTCCCACATACACAATGAGGGTATTTCTGCTACCTACTAGACTATGTAATGAACTCAATGCTTTATGTGCAAGATTTTGGTGGGGTCAAGCAGGTGACAAACGAAAGATACATTGGAAGAATCGGGGAGTGTTATCTTAGACAAAAAAAGGAGGTATGGGATTTCGTGACTTGAAGGATTTTAATTTGGCTATGTTAGCCAAACAAGGGTGGACGTTGATTCAAGAAAAGGATTCTTTACTCTATAAGTGCTTTAAAGCACGGTATTTCCTAAGATTTAATTTTCTAGATGCCTCAGATGTTCCTTATAGCTCTTACATGTGGAAGAGTTTAATGTCGGTCCAACCAATTCTTAAACAGGGATGTTGTTGGAGGGTAGGGGATGGGTCTGCCATCCAGTTTATGGCTGACAAATGGATACCGCATCAGATTACAAACCGGGTTCTTCATCCACCAGTGGAGGAGGAATGGGAGTGGCGGGTTTCGAACCATATTGATTGGCAGACTAATTCTTGGGACCGTGAGGTGGATGAGAACAATTTCCAAAGGTCTGACACAAAAGCTATATTACGCATTCCTTTGAGCCACAAACAAGTTCCAGACATGCTGTTTTGGTTGCACGCAAAGTGTGGGGAATATTCGATGAAGTCTAGATATCACACAGCAAGGCCTATCTCGAGGCAGAAAGAAGATAAGGCTAGGAGTTCAGGGGTGGCCTTTGGAAGTTAAGTTTGGGCAAAGCTGTGGAAACTTCATATACCAAACAAAATAAAATTGTTTGGGTGGAGGGTCTATCGGTACATATTGCCTACTCGGGCAAATTTGGCTTGAAGGAAAATCATTGAGGATGATGATGCAAGGTGTGCTCGATGGCCAAGGAATTTGGATATCATGCGTTGTAGGAACGTGGGTTGGCCCAAGATATATAGGCTGGGTGTCCAAGCCGCTTGTAGAAGGGAACGACTGGGCATGAAGATATGTTGTAGCTTGTAGAATAGTTGTAGCGCCAATTGACCGATGAAGAGCTGGAGTTGTTTTGGGTTTACTGTTGGCTAATTTGGAATCAACAAAATTCTATAGTGCATAGGGGTATCATACAATATCCTAGTAGACTAAACCAACAAGCAAAAGATTTTTTTGAGGAGTTTGGGTTGCACAAGTGCGTTTAACGATCACAGAAACAATTGCCTCAGTTTAGACATGGCGACCTCCATCGGGTTCTTCTTACAAATTGAACTTCAATACCACAGTATTTGACGACACAAGCTCTTTGGGATTTAGGGCGATTATCTGAAACAGCAGGGGGGAGGTCATGGCTGCCATGTCAGCCAAAGGGCCTGCTGTTGGTGACAATGAAAAGGCTAAAGTGCTTGCATGTCGGAGAGCTCTGGAGTTCGCGATGGATGTTGGGTTTGAGGAGTTGGTGATAGAAGGTGACAACACAACGGTCATGAAATCCATTTCTTCCTTGAGGGCATTATGGACCAGACTTGGTAATATTTATGCGGATATTCGTTTGTTAGCTGCAGATAGCAGATGTCTGTCATTTGGTTGTGTAAAACGTACTGCTAATACTGTAGCCCATTTAGCTCACTATGCTAGGCTGATAAATGAGGATATTTTTTGGACGGAGGAGTCCCCACCTCCCGACATTGAAGCTTTGTATTTGGACTCTCTTTCTCTTAATGAATGAATGATTGGTTTTGGTTTCAAAAAAAAAAAAAAAATATATATATATATATATATATAGAAAACGAGGGCATCAATATAAATAAACTATAAAAAACCTATTATATATATATATATCCAATACTTAGAGAAAATTTAATTAGAATCAAAATTAAATTTTGCTTTTGTTAGCTTTCTATACAAATTAAATTATTTAGATTTTTACTGTTATTTTTCCTCTAAAAAAATGAGCATATTTTTTATATTGTATCTGTTTAGATATTTTGTATGCTAGGATCTTGAACGTAACAAATTGTAATTGAACTGAACGATCTCATGCATCTATTCTCATTCAATTTAGAAGATACTATTGGATCAATTTATTCTTTTATTTTTGTGTTGTATTTAGCAAAATTTCAAGAACAGTGATTGTGAATCGATATTTTATATGTAGTATCTAATAGTGATTTTCAAAATTATATACATTAGGGCTGTCCATGACCCGCCCAGACCCGATAAACCGCTCAGAACCCGATCATCTTCACCTGAAACCGCCCAATCAAAGCTTGGTTTCGGTCGGACACGAGTCACCGACGCATGGACCCGAGAGCATCGGTTCGAGTTGCGGGTTAGCTTTCTGAGAAACCGACGAACTCGACCCGCCCGATGAGCTGTTCTTCCCTCGTCGGAAATCATGAGTTTCAGCCAAAAACAGGGTAAGTCCACAGACTCCAAACTCTTAAGTCCGACGATATAGGCATATTTTGGCTAGATCCATCAAGATCTCGACTTGATCTTTATAGATATAGGAAAATATCGGTCAGATCTTGTTAGATTTGACTAGATTTGACAAAATCCGTCCATATTTCGGCCAAAATCCGACTAGATTTCGCTCCACTCTGGCGAACCCGAAACCAACTGATATGGACCTGAAACTGATACGACCCGAACCGACAGACCCGAAACTTTGGCCGGGTTAGTTACGAGTTAAACTTTTCCCCACCCGATGTAGTCGGGTCGAGTCTGGGTTGGGCACAAACCCGACCCGGCCCAACCAGTGGACAGCCCTAATATACACAATAACAGTGTAATGAGAAACTTGACATAGCCAATATTATGAAAATTGCAAGAAAAACCTATTTTAGTACCTCCAAATGTCTTGATCGAACTAATATTCTATATGTTTTATAACTCAAGCTAACATCAATAGTACCGCTACAATTCATCATTCTCGTTTGTCAGTGTGGGTTATATACTAGTTGGTGTATAATTAGATAATGTTTGTATTCAACCAATCTTCCTTGGAAAACAGTAATATAAAGATTACTACAATTTTTTTTTACTATATCTACTTTACAAACACATCAATTTTTAAACAAACACAAAAAAAATTCAATAAAATATTTATTTTTTGTTGATGGGGTACTAATCACAATCATTACTTTATATTAAAATAGATAATAACTTAGCAATTTTCCTTTAGATAAACAATATAGTTTGAGAACCCTTAAAGTCAGTTTGCAATAGAGGTTAAATCAAGATATGATTCACTAATTTATTTATTTTGTTGATAATTCCCAAATTGTAAGATAGGGCTATTCTTATAAAAATAGATTGAGTAATGTTACATTCATAACATTTTCACAGTAATTTCACTATAAATTTTAGGTGACATACAATGTTGTTTAGTAAAAAAATGATGTTAATGATGGGCTAGAATCTCCTTAAAGAAAGCATGATTTTTGTGCCTTAGCCTGATTGATTTTATTATTATTTCTATTTTCATATCTTTAATTAATTTTCCCTTTCCTTTTCCTTTTTTTTTTAAATTATTTTTTTTTATTATCACTAACACACATAGATTATGAATATTTCCAAATTTTGTGAAATAAAGGAATTATATCACTAACTGTGTATCATTTATTATAGGTCTATTGCACCTATGACCTATCATTATAGGAAGAGTAACATTAGGGACTTTCAACCAAAAAAACACAAAAATGAAAAGAGTAATGTTTGGACATAATTTCTCACAATTATTGATATTTACATAGTCCCATTATTGATACCATATTTATTAATATCAATCATAATATGCCAGATCTATTCATTGGTCCTATCTTAGGTCAAAGTCAACTATAGTTTGACCTCTAAACTAGGCTACAAATCGGGTAATTAATTAACTAGATGAAATTATGGCTAAGGGGTCAAGCTTTGGATGGTCCTTTCTATTGGGCTTGAAATTTGGCACATAAACAAATCTGTTTGGGCAAATGGAGGGATTGCTATTTTCATTAATCGAAATTGTAAGGTTGAATTTTATCAACCATCTTGTTGGCTTTATTCCGTGCCAAATTTTCTTGTATTTTAGCAATTAGTAACCCTGTATTTAGGTGGGAATCATGTAAGGGTAGTGAGTGAGAGAGTGTGAAGAAATGCTCAAGATTGTGCAAGGGTGCAGAGACTCGCGGTTGGACTCACAGGTGACTCGCGACTGGCAAGCCGCCAAAGTTGGCACATGTGTGAAGCATGCAGGGAAGCTGAAGAGTCATGCCAGCTATTGAATTAGAGGACTAAAGTCCCAGGCTGGCCAGGCCATTAGCTCGCAGCTTGAGCTTGCGACTTAGCCCAGTCGCGATGCCAAGTCGCCAGACCACCCTATTTAGGAAAAACTGACTTTTCACATTCCTTCTCACCCTACTATATATAGACCCTTATACCCACGAAATGTAGAGAGCTTTCAGAGAGAATTTTGAGAGAGAAACCCTAGAGAAAAAAAAGATTGATTCATCCACAATCTTCACATAGAGACTCTTCAAATTCCTCTACTCTCTTCCTCTCCATTGTTAAATCCTCAAGAGGTACATTACCAAAACCTTTTCTCATCATACCCATATCTGTGAGAAGACTGTTTGGTGCTTTGGGATGCAATTAAGAAAGGACCAATTTCATATTGGTAGATGCTATGGTCAAGTAGCGGAATCCGGTAAGCTAAAGAAGAAATAGGTTCGGTGGAACCTCGTTGGAGTAGGAGTTTGGAAGGCTTAAGTACATTGGGTAGATTAGACTTGGAGGGTCTTGGAGGGTCTTCTGCTGTTCATGAATCCCAACTACATTCTTTAGTGGATTATTTACTACTTGGAGGGCGACGAAGAGGTTTTACGCCGAGGGCTTTGGTTTCCTCTTCGATAACACATCGTGTGTTGTCCTTGTGTTTGCATCTCTCTTCCCTTAATCTTTGCAATTTAATTTCTGTTGTGGATGTGATTTTATTTGGTTTAGATTGTTTATCAATTCTGTGTTAAGCTTGTGTTCATATTCCGCACATTAATTGTTTGACATTAAACTTGAATTGGGAATTTGTAAATTGGGGGTCTAAACATTCATAGTGTTTTGTACACTAATTGAACTTTCAGAAATGACATTGCAAGGAAGATGCAGAGTGACATCGTTTCACAAAGGGTGACATGATCCTAGAGCAACACTCGAATCTTTGGACCACTGCAAATGATGTCATTTGGGTGAGTTTTTGAAACTTTTCTTGCATCTGCTTCTTCCTTGAGTCGTTCCTTGTTGGGCTATGAGAGAGAGAGAGAGAGAGAGAGAGAGAGAGAGAGAGAGAGAGAGAGAGAGAGTTTTCAGTAGGCTTTATTGTCTACTTCCTCCATTTCCAAATCATTCTAAAAGTTTGCTAAGTTTGTTTCTTCGCCTCTAGCCTTTTGAGGCCTCAATTTTGATGCACTCAAATTGTTATCTATAGATTTACTTGCCTTGCGTGCTTTGGCAACTGAAGAGAATTTATGAAGATGTGAAGCAAAGGGTGTTGAAAATGATGAAGAGTACCTATTAAAGTAAGTCATGACACTCAAATAAAGCAAACTGTAAAAATAGAGGAAGAAGACTCCAACTGCTAGTTAACGGTTAGTTTCTTATTAGAAACGATGTCATATAACTTAGCTTATTTAAGTTTAAATGAAACAGGATTGTTTTTTTCTGTCATCCTCTTTCACAATATTCAATCTTGCAATGCTCTGTTTTTTCTAGAGATTGGGATTCAGCGATAGCTTCAGTAAGCAGTTGAGCTGTAACTACCTTCCAGCTATCATTCCTAGATTCACGGAGCATAATGTGGATTTTGGTTATATTCTAATAGATCAGTTTTAGCCTCTAGAATGATCTTAGTGTAATTATGCTATATAAATAGTTTGTGATTATTGTATTGGTTAAGCTTGTGAAATATATTTTCTTAAGAATTCTCTCCAGAAACTTCTCTCTCTCTCTCTCTCTCACTCTCTTTCTTTCTCATTGTTTGTTCTTGTTTCCGCCATTGTTGTGCACTCTAGCAAGCTTTAAATCGTTCAGTACCAACCAAGTTTCTAGTTGGCTTAAACAAATTTTGAAATTGGAAAAAGATGTGAGCAAAACTCTGAAAGACGATGAGGAACAAGATCAAAACAAGTGTCTCGGAGGTTTTTGTCCCAAAAATTTTCTGTCAAGGGCAAACTATAAACTCAGAGTGATTGTAAGAAAAAAGCTAGAAGTAGTAGAGAAACTGAAGACAGGAGGTCCATTCAATGCTGTGGTTCAGAAGGGTCATGATTCAGTTGAGAAGATACCTATTGGCATGCCTGTTGGATTAGATTTCATGCTTCAAAAAGTCCAGATATATATTGAAGACAAAATATTGGGAATTATTGGATTATACGGAATTGGAGTTGTTGGAAAGACTTCTCTTCAAATTAAACAGTGAGTTCTTCAACGTTAGACATGATTTTGGTGAAGTGATTTTTGTTTTGATATCAAAACAACCAGCCTTAGAAATGGTTTAGAAAACAATTATGGATAAATTGGATCTCTCTAGAGACATAGGGAGTCTAGATAGTGAGCAGACAAATGCTCGAAGAATACTTGCAAGGCTACAGGGAAAAACGTTTTTGTTGTTGTTAGATGACATATGGCAGAAACTTGATCATAGTCTAGTAGGAGTTCCTCTTCCAAACGATCGGAATCAGTCCAGACTCCAAAGTAGTATTTGCAACGTGTTGGTGAAATCACAATAATAATGGAAATAACACAACGAGAAACTGAATAATACTTCTGAATATTATTAGTATAAAGAAAGGAATTACACAACACAATTTGGACTGAGGCGCGGCACTCGCTCTCTTTAAGGAGATTCAAGCCCTTGGTTGGCTAAACTTTGTAACCGGTGCAGACCTTCTCTGACTTGTCTCCCTCAGGATACAACAGCCCAACAAGTGTTGTATGGCTAGAACAACCTCTGCACAAAGTGTTCAAGCCCAAAGCTCCACCAGAAAGAACACCCTTCCTTACCAAGAATCTCTCTATTTTTTTCTTTATGTGTTTTGTGAATTGCTGTAACTTGGATTGGGTCTGAATGAGTCTATTTATAGGCTCAATGGGCCTCACGAAATTACTACCCAATTTATTTTGATTTAATTAGGTCCATTATTCTGATGTAGTGGGTGTTATAAGATTAATTGTTGGATATTAATCTGATGGGCTGGAGTTACATAATTAATGGTGAGATAAGGAGTTTCTGAAGAATGAATAGGCCCAAACGGAAAGTCCATTAAGTGGGTTAATGGCTCTTTATTTTCCATAATAAAAATGGAGTATTAATTCGGGCCATTTACTCACCAACGGATATGGTAATTTCTCTGAATGGGCTGTCAAGTAGGAGGATCCAAGAGGCTGATTCATTTCCAATTTTGATACCTCCACTCTTCACCTCCCCCTTGCGCACGTATCTAGCCCAATATCTGAGACAATACATTTTAGCCCATTAATCACCACAATTAAAAAGAATAAAATAGTCTCTCTCCTTTTCAATGTGGGATTAATCATTTTCACTAACTCTTCATCTTCCATATTCACTCCCACATTTTTTCATTTATGTTATAACATTTATTCATTTTTAATTATTTAATATTAAAATGCTCCAACAATCCCCCACTCATTTTAATATTAAAACTTTTAGTTAAAGAGAGATTACCAGGTAAAGACGGGTCACTATGCATCATGAAGGTGTGCTCTGCATTGAACCTTCACTTAGTAAAACAGCGATCTCAACTCCAGAGTCGTAGTGGTCTCCGACTTGAACTAGGACTGCTTTAGGGAAATTAAGTATCACTGCTTACACATAATAACCCAGGTGTTGACATGAGCTTTTATAGCTTAGCACTTTACGACCATGTGCTGATCCCAGTTTCATGAGTGTATTTGAGACTTAGTCCAAATCTCATAGGGAGCGGCCCCACCCCCACACTCACATAGGTGAAATTTTGTCAAGGGTGCTCCTGTAATTCTGACACCCCACTCATACGAGCTACAAATTTCATTAAGAGTTTTTTAACTCATCCTCTCCACATTACAGGATAAATGCACTTACATCATAGGGATGAACAATTAAAATTATTTACAAAATAAATAATTAAAAATAAATAAATTGTGCATTTCTTACGACCATCGTATGATTCGTTTTTCCCATTGAACCCAATTCTCAGGATCTCTGGTCCTTAGGTTGGGTATCCTCATACATGGCTCATGATTCTATGGACTTTAGTCCCATCCCCCTCGATGTATTCCAGACTCTATCTTTTGCCAAGGCCTTGGTAAATGGATCTGCAAGATTATCATTAGATTTAATATAATCCACAGTTATGATGCCACCACTCAAATAAGATTGCACGGTACTGTGCTTTCTTCTTATAGGTCTGGATTTACCGTTGTAATAACGGTTTTTAACTCTACCAATTGCGGCAGTGCTATCACAATGAATTAATATAGGTGGAATTGGCTTTTCCCAAAGTGGAATTTCATATAACAAATCTCTAAGCCAATTTGCCTCTTCACTAGCTGAAGCTAATGCTATTAATTCAGCTTCCATTGTTGAATTAGCAATTATTGTTTGCTTTTTAGATTTCCAACAAATAGCACCACTACCTAAAGTAAAAATATAACCAGTGGTAGAGAGAGAATCACCTGACAAAGTATTCCAATCGGCATCACTAAAACCTTCAATCACAGCAGGGTACTTTTTATAAAATAAGCCATAGTTTTTGGTACCAATTAAATATCTCATAACTCGCTCAATAGCTAGCCAATGATCTTTACTAGGCTTGCTAGTAAATCTGCTAAGCACTCCTACTGCATATGCAATGTCAGGCCTAGTACAATCAGTAGCATAACGCAAACTACCAATGATACTAGCATAATCCTTTTGATTAAAAATCTCATCATCATTATTCACAGGAAATAAATGAACACTAGAATCAAAAGGAGTAGCTACACTTTTGTGATCATGAAAATTATATTTTCTCAATATTTTCTCAACATAATGTGATTGATCAAGATATATTCCATCACATGCTTTTGTAATTTTCATGCCCAAAATAAAATTAGCCTCACCAAGATCTTTCATGTCAAAATGGCTTTTAAGCATATTTTTTGTCTCATTTATAACATGCATATTTGAGCCAAAAATCAACATATCATCTACATAGAGGCTAATAATAACATGTAAATTATTCCATGATTTAGAATAAATACATTTATCACATTCATTTGATTTATAACCATTCTCAATCATGCAGGAATCAAACTTTTCATGCCACTGCTTAGGTGCTTGTTTTAAGCCATATAGGGATTTAGTTAGCTTACATACCTTGCTTTCTTGTCCAGGCTCTACAAAGCCTTCAGGTTGATCCATATAAATCTCTTCCTCTAGGTCCCCATTTAGAAAAGCAGTTTTTACATCCATTTGATGAATTTTCAAATCAAAAATTGCAGCAATAGCAATTAACAATCTAATAGATGTAATTCTTGTTACCGGAGAAAAAGTATCAAAGAAATCAAGATCAGCTTTTTGTTTAAAGCCTTTTGCAACAAGTCTAGCTTTAAACTTATCTATTGATCCATCCGGTTTCAACTTTTTTCTAAGGACCCATTTACAACCTATGGTCTTACAACCCGGTGGAAGATCTACTAATTTCCAAGTTCTATTAGAAATTAGAGATTCTATCTCATCATTTACAGCCTCTTTCCAAAATATAGCATCAGGTGATGTTAAAGCCTCTTTTAAATTTTGGGGATTTTCCTCAATGTTAAAAACATAATAATCAGGACCAAAATCCTTTTCAACTCTAGCTCTTTTACTCCTTCTAGGTTCCATTTCAAAATTTTCTTGATTTTGTAAATGTGAAGTAGAAGAACTAGGTTGTGACAAAATATTTCCTTCACCCCCACTATTTTTCAATTTAAAAGGAAATTTTTCTTCATGAAAAATTGCATCACTTGATTCAAAAATTATTTTGTTTACAAGATCAAAAAATCTATAGGCTGCACTATTAATCGCATAACCAAGAAAAGCACAGGTAGTAACTCTTATACCTAATTTAGGCATTTTAGGGTCAGTAAGCCTTACATAAGCAAGACAACCCCATACTCTCAAATATCCCAAATTTGGCTTGTGTCCTTTCCACATCTCAAAAGGTGTGGTGTGTGACTTTTTATGTGGCACCCTATTCAAAACATGACATGCAGTTAAAATAGCTTCACCCCAAAAGTGTAATGGTGCACCAGATTCAATTAACATGGCATTCGTTAACTCAATTAAAGTTCTATTTTTTCTTTCAGCCACACCATTAGAAGCAGGTGAATATGGTGCAGTAGTTTCATGGATAATTCCCAAAGACTGAACAAATGAGTTGAATGCACTTGATTCATACTCACGGCCTCTATCACTTCTTATTCTTTTTATTTTTCTACCAAATTGATTTTCAACTTCTTTTAAAAAATCTTGAAATTTTTCAAAAGCATCACTTTTATTTTTCAACAAATAAACAGTTGTATATTTTGAGAAATCATCAATAAAAGTGATAATATATCTATTTCCTCCACGAGTTAAAATTCCCTCAAATTCACATAAATCGGAGTGAATTAACTCAAGCAATTCGGTATTTCTTACAACATTTTTATGAGGCCTTTTTGTAATCTTAGCTTGACTACAAGTTTCACATTTTTCAAAATTTTTTTACAGTCTTGGAATTAATCCTAAACTACTCATGATTCCCACATATCTACTATTTATATGACACAAACGAGCATGCCAAAAATTAATAGAAGAAAGCATATAAACTGAACTGGTAGATGCTTTATTATTCTCAACATTCAATTTAAACATTCCATCACAAGCATAACCCTTGCCCACAAATAATCCCTTTTTAGTGATTACATAATTATCAGATTCCATTGTTTGCTTGAAGCCAGCCTTGTTAAGTAAAAAACTTGACATCAAATTCTTCCTCATGGACGGAGTGTAAAGTACATCTTTCAATGTTAGCACACGTCCAGAAGTAAATTTCAATTCAACCTCACCACTCCCAAGAACCTTGGTTTTGCTAGAGTCACCAAGCATAACAGTTTTTTCTTCTTCAAAAGGAGTGTACAATTTGAACCAATTTTTGTCATAGCAGATGTGCCTATTAGCACCAGAATCTGCCCACCACCCTTCAACATATTGCACCATATTGATGTCTGTAATCATAGCCACTAAAGGCTCTTCGGTTACGTTAGCCTGCGGGACAGATTCACGTTTCCGAAATTTGCAAAATCGAGCAATATGCCCACTCTTGCCACAGACAAAACAGGATCTATTAAATTGATCTTGTGAAGGGGGTCCTTGATTCTTATTGTAATTTTTATTTGGGTTTCCCCTTCCTTGAGGTCTATTATTATTTTTAAAGGCTCTTTTTTTAGGCTTCAATTGAACATTTCTAGGAAAATGATTTTTGGGCATATTATTATTGGATGAAATAAGGTTTACCTTTGTGGTGGAATTACCATTGCTCTCTTGTGTCATGAGTGCATCTTGTCCTCTAGCCTCCTCCTCCACACGGATGCGTGTGATCAAAGTCTCCAAGGATGTCTCCTTTTGTTTGTGCCGCAAAGTCTTTTGGAACTCCCTCCAAGATTGTGGTAGTTTATCAATTATGCCAGCTACCACCAAATTGTCTCCAATCTTTATGCCTTCGGATCCCAATTCTGCTACAATCATTTGGAAGTCTTGTGCTTGATCCACCACCGATTTTCCATCCACCATTTGATAACGGAAAAATCTGCTAGCAGCATACTTCTTTGCACCAGCCTCCTCGGTATCATACTTGTTTTGTAAAGCTTTCCAAATTTTCTTAGCAGAATTGTAAGTTGTATCATAATAATCATAGAAATGATCCGCAAGACAATTCAAAAGATAAGAACGACAATTATATTCATCTTTTGTATACTTATCTAATTTTTCTTGATGGAGACTATATTCTTCCTCACTCATCTCATCGGTAGGAACTTTTGATGGATTCTTGTCAGTAAGGATGTAGGAGACTTTGAGAAGACTCAAGTAGAAGAGGACCTTTCCTTTCCACCTCTTGAAGTGGGCTCCCTTAAAGCGAAAGGGCTTGTTGAGATCTCCAACTGGCTCATTTGGTTTCTCTTGTGTAGGCTCCAAGGGCTTGAATCTCCTTAAAATTGTTGGTGAAATCACAATAATAATGGAAATAACACAACGAGAAACTGAATAATACTTCTGAATATTATTAGTATAAAGAAAGGAATTACACAACACAATTTGGACTGAGGCGCGGCACTCGCTCTCTTTAAGGAGATTCAAGCCCTTGGTTGGCTAAACTTTGTAACCGGTGCAGACCTTCTCTGACTTGTCTCCCCTAGGATACAACAGCCCAACAAGTGTTTTATGGCTAGAACAACCTCTGCACAAAGTGTTCAAGCCCAAAGCTCCACCAGAAAGAACACCCTTCCTTACCAAGAATCTCTCTATTTTTTTCTTTATGTGTTTTGTGAATTGCTGTAACTTGGATTGGGTCTGAATGAGTCTATTTATAGGCTCAATGGGCCTCACGAAATTACTACCCAATTTATTTTGATTTAATTAGGTCCATTATTCTGATGTAGTGGGTGTTATAAGATTAATTGTTGGATATTAATCTGATGGGCTGGAGTTACATAATTAATGGTGAGATAAGGAGTTTCTGAAGAATGAATAGGCCCAAACGGAAAGTCCATTAAGTGGGTTAATGGCTCTTTATTTTCCATAATAAAAATGGAGTATTAATTCGGGCCATTTACTCACCAACGGATATGGTAATTTCTCTGAATGGGCTGTCAAGTAGGAGGATCCAAGAGGCTGATTCATTTCCAATTTTGATACCTCCACTCTTCACCTCCCCCTTGCGCACGTATCTAGCCCAATATCTGAGACAATACATTTTAGCCCATTAATCACCACAATTAAAAAGAATAAAATAGTCTCTCTCCTTTTCAATGTGGGATTAATCATTTTCACTAACTCTTCATCTTCCATATTCACTCCCACATTTTTTCATTTATGTTATAACATTTATTCATTTTTAATTATTTAATATTAAAATGCTCCAACACAACATGATCAATCAGCGTTTATGGCCTCATGGATGCTCAACAGAAGATTGAGGTTTGGTGTCTAACACCAAAAGAAGCATTGCATTTGTTTAGGATGAAGGTAGGTCGTAGGTGAGGCCATTCTAAATTCTAATCCAGAAATATCCAAATTGGCAGAAGATATGGTTGTAAAATGCAACGGCTTGCCACTAGCACTCATAATTGTTGGGGGTATAATGGCTAGTAGTAATGTTCGAAATGAATGGGTATCTGGGTTGAACGTATTGAGAAACACCCCATCACAATTTCAAGGCATGGACTCCGTTCTTGAGCTTTTGAAGTTTAGTTATGTTAGACTGTAGAGTATTACCCATAAATCTTGTTTCTTGTATTGTTGTCAATTTCTAGAAAGCCATGAAATCAGGAAAGTACTTACTGAATATTGGATAGGAGAAGGGTTTCTAGATGAATTTATGAAGACGCAAATATAAATGGTGACTTACGCCTTAAAGGAGAATTAATTATTGGAGATTTAAAGCGAGCATGTTAATAAAAGAGTGGTGAATCAGAAGAGTTCATTAGGATGCATGGCATGGTCCTTGACATGGCTTGGTAGGAATGCAAGAGAAATTTGCACTTTTTATAAAATGTCATATTAACGAGTGAGTGTATTGGTTAACAATCCATTTTAGGAAAGTTTTAACATCACTTTCATGGAAAATGAAAAAAACTGTCAAAATATATATATATATTTTTTTTCCCATAAAAACTTTCTTTAAATGGATTATTAACTAATACCCTAAGGATATTCGATAACATTTTTCTTTTATAAAAAGAGATAATGAAGCATGCAGATTGAGAAGATACCATGAAGTAAAAAGGATGTTGTTGTGGGATCACAGCATACAAGATCTCCTCACAAAAGTCTTGTGTCCGTATTCATCCACAGAAGATCAATTTCCTTGGAAATATCTCTCAGTTACCCAATCTCTGGACTATGATTTGTATGGATCTTATGACCAAAACATTGCATGCTACATTCTTTCCATTAATCTCTGCTCTGAGGCTTTTGGACTTGTCAAATAGTTCAGTCTTACATGAGTTACCTACGGAGATTGGTCCATTAATCAACTTGGAATACTTTAATCTCTCTGATACGGCTATTTGCCATCTGCACTTCAGAAATTGACAAAAATGCGGAGATTGATATTAAATTATACAAATAAACTTCAGGAAATTCCAACGGCAATGATATCAAACTTTCCGTTCCTAGAAGTATTTAGTAAGTTGGACGCTCTTCCAGCCTTACATTCTCATGGTTACGTGCAATATTGTTACAGGAATTGGTGTGCTTACGACACATATGAGAAATCTGCATTGCCATTCATGAGGCCACTTCCCTGCAAATATTATTGGGTGCATAAGAAAACTCACACTCGATGGTTTCAGTGATATGATCTCCATTGAACTACCACCTTCATCTGTGAGAAAAATGGAGGATCTTGAATTACATCATTGTGAAGAGTTACGAGAGTTTAGGATTACCCTTGGAACAGGGCACATTGGCAATCTTAGCAAGGTAGTGGCCAAGATTACATCATGACAATATTTTATTATTAAAACAATATTATTTTCCAAATTAGCTGTCATTTTTCTTCAAATCGTGTATTCAAGAATCAAAACACAATTTCAACAGTAGAAACTATGTTTTGAAAAGCACACTTTTACCTAAGATTACATCAAGACAGCCTTACTTCTGTGAACTAGATCCTTTACTAATACCCATGTTTATTCATTTCACAATGGAGGTTTTTCATTTCCGAATCTGAACTTTTACACTGGTATTAAATTGAATGAAGAACCCATAAAATGACCCTTGACCCAAATACTAACTTCATTGACTCGATCACTTTGGATCCCTGATTACTGTTTCAGGCCATTTAGTTGGGCAAGGTGGAAGGATATTTCGGATTAATTTAATTGAGGGTTCTGGGAAGGAGGAATTTTGAACTTCCAATTGAGCCCCCATTTAAGTGGCTTTATGGAATTTTATTTTATTTTTTCTTTATATTGGCTTTATGGGAAATTAAAAACTTCTCTTCCTAAATAGGGATTTTTGTGACTTCGCCTTAAATTTCCTATATTTTCCATATCTTTGTGAAATTGGAGATCTAAATTACGTGTGGCTTGATTATTCATGTTCAAGATCATTTTGAAATTTATCAATTAAATATTAAAATAGGATTATACAATTTTTTATATTTGAATCTAGCAGATCTTATCAAACACTTTCCGAGTTTCTAGTGTGAAATTATAATTCATTTTAGGCATTTCACATATTAGGCGTTGCTGTGTTTGTTTTGCTCCAGGTACGGGGACTTTCTCTCAAAGTAATTAGATTTCACTTCACTTGTTTGTACACGAGCTTAAGTTATGTAGAACTGTACAAAATGCTCTCTTCTCATTGATCATTTACAATCTTTGCCGTATCTCATATGTTGATGCCTGCTTATAGAATTATGAACTTTTTTCTCTTTCCTCAATTTCAGTTGGTATTGCCTTTGTAACCACACACTTGCCTTGCAATTTTCTTAATCTGGCCCACAATGCCCAATATGTGAATCATATAAGGTTTTTTTTAATGCTGGCCATATTTTACTTACCGTACTCGTTAGGGGCACAGAAAGGGAACATGTTGTTATGGTGATTTTGGAGGAGATGTGGCGGTGTTCATAATAGGAGTTGTAAATTTTGATGACTATACATTTTGTTACTGTACTCCATTTAGGGCCCAATACACAAGACATCATATACTATAAATCCTACATGTTCTTCTAGTTTTTCTTAAGATTAATGTGTTCATACACCTGCCTTTTGAGTATGATTCTGTTTTGTGAAGGTTCACTTATTATTCTCTTTCATGGTGATGATTTAGCTTGAACATTGATGTCTCCTGGTTACTTGACATTGTTTTTTGTATCACTATTTTCCCAACTCCCAAGTGAATATAATTTATCGAAAGCAATTATTCATTTACTATAATATTAATGAGATTTACTTTCTTTAGATTGTGAGCTTGTTTAGATACCCATGAAAAGTTTGCACTTGATTTGGGATTGTATTTACTTGTATTCAGCTACATATAATTTGGAAATATGAATTTTTATAATAATAATAATTATTTTGTTTTCACTTTTAATTTTCAGTTTTTTTTTCCCCTTATGAGCTATGAAATTTTGTAGGACAAGTGCTCAAAGATTGTTGAAGAAAATTGCTTGTGAAGTGTTGAAGTACGAGTGTAGTGTTTCACAATAAGTGAAGTAAAGAATGTTTGTTTGAATGAATGTTATGTTATTGATCTTGTA
Organism: Quercus parvula; assembly: GCA_030820535.1. Lineage (NCBI taxonomy): Eukaryota > Viridiplantae > Streptophyta > Magnoliopsida > Fagales > Fagaceae > Quercus > Quercus parvula. The sequence continues at coordinate 57,948,508 of JAUAME010000002.1, forward strand.
AAGGTATTCTGGCTTGTTGTCTTTCTTGTTAAGAATATGAAGTGAGAGAAAAATATTGAATAGTCTATATATTGATGTGTAAAATAATAATGTACAATAGAGAGTCTTATATAGGCAAGGTATGTGTGCGGTATAAGTAATATGAGTAAACTACAAGTATAGTATACTGGGCTAAGCTCAATGGGCTAATCTAGTCTAAGTTATATACTAACAACCCCCTTCAAACTCGAGGTGGCAAGGAGGAAGTCAACTGGAGTTTGGATATAAGATCTCGATGACAACTAGGTGGGTGAGTCTTGGTGAAGATATTAGCAAGCTAGTCAGCAGAGGAGATGGAAAACAATTTGAGATTGCCTTTCTTGAGATGTTGGCGAGTGATGTGGCAGTCGATCTCAATGTGCTTGGTGTGTTCATGGAAGACACCTGCAGTGATTGACATTGCATTGTTTCTTCACTGTCTTTCTTGCACCGCTTCTCTAGATGTGGACATCCTCCAATTTCAAGTTTTTTAAGTGCCATAAGATTCTGTAGCTCGTCTGGTATAGACATTAGATTAGGGCAATTCCAAATTCCCAAAAATGAAAGTGATGTGAGGCATCCAATCTACTTCAGTAGAGAAGATAAGTCTTCACAGAACAGGATGTCCAGAGAACGGAGAGCAGTTAGATGTTGAATACACTCTGGCAATGAAATTAACTTCGGACACTGGATGATTTCAAAATACTCAAGTGCAATTAAATATTGAATTCCCTCAGACAAAGAGCAGAATTTGTTGCACCTCTGAATGGATAAACTCCGTAGCGAAGATAAGCCCTGCAAACCATTCATTGGTAAGGACAAAAGATTATTACAGACCCGTATGTACAGTTTCCGTAATGAATGTAAGTTCTGGAGTCCTTCTGGAAGACTTTCGATCTTGTCACAATATTCAAGACTAAATTCATTCAATGCAGAAAGATTATCCAACTGATTAGTCAGTGACTTGAGATTGGGCATTTTGGAAATCTTCAACTCTTTAAGCATCTTATGATTTTGCAACAGTCCATCTGGAAGAATTGTCAATTCATCATCCATGTCTTCAATCACAAGGGAAGAAAGTGAAGTGAGTTTCATCACTGAGCTAATTAACATTGCATTGTTTCTTCTCATAGACAAATCTGTAATGGAAGGAATAATAGGAATTCCACTGAGATTGCCTTTTTTTCATCTCAAAATGCTGACTAAGGAAGTTCTGAAGAGAGCGGATACCTGCAGAATCATCTCCAGTAATAATCATATCATCAACATAAAAAAGAATAAGAGTGATACCAACATAGGATCTTCGGACAAAGAGAGCAGTGTCATGAGGACTCGAAGTGAAACCCTATTGAGGAACAACTGTGCTAAACTTTTCAAACCAAACCCGAGGAGCCTGCTTGAGGCCATAAAGAGCATGGCGAAGGCGAGAAATTTGACTGCCTGAGTGTGGATAGCCAGGGGCTGGTTGCATGTACACTTCTTCTTAGAGGTTTCCATTGAGGAAAGCATTCTTCACATCCATTTGATAAAGAGGCCAACAACGAACAGCAACCACAATAATCAGACATCTAACAGATGTAAGGCGAATAATAGGAGCAAGTGTTTCCTCATAGTCAATGCCATACTCCTGAGTAAAGCCCCTGGCAACTAGGCGAGCCTTATACCGTTCAACAAATCCATTAGCCTTGGTCTTGATCTTGTAAACCCACCGACACTACTATAGACTGACCAGGATGCAAATCAACCATATCCCAAGTGTGATTCTTATGAAGGGCATCTAGTTCTTCGTTCATAGCTTGCTGCCAAAGAGAGTCAGTATGGGCCTCACGATAGGTGTGAGGTTTATAGAGGGTGGCAAGAGTAAAAGAGCAGTGATAATTAGTGAGATAAGGGGGAGGAATGCTTACCTGAGTGAAACGACGAAGTTCAAGACCAACAGGAGACTTAGGAGAGGGTGGTGCCACAGGATCCAAGACAAACGGGTCATATGCTAGGGATAGAACTTGAGATGATTTGTCTAGAGAGGCAGCTGATGTTGAAGAATCCTTCACAAGTTCAGGGTAGAGAGGGAGGAAAAGATTAGTAAAAATGGGAGACTCCGAGGAAGAGGACGTAGGAAACTACTGAAGACTCGTGAAAGGATGTTCCCAAAACTCAACATGACGAGAGACACGAAGGTGATGAGAAATGGGATCATAGCAGCAAAACCCCTTTTAAGATACGCCATAACCAAGGAAACAACAGAGTACGAGGTTGGAGTTTTGTTCGTTTATGAGGAGGAAGAGAGACAAAGCAAGCACAACCAAAAACCCGAACAGAGGAGTAGTCAAGAGTTTGACCATAGAGAAGCTCGAATGGTGATTTGTTGCATGTAGTTGGCGAAGGAATACAATTAATGGTGTATACAACAGTGAGTGCAGCCTCACCCTAAAAGCGCTCAGGAGGAGAGACAGAAATGAGAAGGGTGTGGACAACATCAAGAATGTGACGATGTTTTTATTCTGCACGACCATTTTGTTGAGAGGTGTAAGGACAAGATCACTGAGGAAGGGTACCATGATTGTCTAAAAAGGATAGGAAAGATTTATCATTATACTCTTGAGCATTATCTGATCAAAAGACTTTGTCGGTGCGATTGAACTATGTTTCAATCATTTTATGAAATGTTTGGTAAATAGACACAAGTTCAGACCTATGGTGAAGTAGATAAATCCAAATATATCGAGAAAAATCATCCACAAATATGACAAAATATCTAGATCCCCCCTCAGTGGGAACAAGTACAGGGCCCAAAATATCAGAATGTATAAGATCAACAGGTGCAGAAGAAAATGAATCACTATTATTAAAGGGAAATTTTGTTTGTTTGCCAAAATGATAGGAAGTACAATCAAATTTTTGAAACTGAATTGAACCTAAATGACCTTGAGAAGCTAACAACTGAAGACGAGATAAGGATGGATGACCAAGACGAGCATGCCATAGATCAGGTGAGGGGGTGGCAGTGGTAGCAGCTGCAGAAATAATTTGTGAAGGAATCTTTAAGTCATGAACCTCAAACATGCGACCAACCTTACGGCCTGTCCTAAGCACTTGACCCATCCAGGGATTTTGTACATCCACACCATGATTAGTAAATAGAAGATCTATGCATAATTCACAAAGTTGACCAACATAAAGCAAATTAAGGAATAACTTTAGGATATGAAAAGTGTCACTAAGGGATAAATAAGGAGAAAAGATTGTTCCTTTATGACTAACAGGCATAGGAGTTCCATCAGAAATGTAAATGATGATTGGATGCTCTAAGGGTGCCTTATCAGAAAATTGGGATTCATCAGGAGTTATATGGTTACAACATGTAGTACAAAAAAACCAAGGTTGTTTACCTGAGGTGACAGAAAGGCCAGTGGAAGTGCGGGATAAAACCTGTTGAACTACTGCCTTAATATCAGTTGTAGTAAGTGAGGAAGCCAAAGATGGACCCGTAGGAACCGATGGATCTGAAGGACATATAGCAGTTGCTTAAGGAAGAGAGGCGTTATTTCGCTTTTGCATAAATTTCTGCAGTTTGCGACAAATTGAGATGTCATGGCCTTTGGCACGGCAAAACTCGTAACGAGTACCTTTGGAAGACCGAGAGGTGGGATGCCCAGAGTTTATTCGTGGAGGAGCAGTGAATGCAGCAATGGGAGGCTGTGGAGATGGTGTAGCCAATACATGATTAGATGATAACATGTGATGAGTAGGCTGACGGTTCTCCTCAGAAATGAGCTTTTTGATTGCAACATCAAGAGAAGGAGTAGGAGACTGGCTAAGCAGGGAAGCCCTAGTAGGCTCAAAATTCTCACGTAAACCCATAATGAAGTGCATAAATTTATGGCGATCCTGATATTTAACAAAGAGCTCAATGTCCTTAGAACACACTAGTGAAGGATTTGTAGTAGAGAGTTGTTCCCACATAGTAGAAGTCTGAGAATAAAAATTAGAAATAGAATGACTTGTCTCTTGGCGCATTTGATAAAGCTTTGATTCAATGTGGAACTGTAGGCTTGAATCATTAGTACAATTATAACGATCGGCTAGAAATTTCCAAGTAGCCTCAGTAGTCTCAAGACGAGGAAGAAGATTATGAATTGAGGGAATAGATGTATTGATAAACCAAGACAAGATCTCACTCTGAATACTCTCCCATTCCTCTAGGTGTTCTTCATAATCATTTGCTGTAACAGCAGTCTTGGAGGCATCTTCAACAGTTGTGGCTTTGGACTTAGGGTTTGGTACTGGCTTAGAAATTGAACCAGCCACATATCTCCACAATTTACGATCCTTGAGAAAGACAATCATATTCTGAGACCAAGCATGATAGCTAGTAGGACCATCCACATAATGGTGATAGGACGAATGATATCTCATTCGTTTTGTTGAGCCATAATGAATAAAATAACCAAAAAGTGGGATTTAGAAACCTCAAAGGAAGAAATAGAGCCCAAAATCAAAATCTACACGAAAAATTGAGCAAGACAGGCCTTGTTGAAAATTTTTGACTTTGGTCAAAATCAACGGTCAACGGCTTAGGATGATGACGTCTATTGATATGGTAGTGTGATGTCACTTTAGGGCTGTCGTGGCAGGACGCAATACGGGGTAGGCACGTGGAAGTGCATGACAGAGATGTTCCTGGCGTGTGAGGCACATGTAAAGGACTGACGGCGTGTGGAGGTGTGTGTTCGTGAGGTAGAAACTTCAGCCGGTGCGTGTGGGCGCGTGTGAGGTGGTTTTTGGCCGTTCTTGGTTGGGTTTTTCTCAAGATTGTCAGATCTGTCAATATGTGCCTTGACTTTAGCGGTTTGATCAACAAAATTGACGAAATCCGAGTGTTCTAGGGGCTGTGGGCTTAACGGCGGTGACTCGTTTTTGACAGTAACTACTAGATGAAGATGAGGGTAGCGAAAGAATGCTAGAGATGTCCATAGGAACCAGAAAGTCAGAGGAAAGGCTCTGATACCATGTTAAGAATATAAAGTGAGAGAAAACGACTGAATAGTCTGTATATTGATGTGTAAAATAATAGTGTACAATAGAGAGCCTTATATAGGCAAGGTATGTGTGCAGTATAAGTAACATGAGTAAACTACAAGTACAGCATACTGGGATAAGCCTAATGGGCTAATCTAGTCTAAGCTATACACTAACATTTCCGTGTATTTGTATTTGTATTTGTATTTTTTTTTTTTTGGGACTGTACCATATATTTGTTTTTCATTTTGATTTTTGGCTAGCCCTTGAGTATGCTTTACAATAAATGACTTCAAAATGTTCCATTCTTTTGAACGATGGGGTTGGTACAAAAAGTACTCCAAGAAAGTTCAAGCTCTGTACATTATGAGTATTGATAGAATGCGATTTCGCCTCGTCAGTATGTTTCTCATCAATACGATGGACGATGTGGAGATCCTATTCACAAGAAGCAAACAAAGTAGTGAAGACATCGGTGTGAGGTCCACTGGGGAGCCTTCGATACTTAAGTTAGCTTATTTCTCGTGGAACCAGAATAATTTGTATGTGTTTGAGCTTGTTTTTACTTATTTGTTGCTTTTGGCTTTATATACCCTCTTTGTGAGTAAATGCTTTGTGCATTTATCTTCTCAGGTGTTATGGTTGAGCTAGAGGGTTAAATAGCTCATTTAATAGTTATTTAACTTCCCCATTCAATGTCCTGTAACGGCTATGTAGCGGTCAACTTGAGGTGACTGTAAGAGCTGTGAGCTAGTGGCTGGAAAGGTTGTATGTCTGTTACATTTGTGCTATTTAAGTGAGGAATTTATATCTAAGTATTAATGTGTGCTTACGATCGTCCTTGGTAATGACGATCCTATATGGACAGTCATTTTATGGACGACCATTTTACACTACTTGTCAAGTATCATTTTTCTTAAAAACTGTTTCTACTTTTGTGATTTCAAATTTCAATAATCGTTGAGTGGAATTGGCATTCTCAATGGAAATACGGATTTCTGAAGTGCACCTTCTTGTTCTACTAAGGAATGGACGATTCTGAGGTGTTAGTGTTTAGAGAATGGTGCCAATGGTAGATGAAGTATTTGAGATCAAACTGGTTCGAGGGAGTCAACTTCAAAGAATGTTAAAAGTAGATAAGGGAAAGAATTTAGAGAGAAGGTAAGGAAATTTGCATTAGTTTTCATATATGCATTGCACTAGTTATATAGGCCTTTATAGAATAGTTCTTTGCAATGTCGTGACCAATGTACAGGCCAACTAGTAACTAATCAGTATTCACTTAACAATTCCTAATTGGGAGCACCACTCACTTATCTCCCACTAAATATCTACTTATTAAAGTTGTCAATTTTGTTTTAGTGATACTTTTGGTGTATTCATTGAAACGAAATATTTTGGTATCGGTCTATTCCGGCTTACCATTTCTGAATTTCAGCAAAAATTATTATATATATTACAAAATAAATATTCCTGAATCTTTATCACAGTATTATTTTTCATCAAGTCACTAATTCAAAATCAATTAATATATTCTTAATATCATCATCATATAAAATGTCACATATAAAATTAGGAAAAAAAATTCTTAATAATTAAAAAAAATAAAAACACATGTCTTACGTGAGTAAAGCAAAAAAAAAAAAAAAAACACACACACACACATTCTGATTACGTAACACATTAAGTTTAGTGCAAATACATTATTTTAAGAACACAAACAAATACAATACAATTCACGAATAGAAAAAAAGTAAAATGAAAAACAAAAAGACGGAATGGTCAAATGGAAAAACCAAAAACAAATTCAAGAGAAGAAAACTTAACGCTCATTAACACAAACATTCATCAATTTTCTTCTTTTATTGTTGAACACATCATCCAATACTTCAGCGTTTTGCAAGCCATCTTCCTGAATCAATCTTCTGCAATTTTTCATATAAATAATTTCTCATTCTCTCTCTCTCATCTGCAATTTGGTCTAGGGTTTCAATTTCAATTTCATTGTTTTTACAAACTTGATTCTAATTTGTTTTTGAATTTTTGTTGTTTTTGCAAACAAATATATGGACAAGAAGCTCCAGATTACGTTCCTATTACCCTCCATGAATGCTTTGCCTTGTATTTCTTTTTATTATTTATTTATTTTATATTTTGCAGTTTTTCTCTCCTTGATTTGTGAGAAAATTTAGGCAAATGAAGGAAAATAGGTTATCTTCTTAATTATTCATAGATATTGAATTAACCGAAAATTTATAAATTAAAAAAAAAAAAAAAAAATTTGCAGCTAAAGCTAATGTAGCTGTATAGTTCCAGACTTTGAGCTAAAAATGCTTATTAGAGCTTACAACTTGGTATTCAAGCTTTTAGCTTCCTATTTTGTTCCTCACTATTTTATTTTATTTTTTAACTTTAGCCATTGTATTCATAATAAGTTACTCTGATTTTATAGTTTCTTTGTGAAATATTGTAGTGAAACCATGACTATTTAAAAAAAAAAAATTTATAAAATCGGGAATTGTACGAATTTTTTGGGACTACATTCCCTAGTGTGTTTATGGGACCATGTCCCAGAGGTTTTGGTTTCACCAATGTTGGCTGGTTTTTGGTTTCAGACTAATCTTTAGTTGGAATATGGCCTTAGACATTGTATGAGCTTAATTTGCTAGAGGGTAGTGAAGGGAAAAAGGAGCCATTAGACTAAGCTGTTTGAATTGATTTGGTTGAAGAAATTTCCCTTCAAGGAGTAAGTACTAGACAAAATTAGAGGCTAATGAAGTACCTTCCTTGACGATACAGTGAGTTTCTTGACAAATAAAACTCTAAGAAGAGAAGAAAGGGGAGAAGAGGGTTCAAATAATTCCCCTTAACTAATATGCGGAAAAGAGGGTTCAAATCCTCCCTTTGTAAACTAGTTTGGACTGCATCAATGTATCATGTTTGGATTCAGAGAAATGCTACAATGTTTAATGGAAGAATCATGTTAGAGGAGGCTCTAATGCAGTAGATCAAAAATTATGTGAGGTTGTGTGCAGGTAGTTGCAAAGCAGTGACCATTTCACATTGTTATAGGGTCTTATGTAGTAAGTGGAACATTTCTTTCTCTGTTTTGAGTGCTAGAACAGGTTAAGGGTTGGTATCTGACTTCTGACCCTGTGTTGTTGGAGTCTCAGGTTTCCCCTAATGAGAATTGGTGTTTATATTTCTAGTTTGATTTATTGATCAATAATATCATTTATTCATTAGAAAAACTAAGGGTGGAAACATCATCAAGGTGAAATTTTTAGTTTGATTTTCATTCATTTTTGCAGGAAACTTATGGAACCTATGGTATTTCCAGCATCTACACATTTAACAACAAGAATTAAAGCTCGCTATAACTAGGTTTGATTATCAAAACATTATTTTCTCCATTTCATGTTCTTTTTTGTCTGTAACTTACTTTGCTGTACCATGTTGTTCATCATTGCTTTGATGAACGACAAGGTATACTTTGTTTCTTCTTTGGGAACAGTGTAGGGAAAATTTGACCTTAAATAACTTTTTTGTAATATATTATAACTGCTTTGTGAAGTATAAGCTGCATGTCAAGTCATGATAATATTCATGGGCACCATTTGAATTTTTGTTGTATATTATAACTTATATAAATTATGGGGTCAAGATTTGGTTATGAGTAATTCTTGGAAAGGATTTTCCTGTGACATTGTTTTCTTTATTGGTGCCGCCTTTACCTTTCCTCCACATCACATCATTGTATGCCTTCTTGGTTATATAGGAAAAAGTGGTAGAAAATGGAAGTTTCCTACATAACAATTCACTGTAATATTTGACATATTTGCATTTCCTGTGTTCTTTAATGCAACTGACATGGAATGGATGACAAAGCTCCAACCATCCATTTTTGTTGCGATGAAATGAAAGTGCCCTGTGATAACATGTTTCATCCATATTGTAGCAGTTACCTATTCAATGGATAATAATGACCAAATCATGATTGCCAATGAGTTTTAGCTCAAAGGGTACTTGCCCCATAAAAAATGGTGGAGGGTAAGAGCCCAACTTGTCCAATGCATTAGCACATTGGTTAGCTTTCCTAAATACATGATGGTGTTCAATTTGGAGTAGTAAGTTCCTAAAATCGGAGTGTAAGGAATCCATCAATAGGTTAGTGGCATTGTTATTTGTTAGCTAGCTAATTAGGCATTTTGCATCAAGCTCTATATTAAAGTCACTGGAAGTCCTTGATTTTAGTCTCAATCAAGGTTCCTTTGTCCCCTCTAGCCAACTAGCATTGGGACTATTTATATTGTCCATCTATGTAAAGAAATACACACGCAGCAATATACAAATTAAGTATTCATACAAGTCTGTTCTCTCTCTTTCAATAGTTTCCTATAGTGTTGCCTTTCCTCTGCACCCTAAATCATTATTCTTGTATTTTGACCGCGCCATTGTCAATGTTTTATGGCTTGTAGTATTTTGCACTTTTTGGTAGTTGCCTTTCTATTTTTAGAGAATTTGTACTTAATTATTCAATAGTTTTAGTTGGTCTATAATTACTTCAACTTAAGATAAGTTTTTGCCTATTTATTGCATCCTAAGGGAATGATACAATCTTAAATAAACTATACAAAGGAATATAAATTTTTATAGCTATTTAAAACATTTCTTTAGTTGTAGCTAGCAAATAAAGAACCAACTGCTTTATTCCTGCTTGGGTTAAGGTCACCAATGCAAATAAACGAGGCAAGCACAAAGCGATAGACATTGTAAAATAAAAGAAATAGCAAGGAGGAATAAAGAAAATTTTTGGGTATGGATTTTCTTTTTCTTTGAGTTAATGTAAATTTAAATTCTGTCATTTTCTTTTGGTTTTCTTTTCCTTTTTCTTTATTTGTTTCTGTGCTCATTATTTTCCTGCAGAGGTTCCTTTGGGAAGCTTGGCAAGTTTTAAACCTTATCATCTTGATCATAGCTGCTGTATTGTCATTGGCACTTGGAATTAAAACAGAGATGTGTTTGGTGTTTTTTATATAGATCATTTTCATCGTAAGGAGTGTCAATTCATGGCATTTGTTTTTTGAACCAACCTTATATAGGTTCTAGGCTGTTGTGATTTATATTTCATATCATGTATTATTGGTGTTTGGTCTGTCTATACTCTTAATTTCAATTTGTTACCTTTGGGCCTTGACTTTTTGATCCCCACAGTTAATAAAATTTAGGTAGCTCCTTACTTAAGTCTTACCCAATTTTATGTGATTTACAGGTTGTCCTTGATGCACACAATGGTGTAATATCTACAATGAAACTTGGAGCAAATTGGGTGGATATGCACTTGTTAGGGTAGATATATGTGTTTTATGGAGTAAGGAAAATATGGAAAGAGGGATGGGATGTCCTCTACGGGGAAGTACATGAAGTAAGGATGCATCATTTTTTTTCAATAATACTAGCTTTTGTCATGGGCCTGGCCTTCTTGTTGGGAAGTGGCACTTTTCCATATATCTGTTACTTGAGGATAATTGATGGAGCACAATGGTTTTCAATTTTTTTCTTTTAATTAGCCATTTTGAAAACTTGGAACTCTTTGAATACTTGAAAATTAGACTGGTTCTTTAGTTTTTATATAAGAATGGAGTTTAATTTGGAATTGCACAATTGTGTTTATGTTTATATTTTAAATCAAGTTATTAAATTTTGATCATGTGAAGGGCTGCATCCAAATTTGTTTATTTATTTATTAAAAAAAAACTTATTTCAACGATTTCAAACTGTTGAAATTTATCTCAAGATAACATATGTTTCAATGGTTTTTAATAATATTTCAACGTCTAATAATTGTTGATAAAAGTGAATCACATTTTTCGACGGTCACATAGGCTGTAGAAAAAAAATTTCGACATAGTTTTCAGTGGCGGTTCTCAACAGTCACTTAAACTGTCGAAAATGCTTTTTTCAACAGTTTCTAATACTTTTTTCGACGGTTTCAACCATTGAAAATAGCAAACTTTCTTGTAGTGCAAGTGTGTAATTCAAAATCAATTAATATATTCTTTATATCATCATCATATAAAATGTCACATATAAAATTAGGAAAAAAATTCCTAATAATTAAAAAAAATAAAAACACATGTCTTACGTGAGTAAAGCAAAAAAAAAAAAAAAAAAAAAAAAAAAAAAACACACACACACACATTCTGATTGCGTAACACATTAAGTTTAGTGCAAATACATTATTTTAAGAACACAAACAAATACAATACAATTCACGAATAGCAAAAAAGTAAAATGAAAAACAAAAAGACGGAATGGTCAAATGTAAAAACCAAAAACAAATTCAAGAGAAGAAAACTTAACGCTCATTAACACAAACATTCATCAATTTTCTTCTTTTATTGTTGAACACATCATCCAATACTTCAGCGTTTTGCAAGCCATCTTCCTGAATCAATCTTCAAGTAGTTGCCTACCGAAATTGTGCATTGAGTCAGTTCATCATAACCATAATCAATTATTGAAAACATACATTTTCAAAAAGGAAGAAATTTCAACCCAATAAGCTTAACATTAATGAATCACATATTTCCTTTCACACTGCTCAATTAAGAGTTCAAGCCAGTAATCAGGGACTTAAAATTCGTATTAGAACCATCTATTTCATAAGAAAAACATTAAAAAATAAAAAATTAAACCCCCACTATTTAAATTAATAAAAATATCGATAAAAACATTGTAGTTATAACTCAATTGGTTGGCAGTTGGCACCTTCCGTTACTTTTAAACAAAATTTAAATCAGATAATTTTAAAACCTTGAAGCATGAGTTTAATTAAATCAGATAATTTTAAGAAAGCCCCAATCTATCAATGTATAAACAGGGCCGTGTTATGTTAAGGTTAGGGGTTCAAATTAACACTATAGAATCTACATATAAAGCATAAATCATACCAGAAATACACCTAGGAACTACTAGGTTTGTAGGTGATAATGTGAACTTTAAACTAGTAACATTTGTTGGTTGCATTAATTAGAGGAATTTCCCCCCCTAAGTATTTAATTTGAATTTAGTTTTACTAGAAAATTTCATAAATTAGCTATAACTAATAATAATAGAATTCATGAAATCAATGGTTCATAAATAATTTCTTACAAAATTTATAAAAATGAATTATGTAGGTTACCAACTAGTTATTAATAAGTTCCAAAAAAAAAAAAAAAAACACGCACGCACACACACACACACAACCAATGTGGGCATATATATAAAATAAGGGAAATAATGTAAATCTAATAAGACCCAGACACATTGGTCACCATAGTCCGGAGAACAGTATGAACAAGTGAGGTTAAGAAGGATTCAGCCGAAAAAAAAATGGGGTTAAGAAAGATGTACGAAAAATTTAAAATGTATAAAGAGATATAAAGTAGCATATATATATATATATATATATATATATATATATATGTCTATAAGTAATTCTCAACATATAAAATGTGAGAAGGAGGGGGGAAGGAGGGGGAGTGAAGGGGAGTAGAGTAGAGTTGGTTAAAAATAGCTAATTTTGTGCTAAATCTACTCTACTCTACTCTACTCTTCCTCCCTCTCCCTCAATTCAAACAGACTAGTAAATGAGTAATGTGCACAAGCACTACTTACCTCAAGTATACAAAAGCAAGAAAGCGCGAATCAAATCACACTAGAACTTGCCATCGCACTAGAACTTAACATCGCACTAGAACTTGCCCCATCATCTTCGTCATCATCATGGTCCCTTGAAGCAAAATAAACACCGCAACAAATCAGTAAAATGCAATTCTACACTATTAACTCCAAAAGATAAAAATAACGATGTGCAAAAATCAAATCTAAGGTCTTAAAAAAGTCCTAATACCACTAATTAGGCACAAGATCCAAATTAACCAATGATAGAGCAACTAAACATGACCAAAACGAGCAACAATATGATTAAAATAACTAATCATAATTAATTATTATAATAATAACAAAACATATATTAAAAAGTCCAACCACATAAATAATGCTATTTTGTAAACAAAATTCCATTTTAAAACTTAATCAATAGTATCTCAAGTCATTCTCGGATTACACTTAAAATAAATCCCATTAAACAACAAAGGTAAATCCATATGTAAGGATCCATTTTATACCCAAAAAAAATCTATATATACATTAATAGGTAAAATAGAGAGAAAATATAATTAGGTTTTAAATTGGATTCTAATTGTTGTCTAATTTTGTGCCACATGTCCTATTTAATTAATTAATTTTTTTTAAAAAAATTTGATCTAGGTAAGTTAATGAGATGCAAAAGGTGAAGTGTCTAATATAAATAAATCATTAAAAAATCAATAAACAAAAAAACAAAAGGAAAAAGAAAAAGAAAGAAATAGTAAACTCATGTTTATATTCCAAAGAAATTAAAATTAAAAAATAAATAAGAGAGAGAGAGAGAGAGAGAGAGAGAGAGAATATATATATATATAATTTGAATCTATATATGTATGTAATTGTAATTTTTTTAAATTGTATAATGCATATGTACGAGTTATACACTAATAATAATAAGAACAACCTACGTTTTCATATAAATACATAATTATTTTTATTAAATTTGATATTTGAAATTGGGATAAAAATGTATCAATTTCTTTCATTTTTCATTGTTACAACTATTGAATTAAAAAAAATTAAAGAAAAAAAAGAGCTACATCTTCAATTGAGGGCCTCAATTACCCATATATGGATGATACAAAAAATTTAATATTGGATCGATAGTGTAGATGAAATTTGAGAACTCAGAACTTAAGGCATGTTCTCTAAGTTCACTGAACATTAAATAACTCACTGCTCAGGTGGCCTTAAGAGACATGTATGTATGGCACAATTTGAGAAAAACAACAATGGTATGTCCCAAAGTTTCCTTCACCTGGTCCAATTATTATTAATGGTCCCAACCAGTAATTAGGGACTTACTTAAACTTCATCCTCAATTTCATAAGAAAAGCATTGAAACAATGAAAACCCCAAAATGGCATAACCTTAATTAGTACCAACGATCACCAATCTTAAACTAATCAAAATCCTTCCAAAATCAATGCTGATGTTAGTGACAAATCTCAGGTCTCAACTATTAGATGAAGCATCAATTTGATTAAAACAGATCATTTAATTTTAAGAAAAATACCAAATGGTCAATTCATAAACCCTAATTTCACAAACAATTTTGAACTGACAGCATATGGTTTAGAACTAGAAGAGCACAACCAATTTAAGCTAAGGAGCTGAATTTGAAGTTCTTACTAACTTACCCGGAATGACGGACGAATTTTGAACTAAAAACTTGCTCAGTCGCTTTATCCTCCCAACGCAAACTACCCCACCACTTTTTTTCTCCGTGAATTAGACAGTTCTTTGCGCTTTTGGAATCAAATGGCAGCTTCTTCAGATTATGACATTTCAGTACCTTAATCTCTCTGAGCGAAGGAAAGGGCAAGACATGGCTGCATATTATTGTATCTAGGGATGGTAACCTAACCAAACGTAGAACCATAAGACTGGAGAATATGAGCATTTTTTCTATATTTGTTTCTCCCCACAATGCTATACAGTAACGTAATTCTATACAGTCACGTAATTCAAGAGTTTGAAGGTTTGGAGCATAAATGAGCCACGACACATCTGACAAGGAGTGACAACCTACAATATCCACCTTACGAAGGAGTGAAAACTCATGCCTTGGGTAGTACGTTCCAGGGGAAATTTTCACCTCTTGTAATTCACTACAATCACATAATTTAAGATGCTCCATTCTACTCAGCAATATGGGTGATATTACGAGGAAGGTTAACCCAATGATTAAGTAGAGGACGAGTTTTCTTATGCACCGTTGTAACTTATGCGATCCCATTAATATTCCGACGGAAACATCGCTAGTAATGGGAATGCAGATTTCACTCAAGTGTGGTAAGCCATCCAATTCCTCTATCAAATTTGAGTCAATATCAAGGGGTAAACCGGCACGACGGACCCAACTAAATATTTCCAAGAACTGAAGTCTTGATATCAATCCCCTTTTTATTAGCCGAATGTTTGTTCCATTTAATATCAAGCACCTTAACTTTTCCAAACGCTGAATTTCAGCTGGCAATTCTGTGATAGCAGTTTCAGAGACATTAAGATATTCCAAGTTGATTAATTTACCAATCTCCGGGGGTAACTCACGTAGGAGAAAACTATTTGACAAATCCAAGAGTGTCAAAGCAGACATCAAAGGGAAGAAACCAGCTGGAAATGTTGTTAACATTGGAACCTTACAAATCATAGTACGGAGATTCGGTAACTGCGTGACATTTTTGCGGAAATGTTCTATGCATGACGGTGAAGAATTTATGAGGACATCATCTATACTATAATCCCACAAAGACAACCTTTCTACTCCATTCCATATTCTTAATCCGCGTTCTTCATCTGACTCAGCATCTCTTTTGATGAATATTGCAACCTTGTCTTTACATTCCCACCAGGCCATGTCACGAATCAAACCGTGCATCCTAACGAACTCTTCTGATTCACCACTCTCTAGTAAACATGCACGCTTCAAACTTCTGATTATATATTCTCCGTCATGGTCATATTCATCTAGAAACCTTTCTGCTCTCCAATATTCAATGAGTTCTTCTATATTGATGTTATATCCATCAGGGAATAGACAACAATACAAGAAACAAGACTTAAGGGTAGCATTCCGCAGTTTTTCGAAACTAAACTTCAAAGGAAGCAGAACAGAATCCATGCCTGGAAACTCTGAAGGAGTGTTCCTCAATGCGGATATTTCAGACTTCCAGTCTTCTGGATCCTTCCTACTAGCCATTGCACGCCCAGTAGTGACCAGAGCTAGTGGCAAGCCTTTGCATTCTGCAGCCATAACTTCTGCAAGCTTCGGTATACGTGGATCAGAATTAAAAGTGTTTTCACCTACCTTCATCCGGAACAAACATAAGGCTTCTTCTTGTGTTAAACACTCTACCTTGATATTTTTCTGAGCTTCCATGAGGCCACAAACTTCCTCTGATCTAGTTGTAAATATTACTTTGGACTCATTCTGATCATTTGGAAGAGGAATTCCTACAACTTTGAGATCAAGCCGTTCCCATATATCATCTAACAATAACAAAAACCTTCCCTCTTCTAGCCTACAGTATATTTGAAAGGCAATATCCTCTATAGAATCCCCGCTACAGCCTTCAGGGAAACCCAATTTTTGGAGAATTGTTTTCTGAATTTTTTTCACGTCTGGTTGTTTTGATACAGAAACCAAAATAACTTCAACAAAATCATGGCTTCGGCTCAAGAACAGATTGTTTATTCTTTCAAGGAGGGCAGTCTTTCCTACACCCCCAATTCCATATAAGCCAATGATTCCCAGACTCTTGTCTTCAATGCATCTCTGGACGATTTGAAGCATGGGATCTAAACCCACGGTCTCATCCATAGGCTTCTTGTCAACGGAATTATGCATCTTTGCAACCACAACGTCGAATCGACCTTTATTCGTCAGCTTTTCTACTTTGTCGAGCATTTTGCTTACTCTCTTTCCTAGCTTATAGCTTCGCCAAAAGTTTTTGGGACAACAACCTGCGAGACACTTGTTCTGCTCTTGTTCTCGAAGAGTTTTGCTCACATCTTCCTTCAGTTTTCGTACGTCGTCAAACCAGCCAACCACTTCTTTGGTCGGCTTCGCAAGTAGTAATAACTCTTCAGTTTGGACCCTTCCCTGCACATCTTCATAGATTCGCATGAGTTCCTCCATAGTATCTCCCAAGGAATTGTGATTTTCTTTCAAATTGCAAATGAGGACTGCACGCTTGGACCCGGAATGCCATAGGCACAACCCAATTTCTTTAATGACCGGGATCACGAACATGCCAGAAGTCATGGCTATGGGTGACTACGAAAACAAATTTTAACGAAAAATGGTCAGCTAAAAGGAGGTGGAAAATGAGAAAAGAAACCGAAAAGAGACTGAAAAAGGGTTGCTGTGAGTAGAAGAGATGCTAATTTTTTCTTTTCTTCTTTTTCCCTCTCTTTTTGCAGATTAACTCGTGGCTAGTACTGACTATTTAGATGCCAAGATTCGAAGAAGATATGCTATTTTGAAATTAATCCTAAATTTCACTATTTAAGAGAACAAAAGAATTTAGAATTTGGTTTTTGAAATTATAGGTCCGGTTTGGTAGCTTAGTTTGAACATATTTTTGAATATTTTAAACAACATTAGACACATTTTCATACATTTTTTCACCCATACGTATATCAAAAACACTCAAACAATATTATTCAAACTCCTCTACTAAACACCCCCATAGTTTTTAAGAGCATGTGAATATCTATAACTTATTTTAGGGGAAAATGGCATGTAAAGTGCATGGATATAATATAACTTTATAGTACATTTTAAAGGAATTAAGGACATATAAAGTCAAGTGTGGTTTACCTCAAAATTTTTTTTTTTTTTTAAAAAGACATCAATTTAAATTGAATCCCATGTAAATACTTGTGCAAAATACACAATAAAGTAAACAGTTTTTTTTTGGGGGGGGGGGGAGAGGAATTTTACTGACTTGATTGTGTGGTCCATCCATGGTTTTAAAAACTGAATTAGAAACAAGGTACCAGTTTGGTCCGGTAAAATTGCCCAAGGTCCAGTTTATTGATCGGTTTGGTTTTTAAAACCGTGGGTCCATCGGCTTAATGAAGATTTATTTTGAAAAAAAAAAAATTTGTTTTTGGAAAATGAGGGTTTTAATAAAAATATCATGATTTTTTTTTGGAGAAAATTTCCCTTGGGATATTTAAAAAAAAAAAAAAAAACTCATGAACTTTTTGTGGAAAAATTTCCTAAAGGGATTTTAATAAAAATTTCATGAGTTTTGGATGGAAAATTTCCCTTAGGGATTTTTACTGAAAAATTCATATGGGTTTTGAAAATGAGACTTTATGGATCTATCTTTTGGAAAGCTCTTTTGAAAACAATGGAAACACTTTTTTCTTTTGGTGGAAACCATTTTGAAAAAATATTGAAATTACTTTTTTTTGAAAATTTTATTGAAATAATTTCAAACGATGCTTACACAAAGCCATTTTGTTTTAGGGTTATAAATTTACAGTGTTAGCTAGCAAGCACATGAAAACCCATTTTTATTCAAGGACAATATATATATATATATATATATATATATAACCACATGAACAGTAGTAATATAATCCCAACAACATAACCAATTATCACACAAAAATCCTATGCTAATTAAAGACATATGCATTATGTTCTCCAAATAGTACAAGCATAGATTTAATGAAATATACATCACCATGTTCATATAGTCATATTATTCAATTACATGCTTCAAGGACAAAATATATGAGGTAGACATCAAAATGGGTAAGGACAGAATGTAGATTGGCCATGCAACAATGGGTAAGCCATGCAAGAGTAGGTAGATGTGAGATTTCAAGCATAAATTCAAGCAAGCATCATCAAGTTATATCCATGTAATTAAACATCAATCATGTGATTTAACCAATAATCAAAGGAATTGAAATGGGTGTACTACTTATCAAAAAGGGGTAAAGCATATAAAGCAAAGTAGGATAAAAACATAGCATTATGAACATATTCATTGTACAGCGGCATTGCTTGATCTCCTCTATAAGGAGATTCAAGCTTTAAATTCCTTTTTTTTTTTTTTTTTTGGGTAACAATTGAATTATGATTTTATATATAAAAAAATATATATAAATAATCACAAAATTGAGTTTCCCGCCAAAGATGGTACTGTTGTTGCAACTAAAGTCCCCATATAGCACACAAAGATGTTTCTCAAAAAAAGAGAGCACACAAAGATAACAACCGAAAAACCAAAGAGAAAATCCGTTATACTATTTTTTTTTTTATGAGTACCCCACAACTAATTTTTGCACTCTCATTTCATTTTTTTTTTCAATACGTTTATTCATCTAAAATTTTTGGGTGAATTGAAAACTACATTCCTAAAGTTTGGAAGTGTTTGGATTTTACACCTTGAAATTTTAGAATTTGGATTTTACCCCTTGAATTTTGAGAGTATTTGTATTTTACACCTTAATGTTTCAGAATTTGGATTTTACTCCTTAAGATTTAGGAGTGTTTGGATTAGTTGCTTAAAGTTTGGGAGTGTTTAGATTTTACATCCTGAAGTTTCTGAATTTGAAATAAAATCCAATGACTCCGAAACTTTAGGGGATAAAATCCAAACTCTAAAATTTCAGGGTATAAAATCCAAACTCTAAAACTTCAGGACATAAAATTCAAACTCCCTTAAACTTTAGGAGGTAAAATCCAAATTCTAAAATTTTAGGGTGTAAAATCTAAATACCTCCAAATTTTAAGGGTGTAGTTTGCAATTTAGACAAATTTTGTTATGACTTAGCATGAGGTCTCTCATCCTATTCAAATCATTTTTGGTTGGAGACAAGTACACTCATTAGTCTCAAGCTTTGTGCAGTGCAAACTGTAGCTTTCTGTGAATGGCCAACACAAAGCTTTTGCATAAAAAGAAGAAGTCGATGATGCCTATACTCTTCGTTTTTAAGATTGGGAACGGACAAACCCGAACGATATTTATAACTTTGTTTGAACTAACCACATCCCACGTTGAGTTTTTTTTTTTTTTTTTGAAGAAACAAACATTAGATAGAGGGAATGTGATTTATAAGTTCTAATACAAAGATATGTCACAAGGTCTATTCAAAAGTCATGACAATAGGAACAATTGCAACTATAATAATCATGATAATAAACATTAGATTCAAAAGTTGAACCATTATATATATAACCTTTAATCAACAGAATTCCTAATCATTCTCAAATTACAATCAAATCAAATCACATGATATGAGATTAAAAGAAAAAGACTTTAACTTCCATATGTATCCAAATATTAGAAATTTAAGGCCTATTATGGAAAATTCCCAATCTAGAAAAAATCCTACTTAATTAATTAAATGTGACATTTGAAATTGGCATCATCATCAGACACCAGTTTCCAAGCCATATATGATATATCTTCAAGTGAGAGTTCCAAGGAATTGCATAATTTGAGAAAACAACACTTGTACTTTTAAGTCTAAAAATCACTTAATTTAGGGCAAATAAGCCGTTAACAACAGATTAACTTGAAGTTAATACAAAATTTACTTTCACCTTGCAAATTATTGTTCCAAACCAGTGATTAAGGACTTGAACTCCATATTAGAACCCTCAATTTCACAACAAAACATTGAAACCCCAAAATGGCCTAACCTTAGTATCAGCAGTCAAATCTTAAATTAATCAAATCCAAACCAATTTTAGTTAAAGGTATCAAGTTCCAACTACTATTTCTGGAGAAAAGAAAAAAGTCACAACTCACAGCTACTTGATTGAAGCATCAATTTCTTTACTGTCCTAATTTCATTTGAAGAAAAGTCCAATTTTGTCAATGAATAAACTCAAAACTGGCCAAAATTCCAACAATAAGCTCAATAGTTTCTGTCAAGACTTAGTCAACTCTCAATTGTGAAAGGAATTTATATCGAAAATTAAGCACTTATGGGAAAAGTCAGGGGCGTTAGCATATTGTTTAGGGGGAGCACAAAGATTTTAAGCTAAGGATTAGAATTTGAACATTTTTATGACTTACCAAGAGACGAATTTTGAACTGAAAACTTGATTAGTGGATGCACCCTTCCATTGCTCTTCTTAGCACTGGAGGAATCAAATGGCAGCTCTGTTAATTGTTTACTCTGTAGTCTGTACCTCAATCTGTATCATGGAAGGAAAGCTCAGCTAAGCGAATTGTTTAGGGGGAGCACAAAGATTTTAAGCTAAGGATTAGAATTTGAACATTTTTATGACTTACCAAGAGACGAATTTTGAACTGAAAACTTGATGAGTGGATGCACCCTTCCATTGCTCTAATTAGCACTGGAGGAATCAAATGGCAGCTCTGTTAATTGTTTACTCTGTAGTCTGTACCTCAATCTGTATCATGGAAGGAAAGCTCAGCTAAGCGAATTGTTTAGGGGGAGCACAAAGATTTTAAGCTAAGGATTAGAATTTGAACATTTTTATGACTTACCAAGAGACGAATTTTGAACTGAAAACTTGATTAGTGGATGCACCCTTCCATTGCTCTAATTAGCACTGGAGGAATCAAATGGCAGCTCTGTTAATTGTTTACTCTGTAGTCTGTACCTCAATCTGTATCATGGAAGGAAAACTCAGCTAAGCGAATTGTTTAGGGGGAGCACAAAGATTTTAAGCTAAGGATTAGAATTTGAACATTTTTATGACTTACCAAGAGACGAATTTTGAACTGAAAACTTGATTAGTGGATGCACCCTTCCATTGCTCTTCTTAGCACTGGAGGAATCAAATGGCAGCTCTGTTAATTGTTTACTCTGTAGTCTGCACCTCAATCTGTATCATGGAAGGAAAGCTCAGCTAAGCGAATTGTTTAGGGGGAGCACAAAGATTTTAAGCTAAGGATTAGAATTTGAACATTTTTATGACTTACCAAGAGACGAATTTTGAACTGAAAACTTGATTAGTGGATGCACCCTTCCATTGCTCTAATTAGCACTGGAGGAATCAAATGGCAGCTCTGTTAATTGTTTACTCTGTAGTCTGTACCTCAATCTGTATCATGGAAGGAAAGCTCAGCTAAGCGAAAAGGCAACTCATAGCTGTCAACAATCTAAGGAAATTTTTAGCTAGAAGCACATTTCGGCATATATGTTAATTTGTCAAAATTCTCGAATAATGCAAGTATTATCCAAGAAACTGGAAAGACACGAAGTCTTCAACTATAGTAGTCTGGTGGTCGGTAGAAACTGCCAAGTCTAGCTAGGTCTTCTCAAATAATGCAAGTATTATCCAAGAAAGTACAATATAAGGTGTAGGGAAAGTACCATTGACCCAAAGTCCTTGGCTTCTTTGTTAAGTTTAGCTGTTTAGGTCTTCCTAAATAATGCAAAATTTGTATATTACTAGTGGTGGATGCAAAATTCTCTCTCTATCTTGCTAGTGGTAATTTGATACAGTCATTCGTGTAATTTGATATACACTGGTAAGCCCCGTGGAAACCAATTGAATAAGATTTACCTTTGTAAAAGTTTCACTACATATTTATCCATATGGCCAATTTGAGCTGTTTCCAGCACTATTTATCATGAACTTGATCTGAACTTCATGGACTCATTACATACTAAATTTGCCAATTACAAAGTCATGGAATTTGCCCACACTAACACATTGATCGTCACGAAATTAAATGTTATTTTGTTATTTGATTTTTTTCTACTCTAAAGGTTCTTTAATAGCATCATGTACCTGTGCCATTTGAGCTTGAGCTCATTGGCTTTCTCTTGATCTCTTTGCAACTTCAAAATATATCCTCATCTAATGGCTTTTACCCATCAAATAATGTAAAGCTAGTAGAATCAATGGTATAGGCTAGTCATTACTATGAAACATTTTCAAATAGCGTGTTAGATATGAAATAAGAAAGCACAATTGACACTCCAAGAGTCTTGTAGTTCAACTAGTTGCCACATTTTATTGTTTTCAATATAGACATCCAAGGTTAAAATCTCTCATACCCAAGGTTTTCAAACCCGGATCGTTCATTGAACCGTAAGAGGGAGAGGTTTAAGGTTTTTGAGGTCGAAACGAGGTCGAATCGGGATCGAACCGTGATGACGTCATAATTAATTCAATAATTATTTTAATATAAATAAATATATTAAATTAGTATAAATAGAAAATTTAACTAAAATAATCCAATTAAATATAAATATCTATATTTCAAATATATATCTTCATATCATAACTTTTACAAGACAAATAAGAAATATCAAATCCTAAACAAATTTAAATATTTTATTTATTTATATACTGATTAGTTAAAATTGTAATAATAATAATAATAATAAATTATTATTATATAAGAATTAGAAAGACACTCAAATAAAATAAAATAAATTATTTAATAATTTTAAATTGAAATAATTATTATATACTTAACTGTAAATATTAATTAAAATTAGAGCAATAATAGTACCATTACATTTTATACAAATTTTGCCACAATTTGCTATGTGACGAAATGTGAGTGGTAGAGATGTAGACCTGTAATTTTTTTTCATTACTCACACTTTGCCATGTGTCAAATTATAGCAAAAAATTGTGTAAAATATTGTGATACTACATTACTCTTAAAAGAATAATGCTAGAGATACAAATTATTTTATAAATTTTTTTTACAAACTACTAATGTGGTGAGTGATTATTTGTAAATAAAAATGTGATATTAATGTAAGTTTAGATGAAAACCAATAAGAGGTTGGTCATATCAACATTTTATAAAAATATTGTAAAATAATTTGTGGAAGAGTATTACTCCTCTTAAAAATACTTAAAATATTTAATACACCAACACTGCATGTCACATCATGCTGGGCAGCTGAAAAAAAAAAAATCTGAATCTAATGGCTAAATTTTTTTTTGCTTTTATTAAAAAATTAAAACCTCTCATCTTTCCAATGTTAGCCATGTGAGGGAGTGCATGTCACATCATGCTGGCAGCTGAAAAAAAATCTCAATCTAACGGTTGAAATTTTTTGCTTTTATTAAAAATTTAAAACCTTTCATCATTCCAATGCTAGCCATGTGAGGGACTTAGGAATTCAAAACTCAAAAGGAGTAACAAAGTAACACAGGAAAGAAAGAGAACACATAGCACTGATAGCAGTAGTATTCAGCGAAAAAGAGGAACTACAGAGTGATCTCCATCAACGGAAAAAAGAAAGAGAAGAAGAAAAATAAAAGAAGAAAGAAGAAGAAGCAACAGTAGACGACGAAGGCGTGATCGGCGACTGTGTTAGCAATCTGTTGGCTGCTGCTTTAACTGGGCGCAGACCTTGTTTTGTTGTGTTCTTCTTCTTCCTTCTTTTTTTTGTTTTTTTTTTTTTTTTTTGTTTTTTTGTTTTTTGAGGAACTTGTCTTTTTCTTCTCTGCTGCTTTTTTTTTTTTCCCCCTTACAAATCCCTTTGTTCAAGATCTGAAATTATTAGATTTCCTTATGATCTTTGTTCTTCTTCTTGTTCTTTCATTTCTTCTAGATCTGATCATAACTTCATACCAGTGTATTGGCCAAAATTCACCGGAAAAGCTGAAACAAAAAGAAACCGTCCAAACCTCAAAAATCGATCACGGTTCACAGAACCGGACGGTCGGATCATAGTCCATGCGGGTCCCTGTTTTTTTGCATGGAACGGTTCTTCACCCTAAACAGACCGTAAAGTTGAAAGGTTCAAGGTTTTCCTAGTCGGACCGTACGGTTCGGTCCGGGGTTCAAAACCTTGCTCATACCCTTAACTATCAAAAATAAAAATAAAAATTTGACTCCGAAGTCTTTGGCCTCTTCTTCGATTCAAGTTTTTCTTAAACAATGCAAAGCTCATAAACCAATGGTATGGGTCAGTCATCACTAAATATTTTCCAAGAAAGTACTAAATACAAAATTGCACTACAAAAAAATGGGGTTATCCCAGCATTTTCAAAACTGTTGGGATAGTCCCAAAAAGCATCAGAATAGGGTCAAAATTCCTATCCTGGCATTTTTTTTCCCGACGCTTTAAACCGTTGCGTTTGGACTGTTGGTATAGGGTCACCGGACTTGTACCAACACTTTTCAAAAGCGTCGGGAAAGGCATACGCCCTATACCAGCTCTTTTGAAAGCGCTGGTATAGGCCTTTTAAATTATATTGATTCAAGACCTATACTAGCGCTTTTGAAAGTGCTGGAATAGGTATTGCTTATGCCAGTGCTTTCAAAAGTGTTGGTATAGGTCATGAATGAATATAATTTAAAAGGCCTATATCAGCGCTTTTGAAAGCGTTGGCATAGGCAAAACCTATTCCAGTGTTCTAAAAAGCACTGGTATAGGTCTTGAATCAATATAATTTAAAAGGCCTATACCAGTGTTCTCAAAAGCGTTGGTATAGGTCTTGAATCAATATAATTTAAAATGACCTATGCCAGCACTTTCAAAAGCATTGGTATAGGTCCTTTTTTTATATAATTTTTTAGCACTTGTAATGTACCTAAAATACATATTTTTCAATACCTATTTTATTGCAACTATAATGAACTACAATTCATATTTTCCAATTGCAAATACCATACCACATTAAATCAAGAAACTAAATATATTTAATTACACCGTATCAATAATTACATCCCAAATGTCTAGAATTTTATACACAAAATAATACATCCCAAGTGTCTAGAATGTTATGAACAAAATAATACATTCTAAATAACTATGTACAGTGTCCTACACAAAAGAATACATTCTAACTCTATAGAATGTCTTGCACAAAAGAATACATTCTAATCGTCTAGAATGTTATAATAAAGTTTCCAACTATAATGTGTACATATATATCAAAGTTTGAAACTTTATTATAAATATCAAAATATCATAGTAACTACTCCAAAATAAGTGCCCAAAGTATCGCCTAGTGCGTATCATCAAATGATAAGTGCTGAGCATCGGGAGACTAGATAGCCACTGCAGAATCACCATCACCATCACCATCCTACGAATTAAGAAACACACAATGGATTAGTGTACTAAACAACAGAGTTAGTAGCTGAATGACTCAATATCACTAGTATTACTACCAAGTGCCACATAAGCAATTAAAACACACTCAAAATTTGAGATTTCAGTAAGCATTCAAACATTCTATTCCTTCAAAAACTCTCAAACTTATTTCCCTCCAAATGGTCCATAAAAGGCAAGCCAAAGTAGCTCCCCACTAAGTAAAACAAGTCTTTTTACCACACAATCTAGACCAAATAATGAGCAAGTCTGGCACCAAACACAACTTTGAATTGCAGTAAGTGTAATACCTCGACCCAACCTTATAATTAAACCATGTGTTTAAGTGGTTAAGTATTATTATTATTTTTAAGCCACTTTCTTTTTATAATTAAAATAAGAGTATTTAATAAACATATTATTTTATAATGTCATTGAATAAGAATTGTAAAGATTATAAATAATTGAAATGACTATTTGTATTACAAATATATACTAAGTATGTACAAAATTATATTAAGTGGTTAAGTTATGAGATATATATATATATATATATATATATATATATATATATATCTATATAGTTGTTGGTATTTTAACTATGCATGATGCATGAGATATTATAGTGGAAATTCCACCCACATGCAATCAATTGAAATTTAACACATGTAAAGCCAAATTTTCAAGCATGTGAACAAACCCAAAGACCAAGACTTGGACATACAATCACCAAGCTCCACCTCACCTCTTCCTTGACTTTCTCAAACAAATAGAACATCCAAGAATCTCTCATTTCCACGGGTCCATGCAAAAATCTGAACTTTCACTTCACTTTTGTCTCTTTTTCTCTTAAGGAAGGTGCTAGGAAGCTCCCTTGAGTCTTCCCTCAAGTCCACTGGTTCACACACCAAAAGAAAGACAAAACCCCACCCAAAAGTCTTCCCCTTATCTCATTTTCTTGGCTGCCCAGACAGAAAGTCCAGCAGCAAGAAGGAAGCCTCTTTCAACTCTCTCAAGCTCTCTACCTCTCATACTTTCTGTTCCAGCCACTAGGAAAGGGAATCCTTTCATGTAAGTCTACATATATATATATATATATATATATATATATATATGTGTGTGTGTGCTGTTTTAAGAAGCTTTGAAGTTGTGTTGGTGATTTGTTGAAGGTAGATTAGGGTTTTTCCTAATTAATGATTCTATATGATTAAGGAAGTAAGAAAAAGTTAGGATGAGTATTTTTGATGTTACTGCTGAGATTTTTATTGTGTGTATTTTTGCTCTAAATGGTTAAATGACTATGTGTAAGTGTTGTATAACATGTCTAATGAGTGTATAAAAATCCCCATATGAAAATACCATCGTTTGATAATTGTTTGTGAATTTACAAGAAAACATTACAAAGCTGTCACTGTGACAGATTCTGTGTTTATGCATGATAAATTATGTATTAAATTGCATACAGTGAATTTGGAAGCTAGGGATATTTCCTGTGGCATCTAAGATACATATGGTTGTTATGGAAGTAGTCTCACAGCATTTGGATTAATATAAAAATAATGGGTTAATTTATAAGTTGCATTAAATTCTGTCAGGACAGATTTGAGTATGCCGTCTTGCGTGATTTTTAGTAAATCATGGACTGATGCTTTGACTCCGAAATTTTTATGGTTTATACTGGACATACAGGGGAGTAGTTCTGTAAAATTTCATGACAATTGGATGTGTGTGGACAGCCCGTTTGTATTTTACAAATTGGGCGTATGCTGCTGAAATGCGCAGTGAACCACATATGCTACACCTGACTTTGTGGATTTAATTCTCAAGTTAGGTTGTATGTTTTGAGTTATAATTTAATATGCTCATCCGTTGGTATGTTAGGATTATATATAAATTTTATGAATTGATTTCTCTTTGATTTGGGTGCAGAATATATTTGATGATTGTATTATGTGTTTTGGGGAACTTTATGTGATGGGCATAGGATTTTCTTGGTTCTAAGATATAGGTTTTGAGATGAATGTGTAAGTTTATGATAAGGAGTAATGGATAGTGATAAGTTTTGATATTTGGTTTAGGTGTTACCAGTTCCTCAGGTCTAAGCTTTTTCGACTGTAGGCTCTCGATTCCTCTGCTTTCAGGTAAGGGATAAGTTATATGGGCATTTGGTAAGTCATGAGGTTATTTTAAAGTATATGTTGCATTAAAAGGTTTTCGATTAGAGATATATCATATAATCATTATTCTGACAAAGATATGTTCGTGAGTTCTCGAAAACCCTATGTATATGATTTAAGCATATTGATGCTATTATTAATTTCACAAACATGACGTTTAAAGAAAGGAATGAAAATCCTATTAATATTGAAATGTTACGCAAAATAAGAAATTTCAGTATGATGTAAAGAATGAAATGTTTTCGGGTTATGTCCTCTGGTGATCTGAACTCTGTCAGTAGGGGTTAATTACTGGCTTTCCATGGAAAATGTTATATGATTGGCCATTAAGTGGGACTGGCTCTGCTGTACCCGCCCCTTGTTGGTTACGGCCAACTTGTGGGGGAAGTCAACCTACCCCCATGGTTGAAAGATATGTATTATGATGTGATCCCGGGAATACCTGGCATTGTGGGGAATGCTGGATGCCTAGCACCGTGGTGCTAGAAGCCTCCCAAATAAGTACAGACTTATCAGATATGGACTAACCAATAAATTGTTTAAGAACAGCTATGTTATGTTATAAGTCATGAGAGAATATTTTGTTTAAATGCATTACGAAAAGTTAAAAGCTCTCATGAAAGGAAGTTATGATGAAAAGAAAAGCTGTTCTTTAAAGATAAGAGTTTCTGAAATCGTTATGCTTTAAAGATAAAGAATCTGATGAAAATGTTTTAGTGTTCTGTAAAACTGAAGCTTCTAACGAAAGTACAAGTTTATATTTAAAAGTTATCAGATATCTGTTCTTATGAAAAGTTAAGTTTTTATTACAATGAAAGTTATAATATTTTACGAGAATAAGTTTATGAAGAAAAGTTTTTGTTATTCTTTGAGATGTTTCTAGTTTAATACGAAGTTACCGAATTATCTTATTTAAGTTAAAATGATTATTTTGCAATGAGAATGCATATATATTGATATTAAACAATCAATATTATATTTGGTGACTTTGTAAGAAATGAAAGAAGCTCAATGCGAAAGGTTTTGGTAATATTATTCTGATAAGGAAATGGAGAACAATTATTTTCCCATGAAAATCATATAAGTATTATTATAAATAGTATAACATACTATGCATGAAAAGTTGTTCTCCTATTCGAATATTCATAGAATGAAATGATTTGATTTACATGCATCCTTATTAAATTCTCATATATCTTACCTTTACTGAGCTGTGTAGCTCACCCCTTCCACTCTTTCAGTTAGCAGGTTTTATTTTGAAGCAGAGGGAGCCTTAGTCAAGTTTGGAAGGAGCTGGTTTTAGTTCTATTTGTATAGATCCTAAATAAGTATTTGATGTTTAGTTTTGTGGTATGGTGTATTTTAGGATCTAATAAAAGTGTGTACCTTAAAGTATTAAGAGATGTATTATGTGAAATTTAGAATTTGAGTAACTAGTGAATTATGTTATTCTTTGGAGTACAATGTAGATGCTCTGAATATGAAGTGGGAAAGTTATATCATTTAAGTAAAGAAACAAGAATTTAAAGAAAGAGAAAAGCTTCCGTAAAAGTTTTGTTAAAAGTTAAGTTGGTTCTTGTTAATATCAGGTTTAGGCTTGATATTAGCATGCCGGTCATGGTCACAAATCTGGGTATCAGGTTTGGGGCGTGACAGTTGTGGTATCAGAGCAAAGGTTATGATTTTGTAGAATCTAAGTATCGATCTTCAGAGTAAGATATTAAGATTGGGTAGTAAAGGGTAGAAAAGTAAGATACATCTCTTTTGAGATGTTTGAATTGTTTGATCATTGGCTTATTATTTGATGTCTACTAACATTTTTGGATATCTTAAACTATGAAAACATGCTCAATATTGCTATGGTTTTAGCTCTTTTGTTATTGGTACTATGATGCTTGCTACCTTGATGTTTTGTGGTCTGTCTTGTTTCACACATGTCAAAGAGATCACTTTCATCATTTTTGTTCCATAGAAACCTCTATAATCATCTTTGTTAGAGTACTATGGAATCATAGTAGGCTAACTTTAGGTTTGACATATTCTGTATTTCTTTGAAGAAAGAAATTGTGGTTGGCTTCTCTATTTGACTAGAAAAATGAAAATGGAGCACAGGCAAGATGTGTGATGTATATTTATTAAAAAGTAGATTTGACTGCCTAAATGGAAGCCAAATCTTAAAGCCCTTAAAAAAAAAAAAAAAAAAAAAAGTACTTCAGTCTTTTCTATTATTTGGTGATCTAATCTTTGTATTACTGTGACATTCAAAAATGGAAGCATGCATGGTAGAGCAAGTTTGTTACATCTTTAGGCGATGAATTCTCACTAGAGATTTTGTTTATTGCAATTGTTATTAACTTAGTAAATTCAGTGCAACAAACATTTCTGAGTGTTGGAAGGTTTAAGTGGTTGTATGGCACATGATTCTGTCAGAATGAGTGTTTTGGCTTGTTCAAGTATGATATACAATAGCCGCTATTTGGTACTCTATGATTCAAAATTGATGTCTTTGGGGTTATTCAGTTTTTAACTGGACTCAAATTTGTAAAGTTTATATTTATTTATTCTTTCAGATTCCTTGCATTGTTTTTCTCCATTACATGTCCAGTCTTTGACAAAGCTATTTTTTGTAATAACGTTTTCTGGCATTATTCATAAAGCATTAATTTTTAACTAGTTTATTTTAGATGTGCATGGTGGACATATGCTAAGAAATTGGCCAGGATCCTCTAAAGTGTATATATATTCATAGTATATTTAGAAAAAAAAAAAAAAAAAAAAATTTGTGCTTGCGAACATGCATCTGTTCTTGTATAACATTTGCATGTGTCAATTGAGGTACTACATTTTTGAGTTTTCATGCAAAGTTGAGACAACGTTTCCCATCCCAAATTGTAATATCGTTTGAATAGTGATATAAGGGAAAATAAGGTTGTAGATTATTTTGTTTGCTAGCTGCTTGTGTAATCTAAAGATGTGCTTATCTCCTTTGCCTTTTCTTTCTTCTTTATTATTTTAACTTAATGCTTCTTAAATGCTGCATGGGAATTTACTATATTAAACATTAAATCAGCATTATTGCCATGGACATTGTGTTTCTATGACCTTATTTAAACACTATTAAGATCAGCTGGGAAATTTGTTCTGCTATTCACTTTAATGCATATTCTGGAGTTAGTAATCTTCTTGAAGCTAATATGATTCTTTTGGCTCTAAAGAATTTTGGTAGTATGCATGAATTGGTCCACCCTAATAATCATGCTAACAGTGGCTTTGGGCAGGTTGAAAAATCTGTCTATGAGTGCTTGTGGTACTCTTAAGGTTAGGATAATTTGCATATTAAGGGTTTAAAGCTTTAGAAAGAAGGGTTAGGGTTCAAGAATAACTAAGGTTTTGGTAAGCTATGATTATTATGAAGACTATAATTGTGCTCTCTCTCTCTCTTTTCTAGTACAAGTTAACTTATGAGATCCCTTTGAGTAAACTATAGTGTGGTAGTAATATGTTTATACTTCAATGAGGAGGATTCCATTTTGATTTTTGAAATGTAAAAACAATGATTATATTGTCTACTTGGAATTGCTTATTAAACTTTTTAAGAAAGAAAGAAGTTTTTAAGAGTGAGTTATTAAATGTTTTGAGAAATTTGTCTATATTATTTTTGTAGTCAGCCTTCCTAATGTTGGTATGGACTGATTTAGTTGAACACCGCTGGCCACGTGTGATCTGCTAAGTCATTTGCCAACTAACCTTATGTGGGGTGACATAAAATGATTATTTTGCCTATTCCTTGGTCAAGTAATTTGTTAACTACTGTTGAGCTCACGTGTGGTTAAACAAGTTATTGATAACGTATTACTTTAATATCACCTAACGTCACTAGTGATGATATTATTTGATGCAGTTTATATAAATAAATAAAAAAAAAGTTTTCAAGGTGAATTTTGATAAGTTTTTGGTTGTTGATAAGGTATAATGTTATATATCATTTTTTATAAAGGAGAGACATATGCTAAATGGATGCTTTCTAAGAAATTCTTTGAATTTGAGGAATTGACCTTATTTGATTGATTCATTCTATTGCATCTCTTGAAATTTAATGTGTTGCTCCAGTTACTAAAATTTTGACAAGTGAATGATTTTTAATAATTGATTGTCACAATTAAGATCTTTTCTTATTAAATCCATTGATTATATTGATATTATAAGTATTGATATTATAAATTTTGATTGGTGCATGAAAGAATTTCTTAATTGTATTCTTAGATTGGATATATGTTAGTGACACGTGCTCTTAGTACTTGCATGCATGTGTATATAGTGTTGTATCATTTAATTGAGCATGAAAATTGTTGAAAGCATGTATCATAACTTAAGGAAAGTTTATAATGGGATAAAGAGTTGTAATGCATATAAATAACTTGACATGTGATTCTACTATGTTTTTTGTTTCTCTCAACTTGTCTTTTCACATTGTTGTAATACAAAGATAATTGTTGTTATAATTTTCGAGGACGAAAATTTTTAAGGAGGGAAGGATGTAATACCCCGACCCAACCTTATAATTAAACCATGTGTTTAAGTGGTTAAGTATTATTATTATTTTTAAGCAACTTTCTTTTTATAATTAAAATAAGAGTATTTAATAAACATATTATTTTATAATGTCATTGAATAAGAATTGTAAAGATTATAAATAATTGAAATGACTATTTGTATTATAAATATATACTAAGTATGTACAAAATTATATTTAGTGGTTAAGTTATGAGATACATATATATATATATATATATATATATATATCTATATAGTTGTTGGTATTTTAACTATGCATGATGCATGAGATATTATAGTGGAAATTCCACCCACATGCAATCAATTGAAATTTAACACATGTAAAGCCAAATTTTCAAGCATGTGAACAAACCCAAAGACCAAGACTTGGACATACAATCACCAAGCTCCACCTCACCTCTTCCTTGACTTTCTCAAACAAATAGAACATCCAAGAATCTCTCATTTCCACGGGTCCATGCAAAAATCTGAACTTTCACTTCACTTTTGTCTCTTTTTCTCTTAAGGAAGGTGCTAGGAAGCTCCCTTGAGTCTTCCCTCAAGTCCACCGGTTCACACACCAAAAGAAAGACAAAACCCCACCCAAAAGTCTTCCCCTTATCTCATTTTCTTGGCTGCCCAGACAGAAAGTCCAGCAGCAAGAAGGAAGCCTCTTTCAACTCTCTCAAGCTCTCTACCTCTCATACTTTCTGTTCCAGCCACTAGGAAAGGGAATCCTTTCATGTAAGTCTACATATATATATATATATATATATATATATGTGTGTGTGTGCTGTTTTAAGAAGCTTTGAAGCTGTGTTGGTGATTTGTTGAAGGTAGATTAGGGTTTTTCCTAATTAATGATTCTATATGATTAAGGAAGTAAGAAAAAGTTAGGATGAGTATTTTTGATGTTACTGCTGAGATTTTTATTGTGTGTATTTTTGCTCTAAATGGTTAAATGACTATGTGTAAGTGTTGTATAACATGTCTAATGAGTGTATAAAAATCCCCATATGAAAATACCATCGTTTGATAATTGTTTGTGAATTTACAAGAAAACATTACAAAGCTGTCACTGTGACAGATTCTGTGTTTATGCATGATAAATTATGTATTAAATTGCATACAGTGAATTTGGAAGCTAGGGATATTTCCTGTGGCATCTAAGATACATATGGTTGTTATGGAAGTAGTCTCACAGCATTTGGATTAATATAAAAATAATGGGTTAATTTATAAGTTGCATTAAATTCTGTCAGGACAGATTTGAGTATGCCGTCTTGCGTGATTTTTAGTAAATCATGGACTGATGCTTTGACTCCGAAATTTTTATGGTTTATACTGGACATACAGGGGAGTAGTTCTGTAAAATTTCATGACAATTGGATGTGTGTGGACAGCCCGTTTGTATTTTACAAATTGGGCGTATGCTGCTGAAATGCGCAGTGAACCACATATGCTACACCTGACTTTGTGGATTTAATTCTCAAGTTAGGTTGTATGTTTTGAGTTATAATTTAATATGCTCATCCGTTGGTATGTTAGGATTATATATAAATTTTATGAATTGATTTCTCTTTGATTTGGGTGCAGAATATATTTGATGATTGTATTATGTGTTTTGGGGAACTTTATGTGATGGGCATAGGATTTTCTTGGTTCTAAGATATAGGTTTTGAGATGAATGTGTAAGTTTATGATAAGGAGTAATGGATAGTGATAAGTTTTGATATTTGGTTTAGGTGTTACCAGTTCCTCAGGTCTAAGCTTTTTCGACTGTAGGCTCTCGATTCCTCTGCTTTCAGGTAAGGGATAAGTTATATAGGCATTTGGTAAGTCATGAGGTTATTTTAAAGTATATGTTGCATTAAAAGGTTTTCGATTAGAGATATAGCATATAATCATTATTCTGACAAAGATATGTTCGTGAGTTCTCGAAAACCCTATGTATATGATTTAAGCATATTGATGCTATTACTAATTTCACGAACATGACGTTTAAAGAAAGGAATGAAAATCCTATTAATATTGAAATGTTACGCAAAATAAGAAATTTCAGTATGATGTAAAGAATGAAATGTTTTCGGGTTATGTCCTCTGGTGATCTGAACTCTGTCAGTAGGGGTTAATTACTGGCTTTCCATGGAAAATGTTATGATTGGCCATTAAGTGGGACTGGCTTTGCTGTACCCGCCCCTTGTTGGTTACGGCCAACTTGTGGGGGAAGTCAACCTACCCCCATGGTTGAAAGATATGTATTATGATGTGATCCCAGGAATACCTGGCATTGTGGGGAATGCTGGATGCCTAGCACCGTGGTGCTAGAAGCCTCCCAAATAAGTACAGACTTATCAGATATGGACTAACCAATAAATTGTTTAAGAACAGCTATGTTATGTTATAAGTCATGAGAGAATATTTTGTTTAAATGCATTACGAAAAGTTAAAAGCTCTCATGAAAGGAAGTTATGATGAAAAGAAAAGCTGTTCTTTAAAGATAAGAGTTTCTGAAATCGTTATGCTTTAAAGATAAAGAATCTGATGAAAATGTTTTAGTGTTCTGTAAAACTGAAGCTTCTAACGAAAGTACAAGTTTATATTTAAAAGTTATCAGATATCTGTTCTTATGAAAAGTTAAGTTTTTATTACAATGAAAGTTATAATATTTTACGAGAATAATTTTATGAAGAAAAGTTTTTGTTATTCTTTGAGATGTTTCTAGTTTAATACGAAGTTACCGAATTATCTTATTTAAGTTAAAATGATTATTTTGCAATGAGAATGCATATATATTGATATTAAACAATCAATATTATATTTGGTGACTTTGTAAGAAATGAAAGAAGCTCAATGCGAAAGGTTTTGGTAATATTATTCTGATAAGGAAATGGAGAACAATTATTTTCCCATGAAAATCATATAAGTATTATTATAAATAGTATAACATACTATGCATGAAAAGTTGTTCTCCTATTCGAATATTCATAGAATGAAATGATTTGATTTACATGCATCCTTATTAAATTCTCATATATCTTACCTTTACTGAGCTGTGTAGCTCACCCCTTCCACTCTTTCAGTTAGCAGGTTTTATTTTGAAGCAGAGGGAGCCTTAGTCAAGTTTGGAAGGAGCTGGTTTTAGTTCTATTTGTATAGATCCTAAATAAGTATTTGATGTTTAGTTTTGTGGTATGGTGTATTTTAGGATCTAATAAAAGTGTGTACCTTAAAGTATTAAGAGATGTATTATGTGAAATTTAGAATTTGAGTAACTAGTAAATTATGTTATTCTTTGGAGTACAATGTAGATGCTCTGAATATGAAGTGGGAAAGTTATATCATTTAAGTAAAGAAACAAGAATTTAAAGAAAGAGAAAAGCTTCCGTAAAAGTTTTGTTAAAAGTTAAGTTGGTTCTTGTTAATATCAGGTTTAGGCTTGATATTAGCATGCCGGTCATGGTCACAAATCTGGGTATCAGGTTTGGGGCATGACAGTAAGGTACTTAGACTAGTGTGGTAAAAAGTGAGAAAAGGTTCAAACCTTAACTCTAACTCTCCTAAAAAGACCCAAGCAATACATTAAGTTATATGAGAAACATGTTTTAGATATCACATTCTATATTAGCAGAACCCTTAAATAAGTTCAATTAAATAAGCTACATCTTTCAAACTTATTTCCTTCAAGTGGGCACTCTCATGTTGCCTTATTCAACTTATTCAGTTCACTCATAAAGTCACTCATAATTAACAAACTAAAAATTGCTTAGCAAAAGTGACATCACTCTTCAACCAGTACATAAAAGCAAACTTCCTTGGTATCAATCAATTACTGTGCCTTACAAACCACAATATTTTATCTCTCTCCATCCTTCGTTCCCCTCTCTACTACTTCTTTCTCAAATTCAAATAAACCCAATTGTCTTATTTTGCTAAAAGGAAACTAATTCCTAAGTGGCTGTAAAGGCAAAAAACATATATAACAATCTTTGACTACACTATCAAGAGTAAAGTGAGATATAAGGTTCCTCTTATTAATAATTTATCACACATCACATTTACAGGTTTTTGATGTGCGCGTTTGTGACTCATTTTACTATCAAATTTTGACAATTCTATGTTAATAGAAATGAGAAAATTTCACCACAGAAGTGTCAAAAAGTTTAGCTTTCATTTCCAATGTATTAGACTTTCTAATGCCAAAAATGTTGCATGTTTGCCTGGAAAACCCTCATGCCATTTTGGTGATAGAATGGTGATCTAAGTCTGAGGAAATCAGTAAATATAGGACTGCTGAATGCAAAGATCAACAACTTGTTTGCATAAGCATGCAATTATTAAATTTGACAAATTGAACCACAACTAATGTCCTTGGGTGTCTAGCACCATATTATTAACCCTAAAATATGGTGCATCTTATTATTTACTTATTTGTCCAACACAACAAAAAGAAAAAGAAAAAAAAATCATTTATTATTTGTCATGTCTACTAGCTTTCCATTATTTTTTTTTCCAACAACAATGTCATTACATTCAGAAAAATAGAGCGGCGGTGTTGAAACACATTTACTTCTACTTTAAAACGCAAAATGATTTAAGTTTGATTATTTTTTGGCATGTTACTAATATATAAATTTTAATTCTTACAAGGAGATCAACCGTTTGGGCATAGCTTTTGGAACCACAAGTATGTATCTCATGCTTCTCAATTATTGCCAAATGGCATTTTGGCCACTTTTACAAATCATATTTTCCATGAAAGACATAAAACAAGAACAAAATAAAAATTCAATCTATAGCCAACTAAGAACACATTTTAAAGAAATAACAATCAAAAGTAGACCATCTTATATCACCATGCAAGCCACCCGCTTACTCCAAATCAACAACCCACCACAACAGTAATTTTGACATATAATTATAGAGTAGTAGAATATTATGAAGTAGATTTTACTCACCCTTTAGCAACTCACTGCCCACCTCACGAAAAGAGGAACCAAACTTACAGCAAGCTGCTAATCCTGCAAAAGCTATGTCTAAATTATAAACTACTAAGATAACCAGTGCATAAAGATAAAGTAAAGAAGGTATGAATAGGATGCATCAATTTACTTCCTCAACAACAAAAGTCTGTAGTGAGAATAATAATTATCATCATCATCATCAATTTTTTTTTGGTGGTTTTTTCATTCTTAGTATATTAGGCTAGGAAGTGTTGACCAAATTATAGAGCCCAAATCGGCCATGAACAATATAACATATAATTGATTTAATCTTTTTTATTCAATGAATTAATCCCAATTTAGACTTTTCCCACCATCCATGCTTCAAGGGGCAAACAAACAACACCAAAACCAGAATTTAACTTTGGTTGAAACAAAAACCGTATAGAATAAACCCACTTTAAACCTACCATAGAAATTATTTCATTTTATCCCTGTGCTAAGTTCCAAAATAAAGAGCAAATTGACTTTGGAAGTTCACAGTACATAGACTTCCACATAAAATGAGTTGCACTCACACAACAGAAATTGTAGCAAGACTAATCCTCTATCATTCCTTAAACATGGATATATAATGCAAATAAAATAAATAAATAAATAACTACAAACCTAGTTTTATTGCAAATAAAATCACAACTACATTTTTTTTTCCATACTCAAACCGGTTTTTATATTGAAAACAAAATCTAAAAACAAAGATTGTAAAAGATGAGAAAGTTGAAAAGGAATGAGGATAGAGAGGAAGTAGTAGTTCATGAGCTACTTAATAATGCTAGGATAAATATCAAATTAATGGGAAATAATGAAAGTAAATTACTAGGATATATATATATATATATATAGAGAGAGAGAGAGAGAGAGACTTACAAGTTCACAATTTCCTTTATTAAACCACATCAATCCTTGATCTCCCTTTTTTTTTTTTTAGAATCAATCCTTGATCTCCTTGATTGGCTTAGATTTAAATCCACACTTTAAACAACAATGGTTAATTACCCCTTAAGTACTTAATTCAAACACCAACAACTATATATCTAATAACTTAACCACCTAATAGCCACATATATTGCTTTCTACTTACTTAGTATATAATCATAATACAATTAGCCATTCACTTACTTATACATATATGTAGTCAATTATGCATATCAATTAAAGCTTAGTTTTTAGGTTTAATCTAATCTATGATCATTGGTTTTATTGCAAATAAAATCACAACTACATTTTTTTTCCATACTCAAACCAGTTTTTATATTTGAGAACAAAATCTACAAAAAAAGATTGTAAAAGATGAGAAAGTTGAAAAGGAATGAGGATAGAGAGGAAGTAGTACTTCATGAGCTACTTAGTAATGCTAGGATAAATATCAAAATAAAACCAAACAAGATGTTCATAGCTAGAAATACATACTGACCAATTCAAAGAATTTGACCTACCTCAAGTCTTTAAAACTAGTAGTTTTACCTTGGATTGAATCCATACCAGCTGTTGTGGTATGGATTCAATCTCTCTACCTTGGATTGACCATATCCATCTTTACCTTTGCACCCTTTTGGAAGTTACAGCCCCTGAACAAAATAGATGGACTTTTAATCTTTTCTCCAACTAGAAAAGAAAAAAGGAATAATGAATATGAGGTTAGTAGGTTCTAATGACACTCAAAACTAACCCATGATTTAAGGATATGTCTTGCATCAATAAATACATATACTAGCTACCTAACATTAAAAAAAAAAAAAAAAAAAAAAAAAAAAAAAAAAAAAGGAAAGGATTTGGTGCAAATGTCACATAAGAAAATTTATTGTTTGAACTCTTATATAAAGGCAAATCTCATTGCAATTTTAATTTAAAGATGATAGGATGTATGGTCCCCATTTCTTATTGACTTATAAGTCAAGGAGATCCAATACAAGCAACCATTAATAGGTGTTCAAGCACCCATACCATCAATGTTCAACTAAACCTCATAATTAAAAGGGCCTACTTATCCAGCAAAACTTTAGTTTACCATCAGCTCAACATCTTAATTCTTTCAACAATAGCACCTTAAATTAAGAGATAAAAATTTAAAGAGAGAGAGAGAGAGAGAGAGAGAGAGAGAGAGAGAGAGAGAGAGAATCCGGAAGAAGAAATGAAGTGCACAATTATAAACATCCACCTGTTGGGCAAACAATATGAAAAGAAATCAAGAAACAGCTACCCCCCACGGATCCACCCCCAGGAAAAAGGCTTCTCTCAGAAATTATGCCATTAAGCATATATTTTTTGAACTTACTATTTTCCTAAAATTAATTTAGAATCCAGAATTTTTTTTTCACATTCTTTGACATTTCACAAAAAGCCATCAACTATCCAAATTTTTGAACTTACAGGCAGGGGTCATTGTTATGACATGTATAGCAGGAGCAGTTCTAAATATCTATAATCCTATTAGGAGGCTATTTGATGGCACAGTTTGTCACTAGTTGCCTTGAGATAGTATACTATCAACTTTTGATTAGGTATGGATTTCATTTCAACCTCTTATATGGAAAGCAAATTCAAAAGAAATGGACCTAGTGAAATTGCCTATTTGCCACTTCCATAAATCTTTCAATGAATTTTTTATTATTTTCATAACCAGCCTAGTCATGGTTGTTTATTTATTTATTTTTTTGTTGATAAAAAGTTGTTTATTTAAAAAATAATATACAAATAAAGGTAAGAACTCATGCCAAATGAAAATGACCCTAGTAAACACACACAAAATTTGGAGAATTAATTACCCTCTTATAGTCTTCTCATAATTCCACCAATGCCTAGTGTTTAAGACTAACACATCTGCATCTCTCCACTTCACAGAGTTCCAATCCATTTTATCCAACTTGAAGGTTGTCCACACCTTTTGTGGAGCTCTTATAGGGGGGCAGCTTTGCAAAACAAGAAATGGAGACCT
The DNA here is from genome assembly GCA_030820535.1 of Quercus parvula. Lineage (NCBI taxonomy): Eukaryota > Viridiplantae > Streptophyta > Magnoliopsida > Fagales > Fagaceae > Quercus > Quercus parvula. The sequence goes on from JAUAME010000002.1 coordinate 57,988,929, forward strand.
GTAGTACTCCACCGTGCAATGAAATTCATCCCTTCAAGTAATTTTTGCTCAGTAACAGGACAAATAGCTTGGCAAAGTCATTAATTTGGAACCTGCTCTATATCAAATACCACACAAGACTCTTAACTACAACCAATATATTGGACCTTATAAATGAAAATTTCTAGGTATATTCAACTTCTACCATGTGAATAGGGTTGTTAATGATGCAACTACTTCTATAGCATATACCACCAAATTACAGAGCTGAACTAATGCTTTAGCTATTAATTATTTTTGGCAGAAAATTCACTACACAAAAATGGAAAACTGATAAATGCATCAATGACTATTCAATACTAACTGATCAGTGCATTTTCATAATTTTCAAACAATCCTTAATTTACAAAAATCTAAATAGAACACAATAAATTATGAAGTTAACATCAGAAAACAATTATTGATAATTCATGTTACTTGAAAGTCAAAGCACAATTATTCCAAATAAAACTATACTACAATAAATAATATTGTGGGCCATATAAAAAAACGTAACAAGTTCTTACTTTACCTAAAATATAGGTCATATAGGCTGGAAAATTAATAAATTCGTGATGGATCACATAATCAGATGGTAAATAATAATTTTAAAAAAAAAAATCAACATTAAAGAGTTTCCATCGTTACTAGCATGTTTATGATATATTATCATGCCATTGTATGTACTATGAACATATTCACTCCAAATTTTATCCACTAATTAAAAATCCTTTTTTTTTATAGTATGACTATCTTAAATCTAGTTTATAACAACATATACTTAAAATTACATTGGATGAAACTCTACCATTTTTGTCCATTGCAAGAATATCCCATTCTGAAAGAAATTTAATTTTAAGGTGAAACTAAATAAGTTTGTCATTTTCATGGAAAAATAGAGTACTTTAGCTTGATAATCAGGTCCATTAGCCATGGACACTACTATCACAAGTGGTAAAAAATTAAATTCCAAAATAGAGCAAATTTTTGTTAGCACTACTGCCACCTACAGTTCCTCCAAAATAGAGCAAACTTTAACCAAAATTAACTAAACTTTAACCAAAACCAAAACCAAAACTAAAACCCACACAATCAACCAATAGTTACACAAAAATATACACATAACCCAAACCAAACTTCAACCAAAATCAAAACTAAAAAACTAGAAATTTAGCAACAAATATATATACAAATATTGCTACAAAATAGAAATGAGAGCTAGAGAGACTTACCTTGCTTTGGGTAGGGTTTGTGGTTTTGGGTAGTATTTTTGTGTTTGAAATTTTGGAAAAGAAATGGTGGGTTTTGAGTAAAGAAGAAGAAAGGAGGAGGGGAAGTGGATTGAGGGAGAGGGAGAGGGAGAGGGAGAGAAAATGTGGGTGAGAGGAAAACATTTGAAGTAAAGAAGTGGGAGACCAAAAATGAGAGGCCAAAGTGGTGGGAAGGTGAAAAAAATAAGTGGGAAGTCTGAAAGTTTTAAAGTGGTACGAGAGACCTATCCCAGCGCCTTTGGAAGCGCTGGAATAGGGTCCACCTATTCCAACGCTTTCAAAAGCGCTAGGACAAGTCTCTCCATTCCCTTATGGAAAGAGGCCTATCCCAGCGCTTTTTGAAGCGCTAGAATAGGTGGACCTTATTCCAGCGCTTTTATGGTGTGTTGCTCTTACAGAATGTGGGTCTTATAGGTAGGATCATCAAATATGAGAGGGGTGCTCCTTGAGACTGTCTTATAAAATAATTTTTTTCATATTTTATCCTCTCAACGAAATTGAATTATAATTATTTAATAAAATTTTGAAAAAAAAAAAAAAACTTCTCATGGTGGTGGGTGGAAAGATACGGTAGTACAAAGTCTTCAACTGTCATGGTCTAGGCTATCTCTCAAATATTGCAAAGTTTATAATATTAGTGATATAAATTAGTATTTACAATGAAACACTTTTTTAAGAAGATATTGGATATGAGTCAAGAAAGGGCAATTGACACCAAGTCTTCAACTATCACAATCTATCTTATCTAAAATAATGCATAGTTTGTTCTTCAAAATAAATAAAAAATAAAAAATAACGCAAAATTTATAATACTAGTGATATGAGAATTGCTACATCTGCAACATTTTCATAACAAATTATAACAAATTTTAGATAGTAAGTTGTGATAGCTGATTCTAATTTGAACTCATTACTAAAATTACATTCTTAAACAATCTACTATTTAAGATTTATTGTGAAAATATTTATAAACATAGATTAGTATTTAGTGTGAAACATTTTTCAGGAAGGCACATGATTCGAGTTAAAAAAGGACAAATGATGCCAAGTCTTTGGCCTTTTATTTTATTTTATTTTTTGATAGGGAGTCTTTGGCCTTTTATTGGCTCTAGGTCTCCTCAAATAATGCAAAGCTTATAATATTATGGCCCTAATATTTATGGTATGAAGTATGAACTAGTCATCACTATGAAATAATGAAATATTTCATAGGAACGTATTACATTCGAAATAGGAAAAACATCATTAACAGCTAGTAAAGTCAATTTGATGCTCTTTGGTCAATGGTGATCAATGATCACCACAAAGAATGCAATTTGCAGTATTTATTAGAGCAATCGTAACACTGATGTGGATTGTTTGATAACACTTTATATGTAAGGTGCTGGTGGCCTATTTAAACTCAAGATCATTTGGAATCATAATAACTGAGAGTTGGACAAAAACTTTTTCAGTCTTATTGTGATTGAAAATCATAAAAAGAAAAAGTAATGGAGTTGCTGGGACATTTTTGGTGGTGGCCGGTGGTGTTAGTTTTGGTTCATTTTGGTATGAATGGGTGCTTTGGTTGTTGGGATCAAGAGAGAATTGCTCTCTTGCAATACAAAGCTTCCACCATCAACTACACTTTTGAATATCATTTTACACCTTGGGACTCAGCCAACAAAGAGAGTGATTACTGTGAGTGGGAAAAAGTCAAGTGCGACATCACTACTGGCCATTTAATCAAACTTGCTCTTAATAATACAATTTATTGGAGTGGAGAAAGTGAGTGAGGTTGGTACTTTAATTCCTCTCTATTTCTTCCCTTTGAAGAGCTCTAGCACCTCAGTTCGAGTTATAATTCCATTTGTGGATGGGTCCCAAATGAAGGTACCAAGTTTATAATTTGTTGATATGCTAATTTTTTTTCTATTACATCATTTGAGCTAGGAATCATTTTATACTGTTGTTGAGGACAAATTTTTCATCACATGACTTTATTTCATTGGCAACCTGCACCATATCAACATTATCATAGATTTTGGAAAAATCTCTTTTAAAGCCCAAAAAAGCCCATATTTACACAAAAAAGCGTCAAACCCCATGGTCCAAAACCCATGGTGATATTATCTCATCAAAGCCCATGGTTCAAGCTCATGGTAGAACATCTCATTTTTGGCTCATGAGTCTCATCGGGGGAATTTAGGGAGTCATGGTTTGGAGGGCCAACAAATATGTTCAGTAAAGCTTCAGTGATTCAAAGTTGATAAAGGAAAACATGTTGTTGGGCATGTCATTCAGATGACATCATCCAGCAGCTACTACTATAGAGCTGACAGCTATAACAGTAACCCCAGCAGCATTAAAGTCTCAAACTTTTTTCTTTTGGCTAAAAAACAAAAAACCACTAATGAAACCACTTACTTTGTCAAAGACTTTTCCTTATTTGCTAAATTTCTCTTCAACTAATTCTAATCTAGTTACATACTTGGCTCTATATAAAGAGGACCAAGCTACACACTAACACAACCACTATCCATCCCTCTCTCACTCCCTTATTCTGAAACTTCATTCACTTTGCTGCCATATCTCTAAACATCTCCATATCTTTCTTCATCTCTCTTACAAAATCTCTCTTCTTAGATAACACCTATTACACACACTACTACCCATCTCTCCCACACTTTAATATTCTGAAACTTCATCATTTTGCTAAACAAAAACACATCTCCATCTCTTTCCCTATTTCTCTTACAATATCTCTCTTCTTAGAAAGCAACATAACCCATGACATAACACAAAAAACCACTCCAGTAGTAACTATAAGCTTATGTATTTACTATATTTAACCATCATATTATCTATCTCATACTTCCATATATTTCACAAATACATTCCTCACAAACTATCTATACATACTTCTCATATATATTTCTAATCTATCTTACAAACATCATATCTCACAAAACATATATATATATATATATATATATATATATATATATATATATATATATATATATATATATATATATATATATATATATATTTCTTACTATCTCTATACATCTTAAAAAATATTAAACACTCTTCCAAGAACATATTACTAAAGCGCTTCTCATGAAAGACATATGAACATCAATACTAAGGCTTTTCTCCTAAAAGACACAAAGACTTCATATTAAAGTCATTCTCATTGAAGACATACATTTCTAATACTTAAAGCTATTCTTATGAAAGACACAAACTTATAAAATTAAAAACCCTTCTTATGGAAGACAGTATCACTAATACTTGACTAAAAACTAAAAGAGCATTACATGGGGAAAATCATTTAAGTGCATGATTAAGGAGATAAACTTAACCAACCTATGCACACTGCTGGACATGTTTTCTCTCACTCCAGTTGCACCCATTTTTTCCTTTCAATCATGAAGGTCACCATGAAAGGACTCTTAATATCATACCACACCACTGGACTCACTTCATCAAGTTGCTGAAATATTATAAGTCCTATAGGGCTGGAGCTACAAACTTTGAAGATAAGTCATTATATTTTTGTCTCCAAAATTATACTATTGAGTATATTTTAATTTATTATCATTATATTGTTGTACTCATATTATTCTACCACTAGAATGTTATCAGCTCACTAACACTATACGGCTGGAGCCACAAATCATATAAAGAACAAAGTGATGGTGTACAGTTGAAGTCAGAAACATATAAGATAAGTCAAAATCTCTCTATCTTCAAGATTACATGATTAAGTATACATTAACTCATTACTATTGCACTATTGGATACAAGTTACTTTAATATCATCTCATTACTTAATAAAACATGATCTCACTAATACTTCATTAATGAAAATTGATCTACCATAGCTGGACATATTATTCAGACATAAACCACCGATGGAAATATATTATTCGGATATAGACAACCGATGGACGTATATTACTTGACATGAACCATTGTTGGATGTGTAAAGTTTGGACATAAACCACAGCTGGATATGTATTATTTGGACATAGACCATTGTTGGACATACCTTATTATATTGAACATGAACTATACCACTGTTGGATATGGACTATTGGACTCATCCTATTATTGGACATATGACACTTAATTAATTACTTTCTAATATTGGATATCACTTAATAAACATAATAATGATGTTCAACTAATCATTTAATCAAAGCTATTCAATTAAATTTACTATTTATTTATTTCAACCATTATCATGATTCTAAGACTTTGGGCTTTAACTATTTTGTAGGCTTAAAAATGCACCGGAAGCCATTGGTCTATGCGGCCCAATGTCGAGTTCCGGATTGGACTCCTTAAAACAAATCCGGGCCTAGCAAAGTCACACCTCCAACGAAAGGTACGTGGCCATGTGTGAAAAACATCCCCGACAACTGTTTTATGGGAATATATAGTTGTAGACATGCAAATTGAAGCATCTAAATCTAAATCACAGGTTTTGAAAGATTCTCTTCGTTGAGCAAGCTGAAGGTGCTTTACTTGGATGGTAACTATTTCAATAACAATATTCTTTCATCCTTGAGTGGAATTGCTTCCCTCAAGGAGCTATATTTGGGGGACAACAATTTGAAAGGTGAAGGTAAGCCTTTCGGATAAAATTCTTATTAATTTGCAAAGGAAGAGTGCTTAATTCTTGAGTGTGTAAGCATTTTGGATCAATCCCCATCTAAGGTAAGCCTTTTAGGTAAAATTCTCATCCAATGTAAGATGAATGAGTGCTTAATTCTTGAGTGTGTAAATATTTTGGTTTCCCTCCTCCAATTAATTTGTTTGACCAAAGTAAGTTGTTTGGAATTATTTTTTTCTTTTTTACCTTTTCTTTAAAAATAAATGTAGACCACAGATTAGTTGCATGTTAAGATTCATTTGGTACTATTTTGTGGGAATATAAAGTCACAGACATGCAGATTGAATAATCTAAATTGCAGGTTTTGACAGATTCTCTTTGTTGAGCAAGCTGGAGGTGCTTCACTTGGATGTTAATAGTTTCAATCACAACATTCTGCAATCCTTAAGTGGTATTATGTTGCTCAAGGAACTAGATTTGAGTTACAACAATTTGAATGGAGCAATTCATATCAAAGGTAAACTCTCATTAATTTGCAAAGGAAGATTATTGGAAGAGCTTTTCACTCTTATTGAGCATGTAACATTTCTTATTTCCCTCCTATCAATCATCAATTAAATTTCACCCTTTTTTTGCTATTTTCAATGAGAAGTATTTATGCAACTGAAGTTCCTTTTTTTTCTCATGATTTTTTATGTAATTTTATTATTATAGAATTTAAAGCATTTAGCAACTTGGAGGAGCTCTACTTGTCTGAAAATAAGATCAATGACTTCGTGACAACAAGAGGTACAATAGTTTGTACAAATATATGTTCATGGATTAAATTCAAAAACTACTTCTTTTGTATGGTATGTCAAATGAAATTATCATGTCGATGTTTTTGAGATATTTTATTTTGCCCTATAGATTCAAACATCTTAATTAAGCTGCAACACCTAGACTTGAGTTTGAATGATTTCAGTGCGTGAGTTCTTGAGTCATTAATTGCCTTCCCATCGTTGAAGATGTTAGATCTCTCATATAACAATTTGGTGGGATCGTTTACTACTAAAGGTAAGTTATACCATTGACATCAAGGTGATGTTGTTTTGCGTTTTTATTTTCATCACTGGCATAATATTAAAAAAAAAAAAAAAAACTCTATAAAAACCTTATTCTAAATATGGATAATCAAATTTCTTGAAATTCAATGAGACTAAACTTATTGTCATTCACGAGTATCATAATTTATTTTCGTCTTGTTAAATTTTGTATATCAATTTTTTTAGCATACCTTTCTTGGCCTAAACCAACAATCACATAGGAGCCTCAAGGTTGTTCTACATTGTCCAAAGTTAGCAATTCAAACTTGTTCTATATTCCAACTTTAGTAATCCAAGAATAAAATGTTTCTCCAGCGGTGTTGCACAAGATTAGAATAATGCAAACAAAATCACACTCTAAGAGCCTCATAACAATATTACAATATATTCATATTCTAAACTATATTAATCTAAAAAAATACATTTTCTATTATTCTAATGACTTGTAAATAATTGAAGTTCATTTGTAAAAAATTATAATACTAAATTAGTATTATAAATTGATCATAAACATAATTTCTTATCAAAAAAAAAAAAAAGGTTTTGATATGATTTGTGTAAAAATGAATTTACCTAAATCGGAAATAATTGTAGCAACAACAAAAAAGAAATGATTTAGATGTTATACAAAAAGGGGAAAAAAAAAGGTTTAATGAAATTGCTCTTAAAATAAGACTGAGATCTTCAAGAAAAAGCATTATCTCTAGTTGAAATAAATTAATTTCATAATTTGAATTAAAATATAAAATATGAAAGTATATAGGTTGCCACATTACCTGGTAGTCTATAAAATTATTATTAGATAAAATAAAATTACTTTCTTTCAAAGAATCTTAGTTGTGGAAGTGGTCTTCGCAACTTTAACACTTTTGTGTGGTATCTTAATAATTTTGAGCAATTAGTACTAATTTAAGCTTTTTGCTTTTGTTTTAGAGTTGAGCAAACTAAACAACCTGGAGCAGTTGAAGTTGGATAGTTAATCGATTGATAAAAGCCTTCTTCATAAAATTGGAGTTATGACTTCTCTTAATGTATCGGCAGTGAAAGACTGTGGATTGAATGGCACCCTACCTGACCTAGGTAGGGTTTTTTTTTTTTTTTCACAATTATATTGCTTTGAATAATTACAATGGTAGAACATAATAACTAATTATCACATTATACAGGCTGGTGTGAACTTAAGAAACTCCAAGAGATATACCTCAGCGGCAATAATTTTAAAGGGAGACTACCTTCATATATGGCAAACTTGACATCACTCCACGTATTGGATCTCTCTTATAATCACTTCAATGGGAACATTGCCCAATCTCCACTATCAAGTTTGTCATCACTTGAGTACCTTTCTTTCTCAAATAACAAGTTCTTGACTCCATCCACATTTTCCTTCCTTTTCAACCTCTCAAATCTTAAGATCCTAGTAGGTGATAACAATATATTAGCTTTGGAACTTGATTCTCTTACTTGGATTCCAACCTTCCAATTAAAGGTTTTCAGTTTGTCTAAATGTTCATTTAAAAATCACAATAGCACACCTCCCAGATTTCTTCAATACCAATATGATTTGTGAGTAAGTAATAAATAAATATATATATATATATATATATATATATATATATATATATATTAGCAACTAAGTAATAGTAGAGTCAAAAGTTGAAACCGCCGTACTCAGCCAATAATAAAGCCGTTCCCCCTCACTCAAAGTTCTGACTCCATCCTTATTTGATAATGATGAATGAGATTTGTGAAACTTAGTTCAAGACTATCAAAATTATAAAAGATGACATTAAGAAGGATTTGTATTGCAAGAAGATTGAAAATTTTATTGCTTTCTGAAAATATAATTTAGATTCAAAAGAGGGAATTGTTATTGGTGGAAAACCCAATTAAGGGAGGGAATGGAACTATTCTGTTATAATGAAATACAAATGTGTGGGGTTTGGTTTGCTTTGGTGGTTTGGGTTAAAGTGACTGGTGGCTTCGGTTTTAGTTTTAGTTTTAGTTTTGGTTTTGGTTTTGGTTTTAAGAGGTAAGCTGGTTAGATTAATCCAAACTAGAGTTAAGTTTGTATTTATTATGTGGTTAAAGCTGACAACAGCTAGTTGTCCAAATGGCAGACCACTATTGGCTAGGAGGACCACGTCAGCACATCCACGTGGTCCTCCGTTGTGGCTAATAATTTCTCGCCCTCTAGTATTGAAGCCCACGTGAAAGTCCAAAGAAGTGTCAGAATTACTAGAGCCCACGTGAAAGTCCAAAGCTCAATACTTTTTTGTCTTTAATTTTATTTTCCCAGTACATGTTAAAGTTTATTTACCTCAACCAAAAAAAAAAAAAATGCTAATGTTAATGTTAATGTTTATTTATTTATTCTAGAAAAAAGTATTATTATTATCAGTATTACTATTATTTGGGTTTGACTTCCATATATTAATTAAAATATGAACTAATAATCTTAAGTCTCCTAATAAATTATATAGGTTTTGACTAATAATATATAAAGATATATATATATATATATATATAAAATAAAATAAAAATTAAACAACGGTAACTTCGAAATGGTATATCAAAATAGATTAATATCGAAATATTTCATTTCAATAGACAAACCAAAACAAGTATCGAAACAGTATTCATAACATTGATCCAAACCATTTAAGTCAACCCTCCATTTTGAAATGACATTATCCTGAAAATTTTAAGAAAAATCCGGGGCATTGGTTAGGAAAGCATATGGTTTAGGCCTTTAGAGGAGCACAAATAATTTAGGCTAAGGTCGTCAACTTTGAACTGAAAACTTGATTTTTATTCTTCCATTGCAACCTATCCCATTCCATTCAAATTTTCATGGAATTAGTCAACTAAAAACTCCATCAAACTTCTCATCCACACTAATGCAATGTGAAAGCCACAAGAGGTAGAACATGTCTACTTCAAGAAAATGACTTCGAATTCATGAGGGTTGCTAGAATCCACCGGTACTTTATTTTGACTTTTAAATAACAATTTATAAAAAAGATAAAAATTACTAAAAACAACAAAAACAAGGATTTCAAGACCTAAACGAAGGAGTTTTCCTAAAAAGTAACGTCAATTAGCACCTAAGGTGCTAAATTTGGCTTCCAACATTGTTTTCCTTCGCATCATTGAATTTCACAAAATTTTTATCACTGTCACTCCAATTATTACCACCATTATGTGACTTGTGAATGGTCAATTGTAATGATACTATTGATCAATTCTTTTTCTTTTTCTTTTTTTTTTTTGTTTATCATATGGAGGCTACCATTAGATAAAACAATGGAAAAAGGAAGAAGAAAATATTGAATTTTATTATATAAAAGATGCTATTGGTTAATATATATATATATATATATATTGAATTTTATTATATGAAAAAAAAAAAAAAAAAATATATATATATATATATATATATATATATATATATATGTTTGTTATATGGAGGATAGCATAGATAAAAAATAAAAAATAAAAGAAAAAAAGAAAAATAAAAGAAAAAAGAAAAAGAAAAAAGAGAATATTGCATTTTATTATTTAAGTGATGCTAATGGTCAATTTTTTTATTTTTTATTTTTTATTTTTGGTTTATCATACAGAGGATAGCATTAGATAAAAAAGAAGAAGAAGAAGAAGAAGAAGAAGAAGAAGAAGAAGAAGAAGAGGAGAATATTGCATTTTATTATTTAAAATATATAAAGGGACATTATTATATTTTTACTTTTTGACAAACCTAAAAGAACCTATTCACCAACTTAAACATTTCAAGGTTGATCGAGCATCTCTTGCACGAAATCACAAATTCTTCATAACCATAAGGTTTAAGGTTCATCACGATTCCAATATCCCATTCCACTTTTTTGGCAAACTTGAAAGTTTGGACTTTGATACATGGCAGTTCCAATAGCAAGTAGTCGAAGTGTTCTTCGGCATTTTAGAAGTCTATGCTTCCTATGTTCATCATTCAACACTTCCAAAAGCTCACCGATGCCTTTAGGAGTTGATTTAGAAAGTAAAATGACTCCATGAATATATGTAGCAATCAAATCACCACAAGAAACAGCTTCTTCAATCAATTTTTGCCTTCAACGATTTCTTGATTCAAGAAGTATTTGTATGTTCCCATTATGAGTAGTGCATGTTGATTTTTTGCTTCATAACATGAAAATATCAAATTTTTTGTTTTGTCATCTAGTAGAACTAGGTGACTAAAATACGGAGCCTGGCACCCAAATTAAAATTAAAAATAAAATGGACACTCGACTCAAGATTAAATTACAATTAGAAACTAATTTGAATAATATTCTTTCAATTAATATTTTTATTAGTTTTGTTGATAAGATTCATTGAGAAAAAAGAAAGGCAATTAGCATTGTGTTTGCAAGTGAGAGAGAGAGAGAGAGAGATAGTTGGCAATAGCCCAAACCACAAGTAGTTTAGTGAAATTTACCCTTAAAAAAATAAAAGAAAAAATGTTATACATCTTATCTCATTTATTGAGACCTGCATTTTGTCGAGGAATAATAGTCTCTAAAGTCGTAGACTACTCATAGATGTATAAGTTAGATGTCAAGGAATAGTAGCCTTTAAAGTTATAGACTCATAAATGCATAAGTTAGATAGAAGATAGTTGGTCAAGCTAACAATAAAGAATAATTACATACGTACCTAAATGTCTAATAGTGTACTTCTAAAGTTATTGTAAGCGAATAAAACATCATATAATTTGTAAAAAGTAATTTGTATGAGCTGAGCTTTGCTTCCTTCTATTCAATCATCTAGTAAGCTAAAATAACATGCCCTTTGTCATCCGTATAAAAGACATGTCATGTAGATATAAAAGAGTAATGCCAACGCGGTGGCAAATTGGAATTTGTGTAGTTAAGATTATTTAAGTGAATGAGGTAGTCATTTGGTTTTTGTGTTAGTATTATAATAGTCACTTGGCCAAAAAAAAAATACTCTTGGTGTAAAATTATATGATTAGATATATAATTGTGTTTTTTTATGGTTCATTTATGTTGGACTCCTCGTCTTTTGCATTGAATGACTCACTTAGAACGAAAATTTAAAAACTTAAATGAGGCATGTTATGCAAAATTAGACTCTAATTGATATCATATTTGGATTCTAATTATAATGATTTTGCAAGATGGAATTTAAGATAAAATTGAACAGTATGAAAATGAACCTTAAAAGAGCAAAATGTTTAGCAGATTTATTTTTTAAGATGTCTATGAATGTTTTGTTAGTGTAATTTTCACAGAATTTGTGAGAAGATTTAAACAATTCTTTGTTTCTTTTTCTTCTTCTTTGTTTGCAAATTAGGATTACTATTTCAAAAATTCCTAATGACTAAATGGAAAATATCAATTAAACAAAAATTTAAACATTAGGATTCCATTTCCTAATATGTCCTCAATCATCTTCGATGCAACCTTACTCCCTTCTCTTGAACATTGTACCTCATCCCGACATCCCTTGTGCCAGCTTCAAAGTTCTGAACATCAAACTTAAATATCATGTATGTGCCACCAAAACACAATTAATTAATACTAACTAAAATATTACGTATGAACTATTGGCACAATGACTTACAACAAAAAATATATGCCACCAAAACACAATCAATTAATACTTTTGTGGGCATTATTGTTTGCTTATGACGAGAACTTTGAGAGAATCACCAAGGGAGCTCTTGATGGTCCTTAGTTTGCATCACTCTATTTAACAATATTGCATAACTTAGAGATCTTTTGTTTGCTGTAATTTTAGTTGGCTCAAAAGAAAAGTAAATGAGTTAGTTCATGCATTGGCAACCCTTTTTCCCTAAACCATGTGATGATGTAACATGTAATTCTTTAGTTATAGTCACCATTTATAGAAAATGTTAGAGAAAATGAGGAATACCAAAATAGAATGTGAAATAAAAATATTTTCTATCAGATTTTATAAAAGTGCTATTTATCTCGCATACAGACTCACCTACAAATTTTAGGAGTTGCATATAACAGCATGTGTAAAAAGAAAGCGAGTTGAACTACAATAGTTCCACTAGAGCAAGGATAGCAACAATAGAAACAGAGACAAACTTTGATCAAATTATAGATTGATACAGTACACAAGTAACACTCGCACTCATGCATATATTGAAAGGGTAATTAAGCCCATACAATTAAGTGGTTCTTAAGTAAATAAAATTTTAGAGATATTTGGCACTGCAGTCAAACTTAAGTAAAAAATGTTCAAAAGTAGCACAACTATAAGCCAAAATAAAGTAATATGAAATTGAATTGGCAGCCATGAAGCTACTAAGAGAGAGGTGTTCCGTGTTTGCCATAAAGGGGACTAATTAATAGGTTTAAGAATTCACAAGGTTGACATTGGATATTCTTCCTGTAACACCCCAACCTAGTTGCACAATTAATTTATGGGTTTATATGCATGTTATTGTCTTAATTATTTTTAAGTGCATGAAGCTTTGATTTTTTGTGATACTATAGAACATATATGTTATTTGAATGTGATGGATATAACTTTATTAAGTTAAGGATTTATATGTATGAAAGGTTATATTATTCTTTGGGCCTTTCTAGAATTATAAGTTGATAAGGGGTGAAATGTATGATTTCCAAAAGTTGGAAAAGGTGGGTGTGATATTTTCCCTAGCCATACACATATCCCACCCCAAAAGTCCACATCCTTTATCTGATTTTGCTGCCCAAAAGTCTTCTCACTTTCTTATCTTCTTGGCTACATCTGAAGTCCAGCAGCTCCTTTTCTGCTTTTACTATTCCTCTTTCTTTCTTCTGGCTTCCTTCTTCTCTCCTTCTTACACGGCAGCCTTCCCTCTCTCACCAAAACATTTTAACCCTCTCTAAAGAAGAAATTACAGGGTTAAGACTAAAATTTCAGCTTCAAATTGTTGGGGGTAAGAAATCAAAACTTCATTTGTTCATTTATACTTCTTTAACTTCCATCCTGATTTTATAGGCTGAAATATGATTCTGTTTTAGTGGTTTGATGGTTTGATGATATTATGGTTTATTGAAGGTTTGATAACATATTTTAGTATGTTTATTAAAGGTATAAAAATACCCAAATGGAATTAAGGCTTATAGCTATTTGTTGATGATTTTGTAAGAATATGTACTGAAGCTGTCTCTGTGACAGATTTGGTGTTTACAACAAGAAAATTATGTATTAAATCATATGCTGTGAATTAAGAGGCTAGGAGTAGTTTTTATGAATTCTAAGACACATATGGTTGTTATGGAATTGGTCTCACAGCATTTGGATGAGTAGAAAAATAATGGTTTAATTGCTATGTTGCATGAATTTCTGTCAGAACAGTTTTGAGTATGCTGTCTTGCGTGATTTTTAATAAATCATGGGTTGATGCTTTGACTCCGAAATTTTTATGGTGTATACTGGACATACAGGGGATTAGTGTTGTAAAATTTCATGACATTTGAATGTGTGTGGACAGCCCGTTTGTATTTTACAAATGGGGCGTATGCTGCTGGAATGGGCAGTGAACAACATATACTACCCCTGACTTTGTGGATTTTAATTCTCAAGTTAAGGTGTATGTTTTGAGCTATAATTTAATATGATTAATCTTTGGTATGTTAGGATCTTATATGAATTTTATGAATTGGTTTCTCTATGGTTTGGATGCATAATATGTTTGATGATTGTATCATATGCTTTGGGGAACTTTATGTGATGGGAATTAAGTTTTCTTGAGTTTGAGAGTTAGGTTGTGTTTGAGGTATAAGTTTATATATTAGGAAGAGTTTGTCCGTAATAAGCTTTGGTTTTCCATTTAGGTGACGAGAACGAGAACACGGACACTTGAGCTCCTCGTGTAATATCTCTCGCGTCTTCTGTTTTCAGGTAAGGGACTTGTGACATGTGCTTTTAATAAGTATAAAGACTATTTCAAAAACTATTATGTTTTAAAAAATTTCTGATTAGAGACATTACATATAAGCATGGTTTAAGTAAAATATATGTTCGTGAGTTGCTCAATCTTATATATATAATAAATTTAGCATATTAATGCTAGAACCTATATCACGAACATAATATCTCAGAATGAAATGGATATGCTACTATTATGAAAGAATTATGTAAAAACATAGTTATTAGAAAAATATAGCTTTCGGGTTATTCCATTGTTATGTTCTGAACTCAACCAGTAGGGGTTAATTACTGGCTTTCCATGAAAAATGTTATCTGTTTGGCCATTTAAGTAGAGGAAATGGGGTTGCCCGTAACTCTAATCTGAATAAGGCCTTCTCCCCAATGTGTACGGACGGCGGGGAGGAATAAAACCTTGAGGAGATGTGCCATCAGGCCTCTCAAAGAGGACAATATCATGCACACAAGGTCACCCAAATGTGATGAGGCCTTCTCTGTACAGACTTATCGGATATGGATTAACCAATATGTTATGAACAGCTATATTATGTTAGTTATCATGAGAGAATAATTTATTAAATGCATTATGAAATGTTAAAAACTCTCATGAAAAGAAGTTTATGATGAAGTATTTTATAATCTTTTTAAGATGAAGTTACTGAATTATGTTTATATTCCTTATTATGTTCTTTTATGATTATCTAAAAGGAAATGAAGTATTTCATCTAAAAGCTTATAAATTAGTTCAAGAGCAATATGAATAGTATGAAGGCTATTTTATCAAATATGGCATATCCATAAAATATTTGTTTTACATGCATTTTTATTAAAGGCCCATGGAGCTTAAAACCTTACTGGGCTTCGCAGCTCACCCTATTACATTTCAGTGCACAGGTTCTTCCTGGAAGCAGTGAGAGTATTAGAGGTGGCAAGGATTCTGTGTTTTCTCGTTTGTTAGATTGTAGAGTTTTTGTTGTATAGTAGTTGAGCTCTTTTGTTGTATAGGAGGAATCAAGATATACTTGATCCTTTGAGCACATATGTAATTCAGTATCTTAGTTTGTTTTGAACCCCAGTAATATGTCTTTGGGGTTAGGTTTGTAATAAGAGTTTGCTAAACGTTTAGCTATGCAATATTTACCCATATACCTTAAGTTTCAGCCATGTGGTAATTTTCCAAATTCAAAGGATGAAATTTCAAGGTTTCCATCATTTTTGTATATTATGGCTTTTATGCAAGAAATATAAGCAGGGATACAAGAAACAATTCTTGATAAATACTTTCAGTTTAGGTTGGTTCGTGTTAATATTGAGGTAAACTTGATATTAACATGCCGGTCATGCTCTAAACTCTGAAGTACAGGTTTGGGTCGTGACACTTCCCATGTGCCAAATATTGTTTCCAGTAAAATCTACAAAAGGTAGAGGAGGAGGCCTACTATTCAAAGGATGTCACAATAAATGGGTTGAAAGCCACCTTCGTGCAAGATTGATATCTGCAAGAGAAGTCAATCATCAAGCAAGGACTAGAGGATTCCAAAAAATGTTAATATTGACTCAATGTAGGCGCACACACACAAACCCATCACTATATCAATTATGAGAATCAAACCTAAATGGAAAAATCACACAAAAAGATGAACCTTGGTGAGGATGTTTATCCAAAAGATTCATCCATGTTTTTGAATCTTCAATCTCTATTGGTGATCGAAAGTTTTGCATCTTAAAAAAAAATTAAAAAAATAAATAAATAAATAAACCTTAGAGTTGTAGTTTTATGATGGGTCATTTTGTAACATGATGGGCATCTGTGTGAAGAAAAAACCTCTGAAGTTGTATGGCTGGTAAAAAAAATTTAAGGACGTGTTTAAGAAGTTTCCTACATTTGAATTAATATTTAAGTTAATATTTCAATTATTATATATTGATCAGCTATATTTATATCTTTTAATTTTATAAAATATACAGCTGTAGTTACTTAAAATTCTGGAGAAACATGATAATAATTAAATTATTATACTAATTCCCAATTGAATCCTAAATGAACTTGTATGGAGATGAGTTTCTAAAATCTTGTAACAAATCCTTTCTTAAGATGAAAATCCTTTGATTTCATATCAACTACGTACAGTATACATCATATTATATTATATCATATTATATACTATATAATAAAAGTTGAGTTTAGAAGTTGTGATTGTGCCAAGTGGATTAACCAAATTAAATAAGTTTTAAAAAATTAAATAAATATATATATATTTGTTCTTATCTTCTTCTCCTATAATTTTCAAGTTGATAAAAATCTTAATTTGATTACAATCCAAATTCTTCATCTAATCATTTTCTTATTATAAGTTATAAGTTGATAGATAACATCAATTTGATTACAATTCAAAATCTTTAATATTTTGTCCAAAAAAAAAAAATCTTTAATATCATAGGATATAATTTTTTTTAAAGGATGAATATATTAGTAGTATCTATTTGATATAAAATTTAGATCCTATTGAAATTAAAAATGACATATATTGGTAGAGTCCCATTTGATATAATTATAGAGGTTAAATCCTATTGAAATTATAATTTCTAATCAACGTTAACATAAAAAAATGAAAAAAAAAAAAAAAAAAAAAAAACCCGCAATTGATAGTTGTATGGAAATAGGATAGTTTTTTTTTTTTTTTTTTTTTGGTAAAAAAAATGTAATCGTCAACATAGAAATTATTAAAAAAAATAAAAAAAAAATACAAAGAAGACGAAGTTGTTATCAACATAAATTTATCCAAAGAAGTGATAAAGTAATAGAAGAAAAATTGATAAGAATAAACAAATTCTTCATCTAATGCTTTTCTTATGATAATTATCAATTTGATTACAATCCAAAATCTTTAAATAATCCTTTTATATTTAAATTATATTACTACATGTAAAAAATAAAAAAAAAATGCATTGTGCACGTTTTAAAAAAAAAAAAAAAAGGTACAACTTTTAGTGTTTAAATAAAACACTAAATTCTTTGGATTTCCTCTTCACACAATGTGACTTTTCTTGTTCACATGCCACTTTTTTTAAGATTTAGACTTCAACTTTACACCCACAAATTAGACATTAGACTTTTTGTTCATATCAACTTTTTCAATATGAAGTGTATATATATATATAAGATACTTCATAATGAAAACTTACCATATGGTTCTTTTTCTCTATTCTTCTCTTCTTCTACCTACAACTTTGCAGGTATATATTTGTTTACACTAATTTTTTTTCCATTAAATTGAATAGGTTTTGTTTATTTTTGTTGTCTTTTGTTTAACCTAATTTGCTTAAGTTTTATCCAATTTATATGATTATGGTTTGAGAATCAATCATTAAATGTGCTTAGACATGATTTTTTAAATTATTTTGTGTTTTATGACATGGGTTCCAATGGTGATATGTTGCATTTATCCTCTCAATTTTGCTTTAGAGAACAATCTTCTTTTTAGCTTATTATTAAGAATGTCTTGATTTAAATTTGATGATAAATTGTTCATAACAATTTTTTTTTTAATTAAAATAGCTTTGGCTAACTATTAGAGTTGTACACTTTGACCTATAAAAAAAAATGCAATTTGTCCATTTAGTTTTTTTATTTATTTATCAATCATTAAATAATTTTTTAGGAGAAATAATTAAATATGGTTTGGCGTAATTTTTATCAATCATTAAATTTTCTAATAAAGAACAATAACAAACAAGAACAAGAATACAGTAAAAATATAGTATACAAAGAGGTATTTAACAATCTCCCAAAGATCACAATTGGTATGTTACAAAATAATAATTTTTATTTAGGTGTTATCATTTTATATTTAATAATTATTATACCAATATAATTTATTCATTTTGTTATTATAATTATTTATTTTGTTATTGTATATCAGATAGAATATATATTCTATAAATTTAAGATAAAACTGTGCAACGCACGCCTTTAACTTAACATTGTATTCTGTATAACATTTACATTTTTAATTAATTAGTTATTTTTTTATTACTAATATTAGTTATAATTTTCACACATTGTCTTTTAATTTTGTCTAAATAATATCCTACTCTGCCAATGCATCTAGTACATTGTCAATGGAGCCAAGTTAAAGCAGGAAAAGAATTACCTAATTGCTGCAAGGTGATAAGTTACGCGGCATCCCAGTTATTTTCAACCCGTATTGGTGGGAACTGGGAACTAGCATATATGATTTGAAATGAAATCTGAACCAAGCAACATGCTCTTTGCAATATAGTTGCCATCTTGGAAGTAATAAAAACTATGTGAACCCGTTAAAGGAATTAAACTATTAAGCTCCAAATTCAAATTGAGCCCCTTTTGAGGAATCAAAATCCTTTTATTTCTTGAGGAATATTATATCACTGGGTGGGTATGGTATTCTGTCAATCAATCAGAAGGATATAAAACTTCTATTTTCTACACTCACAGCACCCTTTAATATTCAAAAATCAATGAAAGAATGAGAATGTCTCAGTGTTATTTGGTTTTCATGCAATTGACGAGAACCTCTACAAATCTCTTGTACATGTGCCGCTTTAAGTACATTCTCTCTACCTTCTTTCGTCCTTCCATTCCCATTTGCTCCCTTGCCAATGGGTTTTTAAGCAAAAACCGAAGATTTTGAGCAAGGATATGTGTTCCTGGACGCCCCAGAGGATGAAGAAGACCTGTTACATTGTGATCAACAATCTCTCTTGTCCCACCAGCATCTGTTCCAAGCACCTGTTCCACAAAATGAAATGAAAATATTATCAGGATCTGTTTGTTGCACTCATAAACCTATGCAGCATGGTACAGCTTTTCTTTGAACTCCATGTTCCCAAGATCCAATCCATGATTTTGATTTCGTCTAACATAATTTTTATCTTATATGTCAAAGCATCTAATGCATCTTAATGTTCATTATTACCATGATTGAATCATAATTCACCACTAATTAGAGCTTGCTATAATCACTGGGAGATCAAGACAACAGTGAACTCAAACCAAAAGATAGAGCAGTTAAAATTATCCAAAAAGGCAATGCAGTATCAATTACGTAGACAGGACTTGCCAAAGGAAATTTTCTTTGTGTCATTGTTGAGTTTGTGCAAATGCAAATGCACAAACTCAAACACAATGCTAGCACACAAAGAAAAGGCAAAAATATTTTGCAAAATCAGAGGACATCAATAACTTAAGAAAGACAATGTCTAACTTCTTATCAATAAACATGCAACATGGCAAGAGATGGGCTTTAAGCAAACATTAGAAATAGCCTCAAAGCAAGAGATGCGGAATTTGATTATGAGCATGTTACGTTTTCAAAGTAAGATAGCTCATGAGGGAATTCACACCTGGTTTTTTCATAGTTTCTATATTTTTCCTCTTTTAGAAAGCTATTTTTTCTGCTTTAGTTAACTACTTTTACAATACACCCTACATCTCATTCTTCATTTTACAATACTTTTTATTAAATATTCTAATATATTCTTCTTCTTTTTCTTCCTATGCTCAAGCTTTAAACAAGCCCAGTGCTATCTCTCTGCAAGCAAAATCAATCCCAAATTGAGACCCATATAATACCCCAAATAGACTCAAACTATCATCACTCCACTACCACCTCAAATTGAAGCCACACCACACCAAACCCAAAATGCACCACTGCTGAAACCCAAAATCAAGTAACACAAGCAGAGCAGATTAGAACAAATTTTTTGGATTGACAACAAGGCTGGATCTGACCAAATCCTAAATCTCTGCTTGATGACCAATAGAGCTTCAATTCGAGGATTTCTCTAGGACATTCAAAGCGTTCGTGAGAACCACCTTGCTAATGTTGCCATGACAATGGGGAATTCATTCTCCACCTTCTGGCTCCATTGGAGGGTTCTCTGGCAGCGGATTTGGTCAGAGATTTTATTTCACGAGAGAGTTTCTGAGGAGAGATTAATTTGAGTCATTGTGGGTCCCACTCCCACATACCAACGAACCTGCACAAATTGCAGTGGTTCTCACTCAACCGAACACACCGTTGTCGCCATGACAACGGGAAACTAAACCGCAACGCAGAGAGAGCGACAGAGAGAGGCTAGAGAGAATGTTTTTCTAAGGAGTGAGGAGAGAAAGTTTGAATAAAAAAGAGAAAATGGCATACAAATGCTACAATGCTCCTCTAAATTTGAAGGATGTTGTAGCATTTTGCAAAAATTTGAACAATGATAGAGAACTGGATGTAGGGGCAATTTTGCAATATTTTGTTTATAGTATTCTCTATTTTGGCTTTTAATGGGTTTTAGAGGAGCAAATGTGCATGATTTGAGAGGAAAATTCTATTCGAGTATACAAATGCTACAGTGCTTTAAATTTGAAAGATACTGTAACATTTTGTAAAAAATTGAACAGTGATAGAGAACCGGATGTAGAGATGATTTTGCAATATTTTGTCAATAGTATTCTCTATTTTGGTTTTTAATGGGTTTTAGAGGAGCAGATGTGATTGATTTGAGAGGAAAATTCTATTCGAATATGCACTAGTGAATACTGAATATGAGTACTTAAGCTTACATCACCTGGTAGATGCAAAGAGTAGTTGATATAGCATTATTGGGCCCAAACCCAAACCATAAGATTAAGCGTTTCGATTATTGGTATTTCCATAACAAGTGGTATCAAAGCTAACAATGAATTTGCCACAAAGTGGGTGGTGGAAGGTCCATTTCGTAGTAAAAGCGGGCATGAGTGTGCATTTAATGGAGAAACCCACAAAGTCCCACAAATAATAATGGAAATGGGCTATAGTCCAAAATTGCCTCAAATTCCTATTTTGAGTTATTTACCTATTTAAATATTCTTAGTATGAAAGCAGATATGTTTCTTGTCAAAGAAGTAATTTGATATTTCTTGTAGTCCAAGGAATAGGAATTGGAGCCCTATATATTGGCATTACTATTAAGGGTGTGGTGGATTTAGCCCAAGTAACACCCTAAACCCCCCCCCCCCCCCCCCAAAAAAAAAAGAACCCCCACATGGGGAGAGGAAAAGACTCTTAAAAGAAAATTGAGTTTCCTAATAAGTAGTTTGATATTTCTTTTGGGGTTAAAAAATACTTGTGTGTGAGTTGAGAATTTGTTTATTTTAGTATGAGATCACTACTATGTATTGAGGTGTCTTGTTCAAGATTTAGTATCGAAAGTTTCTTTTGTATGTATTGTGATTTGGGTTAGTTTATATTTATGAAAAGTTTTGAGTGTGTATGCATTTGTGAGATTTGTGGGTGTTGTTTGTGAGTCTGTGAGCATGGTTTGGTAAAACATGTTCTTAATCCATATCACTAATAATGGTTCTTAGTAAGAATTGTCCATAGATGCAGGCATAGAGTTGTCCAAATTACATTAAACTTTGTGTCTTGTGTGGATGCTTCTTGTTTATTGTGAATGTGCTTCCACTAGCTTCAAATTCCAACACCTATAGGCAAGACGGCTTGATGGTAAAATCCCAGTGACACTTATAAGCATTGGATAAAATTAGGCTCCTATTCTGGGCACATGACACTTGATAGATGTTAAAGGCTTCTATTTAGGGGGGACTATAGCTAATGTGGTGGTAGAGACACACGGAAGGAAAGGAGAGATTGTTCGTGTTGGAATATCCATGTTTAAGTATAAGTATTAATTTCTACATCACATGGTAGTAACAATAGTCAGTTGCTGATATAACATTGTTAGATCCAAACCCATAGATGAAGCTTTTGGGTTATGGTAGTGTCATGACGCATTACATGAAGCCCTCACCTGGGGACTGCTCAAGGTGTTATAACCCCTAACAAATTCAAAAAAAAAAAAAACTAATTTAATAGTTTGATTGATGTAGTAAAAGGCATGCTTCACCTATCATTACAATAAGTGCATGTTCAGGACTAAAAAATTAACTTCAACTCTTATGAATAATAATGCCTAATCTTAATGGAGTTTGGGCTCTGTGATCAGAAATATCAAGCCACCAGCATAAGAAGCATGGAGGCCAGGATCACACTACAACATTAAACTGGCGTGCTTTAACATATTTAAGTTCTTTAAGCAAAGATAAACTAGCAGGACAAGGTGAAAAAGTCATATGCAACGCCAATAAACAAGAAAGAAAATCTAGTTGGTTGTCATACCAGAAGTCCAAAGGCCATTGCTTCAATTGTCACTCTCCCAAATGTTTCTCCCTGTCCCTGTACACAATTTTACAAATTTTACATTGTGAAGTTTGTTTAATGTACAATAATGAAAATGATAAGAAGCATAAATTAAGAAAGTTATTTTGAGTTTGTTGAGAATTAAACTTCATATAAAAAGCAAGAAGTAATATATTATATATTTTCAAAGATCAATAACGTAAAATTCCTCAGCATGTACATTGTAAGTGTAACACACTAACAATTAACAAGCACCTAACTAGAGACACCTTCATAACACTTTTGGGTATCGAATGGAGCTGAATGCAAGGATTCTTTGTAGGCAGGGGATATATCCTCAACTTGAAAATTTTTAAAGTACACAGCAAAATTAATCAAAACATAAGAACAAGCACAAAACCAAAGCCATCCATAAATACATACAGAACCATGAGCACTTTTTTATCGACTTGAATCACTAAAAGACCATGTAAATAGTTCACCTGGGAGTTTATGACATAAACATCTGCAGCAGAATAGAGTGAGGCTACACGTGTAGTTGCTGGAGTCCACAACACTGACTTCGACACATTTGAATGCAGGGATAAAAATTTTAGAAGTCCTTTGACATAAGGCACCTTGTTGCTCTTAGATCCTACAGAACCAACAAGAATTTTAAGCGACTGTTCTGCTTTTTCCCCGTTATCAGACAACATTGTTCTTCCTTGATTGTCATAAAAGTTCACAGCATGTGTGTCATTAACAGATGTAAAGAGACTACGTAACCGCAAGGTTTTCCCATTGGGTATTTTCAACTTGACAAAAGAGCCACTCAAAGTAGGTGATTCGTTGGTCTTGGCATTTTCAACTTGTAACAGAGCTCTTAAATGGTGTTTTCTAGCCAGGGTAGATTGGTCTTGGCCAATATCCATTGGATTTTTTATCTGAGGATCATCATCCAAAGGTTCTTGTTCAACCATCAAGCGTGCTGACTCAAGAAGTAAGAGCTGGCCTTTTCCAGGGTTTATACTACTCAGGGACATTACAAGCATATCATTATCTGTTAATCCCATCTCCTTTCTAACTGAATCCCGCAACAACTGCCTTTTCTGTTGCATTTTTTCAGTAGTGAAAGATAGCGTATTAAGTGAACTAGAAATGCCAGCTACAAATGCTAGTTCATCATTAACAGAAAGCGGAACAACTGCAGGCTGAGATCTCAGCTTAATTTTTTCTTCTTCACACCAGTTTAGCCATTGTCTAGACTGTGATTCAGATAGAAAAATCAGCATTTTCACTCGGTTAAGGACAACCTTTGCCCTATCAAAGTACTCTCGCCGGTTTTCCATTATCCACCAACCAACTTGACTGCCACCAGCCGGAAAATGAGTAATATATTGGTCTGAAACAAAAAAAAAAATTTAAATAAATATAAATCGTGAAGTTGTTTGTTATTTAAGGTAATACCACAGCATACATTCAAAAGAAGCCAATACTTCTTCAAACAACTCATTCACACTAAAGACTAAACAAATTAATATTAGTTGTTACTCAACAGCCACAGTACCAAAATGACTGTTTTCAGTTGAAGCAGGATAAAGATAAACCACAACAAAAGCGAAGCAACCTGTAAAAATAGATGTTATTCGAGTAATCTAAGACAGGAATTTCAGGAACATTACCAAAGAGGTACGTAGAGTCTCGCTCAAAACTCATATAAGTAAATATTCTCGTTTTCTTGATTTTAATTAGTGTACGCATAATCAATTATGTTTGATGAGAATTAAAAGAAGCAACCATTATGCCTAGAAGAAGAAAACTCCACCGTTAGAGAAGCCTGTTAATACTTTATTGAAGAAATTCAACCAGATGATTGCCATTACAGCATGTGATAAAGAAATCCACAGTTACTTTTGCAACAAACATTAGTTTTCTGATCCACAACTTTTAAACTCTTTTTCTTTTTCTTTTTTCATCAACAGAATTGTATGTCATAGCTGAGACATAAAGATGATATGACCTTTGATATGTGAAGAAAACTGCATGACTATAACTCTTCTTTTGTATTCTTATTCAAAATCAGAGTGGTATCATTATGTGACCAAGGTCATATTTAGATGTCATAGAATGTAGCAACGGTTTTTAACATATAACAGGTATGACAATTGTTGTTAAAGCTAAAATTGCGAAGAGTAATGCATTTCAATAGCTGAACAGTAGTTACCATACTTAAGTATAACGCAACTTATATGCACTTCAAAGCTACAGAAGAGTATTGAAAACACAGAATACAGAAGACACTTAATGTTGGATATAACATACCATAACATGCATACAGGAAGTAAAGAAATAAAAAATGCTGGTAATAAAAAAATTATATGGACAAAGGTGTAATTGATTATTCAAATCATACACTTTTTACTCAACTTTAAAAATTTTTCATATCAGATTAAGTAATAAATGTCAAACTTTTCAAATTATATTAATAAATGCTGCCAATAGTTCCTACCAATCCATGATGCACAGACTGCTGATCCAGCAATGACAAGATCTGCCTTCATGGCAGTTTTGAAGCTGAGGTCAGATCTGTCCTCAAGCACCTTGATTCCCCTCCTACCAAGTTCTGGCATCAACCCACCCCTTTTGCTAAGAACTACAGCAGAAACTGTAGCTCCACAGCTTAAAAGCTCAGTTGCCAATTCCATCATAGAAATTGGAGCCCCTGTCATTGAAAGCTCATGGAATATCAACACAAATCTCCTAGACCAAACAAGACGTGCAAAGTCTCCCTTCCTGTCACAGGTTCCAGAACGCTTCTCCGGACTCCATTCCAGAATTCTATCCTCCATCAAGCCAAATGGACCAACAAGCAACCCATAAGAAGTATTTTTGTTTGGAATTTCTGGTTCTTGTTCCTCTTTGTCAAGGTGTTCAACCCCCAATGCTGTCTTCTGCTTACCACGCGATCTACGTCGTGTTCTTTTACTTCTCTTCCTTGATTTTAATTTCCTATTTGATGAAACAACATTCTCTTTTTTAGCCAAAACTACACCCATTCCTTTGCCCTCTTGAGCCTCACTTTCGATAGTCCAATTATTGACTGCCAATACACCATCTTTTGCAGTCAAATCCCTTCGGGGATTCATCCCAGTATCTGTATTCCCATTACCTTCCTTATTTCCAAACCCCAAAAACTCCTCCTTGTTATGACCGTGAGCCCACCTGGACTGAACATAAAATCCCAGGTAAGCCCAAAGAGTAATCAATAGCAACCAATACACCAACCGGTTGCTTCTAAACCACTGCATTCCACCTCCAACACTTCTACCTTCTCTTCGTGGAGTTCGGCTCGAGTTCAGTCTTCGAAATGTAGGAGAATTCCGAGGAGTTGACTTTCCCGACAGAGTGGGCTTAAAAGTGCCACCTGACTTAAATGATGACTGCCTTAAATCCCCTCTGGTATTACTTTCCTCCATTGGTTTCATCAACTATATTACATCACCAAAAATATTGCTTTGAAGATCTGATTCTACATAGCGCAAGAAAACAGAACTTTCATTCCCCTGTTCAAAATCATGATAATAATGGTGTTAAAAAATAAATAACAAAAAAAACAAGAATTAGTTTATCCTTTTTATTTCTCTATATAAGCCAAACAGCATTGCTGGATTATGTTTCTTTCTTTCTTTCCTTCTTACTATTGAATAATTTAAACATAAAAACGTGAAACTTTTCAATTCTATAATTTTCTTGCATTTTCTCAGCCACCAAACAGAGCCTAAAATCACCAAGAGTAGCATTAAATGTGGACCATTGGAATTTAACTGTCCACTTGGCCACTCAGAAAACGAAAGAAAACAAAAACTCCATTAATTTTAGTGCACTTTGGTCCTGAATTATTAATTATGATGATCAACGATTATCATAACAGTAATAACAATAATTACAAAAATAGAAATTTCATGCTTCCTTTCACTTCCTACATTTTCTCAGCCACCAAACAGAGAGCCCAAAAAAAAAAAAAAAAACTTACCGTCAGTTAATCAATACACGTAACGGAAATTCTTTTTATATAACTAAAAGAATCAATTTCTTTCTATTTTCTCTCCACTTTCTCCGCAACCAAACACGGTACACAGATACACACCGATTCTCAAGTACTCTTAACTATTTACAGACATAGTAGTCGCAATCCAAGAATTGAATCTTTACACTATGAATTGAATGCGAAGCTTGAAATCAACGATTTTTATTTTCTTTGAAAAAGTTAGAATTCTTCGTATTCTGAGTTAGGAAATGCGAGTGCTGAAGCTGAGAGAGCTTTACAAAAGAAAGAAAAGTAAAAAAAAAAAAAAAAAAAAGGAAAAGCTTGCTTACATGGATCGGTTTCACACTGTAAAGCTTGTAGTTCAAGATCTGAGCCAAAAGTTCTCGAAGCTTCTAGAATGTTCTGCTTTGAGCTTATTATAGCAGACATAAAGAGAGAAAGTTAGTTGGGAATTGCTCTGAGCTTTGTTGTATTGTAATAGAGCAAGATTTTTAGAGAGAGAGAGAGTTAGAATGTTGAAGAGAGAGCAACTGTGATAGTTGCAGAGTTTTAGAGAGAGAGAGAGAGTCTGAGATTTCAACGAGAATTAGAAATGATCGCACGTGCGAGTTGACTCGTGTGTGCGGGTTTTAGAACTGGAGAAGGAATAATTAATAGTATACAAACGCTGAACTATCAAATTATATGAGTCCTTTTATTTCTGTTTCATAAGAAATTAGGTTCGTTTGATTTTTATAGAGATTATTGACTGAGATTTGAGATCAAAATTAAGGACAGATGATCAAGAGGAATTGATCACCAATTGTATTTTACAATTCCTCCCCTATTTAGATAGATATTTATGAAATCCATGTTCCTTAATTTTGGGGTTATTTGTATTTTTGTAATATATATGCCCAAACTTCAAAACTGCCTCAATGTCATCTCTTAATTATTGAATAAGAGAACATTATTCAATATTGAAGGATAAAAAAATATTATAATTATAATATATAATATTTTTTTATAATTTAATTATTATAACAAGGAGGTGGAGGATTGAACCATGCTTCTTTTCATAGAGAATATCTCACAAAATAACTAAACTATAAGGCTCTTTATCTCTTGACTACATGATAAATATTTCATAAAATTATAATTGTGTGGATTTTATATTCAGATGAAAGTCACACAGACTTATAAAATAGTGTTACATATTTTCAATCACATAAGACATCATGCCATTAATTAATAAGAGTATTCTACCAAAAAAATTTAATTTAATAAGAGTTGTTTGAGAGAAATAAGATTCCAATTCTCATATTTCTTACTTGTTACGACATTTGAATTATTAAAAAACAAAAATTCAAGCCACTCAACTAAGAGTTGTGTTTTGGCCAAAAAAAAAAAAAAAAAACTAAGAGTTGTTTTGTTTTGCATGGTAACCCATGGCTCTTGGTGGTAATTACTAATTATGTTAGTTTCTTTTCCTTCTATTTTTTGATAATTTAATAATTAAGGAAAAATATTTATTAAAATTTTTGTTAAATAAGTGTACTAATTGAGTTACAAGTCTCTCGTTATAATACTTTTAGCTTTTGATAAGGCTAGGTTAGTTCCATAAGGCAAAGTATTTTGTACTCAATTCATTTAAGTTTAATATATATATATATATATATATATATATATATATATATATATATTAAGGGTAAGCTCCACCTGTGCACGGATTTAGTCTAAAGCTTTTAGAGTTCTATAATGTCAACTCAACCACCACCACTAGGACCATCACAATTTGATAAGTTTTATTAGCCATATATTTTGGATCAAGGATGTGGTGGGGGTGGAGCCCACATTATGGATCAACAATTTTTAAAAGAATTGATGGAGTCAGGGCGGCCCAAGCATTTTAGAGGCACAAGGCAAAACTTTCAAATGAGATTTTTTTGTTATCACTTAAATAATATTTAATTAGTATTTTATATAACAATTTTTTTTAAATCTATTCTTTTTACTCTTTAATGTGATATTTTTTTTTGAGAAAATGCTAAAGTTATAACAAATTTTATTACAAATTGGTGTTGTAATGAATGTGATTAATGGCATGAGACTTATAAAAATACTAGAAATATTATAAAATTTACAACATGAGAATTACAAAGATATATCACAAATTACAAATATTCATTCAAAAATGTATTCAATAGTTTGTTGAAATTTACCTATCATATTCATTGTCACATCAAATTAAAAAAGCTATGAAGACCACTAAGCACTCTTGGTGCAGTGATCACTCCACAAATATAAGTTCTTGTTGGGTATGAGGGGCAATAACCGAAATTTAAGTCTCTAGAAGAGAGTTTCCACACATATATACTTAGATTATGATAGAGTATAATTTTTATCTTGTATAAAAATAATTAAATAAATAAAAGTTATGTAGTAAAATTTATAGTATTTTTAACATTTTCCTATTTGAATTACTTGTTATTAGTAACACATCTATTTGTAAGACCTATTTATTTACTGAATTCTTTGAGTCTTTTTAATAGTGAAAAAAAAAATGTAAACTAAAATATTTTAATATCTCTTAAGAATATTTATATATAAAATATTTTAGTATCTCTCTTTTGTTCTATTCATTGGATTATACGTGTAGTCGGGCATGAAGCAGAAGAATCATGCATATTGATTCCAGCTAGTACCCACCAAAAAAAGACACAGGAAGCAATACCATAAACTTCCTCTAATCTAGCATTATGAAAGGGAATCATGTTTCATTTTAGAAATATTTAGCTTGCTTTTCCCAGGCCATGCGAGTCTTGGAAATGCCGAAATGGCATTTTCCCTATAATAATATAACAAAGTAGCTGTAACGAAAGCTATTGTTTATTGAAGTTGGTTCTATATGGCACTTCCAAAAGCATACACACTTTGTATTACTACTCCTCATTCTTTTTTATAAATGTATTACTACTCCTAATATAGCTTGTTAGATATGGTGGTTGAGACTTGAGACTTGAGAGAGAGATATGGCTCTTTACTGCTAATATTTTGCAAAAATTCTTATTTTCCATATGTCAAAAAGAATTCTTATTTTCCAAACAGAGTTTGTTTTAGTTAATCAAAACTTTCCAAACTTAAATACAATTAATAATGGAGCCCAGCTTTCTTGAACTACTTTCCAAATTTGAGAAGAAACTTCCCAAGTTCCATTACCGAATCAGACGAATTTCTTCAATTACAAATCTGCATCAGTCAAATTTAGGGTCCATTCATTATTCAAAGTTGTTGGCCACTAAACATCTACTACCGTGACCTCTATCTAAGATAGACCTTATCTTGATGACATCTCAATCAGGCAAACTAGTTAACATCAGCCAACTATATGTTGCTGCTACTGCAAACTAGTTACAGTTACATGCACAATATGTAGGAAAATTTTATCTAGTTTTTTGTTGAAAATATTTTGTTGCAAGTGTGCTAAAGTATACTTGTATCTTAAAAAAAGTGAATTTTAAAAAAACTGTACATAAAAATTAAAACTAAAAACTGATGCAAACTCACCCATAGAATCACGTTGTGGAACTTCTAGCATGAGAAACATAAATAAATATAAATAAATAAATAAATAACTGAAAAAAGAAATAATAATAATAATAAGATTTGAGTCAAAACTCAAAAGTTTAATACAAAATTAAACATATTTTAGATTTCTTTTTAAACTTCTTTTCTTTATGGGGGGAAAAAAATCAGAAGGATTTTACTACCAAAGCACAAACTACAAGCACGCAACAAAATTGCCATAAACAAACTATGCAAACCAACTAAGCTTGCATAGATTTTTTTTTTTTTTTATAAACTAAGCTGCATAGATAGTTAGATACACTACCATGAGAAACCAAGACCTTGGAATCATCACCAGGATGAACTGATTAGGTCGTGTAATTGTTTCTAAAAGAATGGTCGTTCAACTGAAAATATTTATCCTTCAAGATTGAATTATTTGAATATTTTAAATATTGAGCCACTACTTATTTTTATTAAGTAGGAAAAATAAGAAAATTATAAACACGGTTACTAATGCATAATCCAAGACCAAAAAGAGAATCATGTTGTCATCAGAAATTTTAAAAGGCCAGCCTTATTTACTTATGAGTGCTGCTAGTGCTAGTGCTAGAGAGAATATAATAAATGAACTTCTTGTACGTTGAAAATATACAAGCTAACAAGAGGAAAGTCACAGAAAATATTACTAAAGCTAACTAATTGAAACTAATTGATCCTAATTAATTAGAAAAGCACATGTAGAAAAATTTTAGAAAGCCATCCTTCTTTTGTTCATTGTACTGCTGCGTATAAATTTAACTATTGCTGTTTTTGAAAGTGAGTTGCTTCCTGTTCACATGAACAATCTTAATGGAGGAATCCCACCTTTCGTTGGGAACCTTAGCTCTGGGATTTTTTAGAAAATAACTACAAAACCCAAACAATATCATTAGTTAGGAAACGTTTGAAACTAATTTAGTTTCTAGCAATTCGAGTTCAGAGGGGTCAATTTATGTGTTTTTTATTTTATTATTTGGCCAGCAGCTGAGGTTGTTAGAGTGGCCACGTAGGCGAGAAATCAAGTTCAAAGGACTCGGTTTCTAAGCCTAGAAAACGAGTCCATTGGACTCAGTTTCCAGGCTTCAAAACCGAGTCCATTGGACTCGTTTTCCAGGCTTAGAAACCGAGTCCTTTGAACTCGGTTTCTTTGTGTGCAAAACCATCAGTTCCCTAGTCTCTCACTCCCATCCCAGCAGCATCAGTTCCCCACAGGCAAAGCAGAATTTGTACAACAACAGAACTCAGATAGGCATTCAATTGCTTGCAAATGAGATTGACAACAATGTCGATGAAGCTGTTCTAAAACATCCATCTCCAGCGACAGCAACGGAAGCGAGAGGCAGCGACGACGACAGGAGCAGTCGGCGACGGAGCGACAGGCTCGGAATGAGAGTGTGAGAGTGAAAGAGAGCTCGACTGAGAGTGAGAGGGAGAGACTGAGAGTGAGAGGGAATGAGACAGTGTAACTGTGTGTTTGAAGTTTGAACTTAGTTTTTTTTTGTGTGTTTGGTTTTTTTGTGTGCCTGAAGTGCTTTTTTGAGTGGTGCCTGCGATGGTTGACACGTACCCAACAAGGATGGTGGTATCCTTTAAAACAAACTGAGTTCAATGAACTCGGTTTGCTAGAATAGAAACCGAGTTCATTGAACTCGATTTATATGAATGAAAATTGAGTTCAATGAACTCGGTTTGCAAGAATAGAAACCGAGTTCATTGAACTCGTTTTCTAATCTTACAAAACGAGTGACATGAACTCGATTTCGGGCATATTGGACCCACCTCAGGTACTGGCAAAATAGGAAAATCAAGTAAAACATACTCGATTTTATAACCCAAAAATCGTCCCCTCTGAACTCGAGTTGTTAAAAACCAAATTAGTTTGAAACGTTTCCTAACTAATGATATTGTTTGAATTTTATTGTTATTTTCTAAAAAAATCCCTTAGCTCTCTACAACGTATATCTGTCACCTATAATGTCTTGGGAGGACATATTCCAGATTCCATGGGTCAATTAAGAAGCTTAACGTTTCTTGGACTAGGTGACAATAAATTCTCCGGTATGATTCCTCTATGGCTCTATCTTTATACAATCTTTCGTCTATTGTGATTTTTGCATTGGCCAACAATGATCGTGGAGGAAGTCTTCCTACAGACTTATTCCTCACCCTTCCTCATCTCCAATGGTTTCAGATTTATGGAAACCAATTTAGCGGATCTATTCCAGTCTCATTATCTAATGCTTCAGAGTTGAAAGTCTTTTCAGCTGAATTGAACAATTTTACAGGAAAAGTGTCTGTCAATTTTGGAAGATTACAACGTTTTTTGAAACTTTATATTTATGGAAATAACTTAGGAAGTGGAGATGCTGATGAAATGGATTTCTTTCAATCTCTAGTCAATTGTAGCAGTTTTCAGTATATGGGTCTTACGGAGAATCAATTCGAAGGTACATTACCCAAAGTTTTGGCAATCTTTCAACACAGCATAAATTTTTCTTGTTCCTCAAAAAAAAAAGGCTTAAATTTTTCTCAATTAGCCAAAATCTTATTTTTGGAGAAATTCCTTCAGAATTTGTATTCTGGTCAACATGACCAACTTATTTATGGCTGATAACAAATTTACAGTTACAATTCCTAGTGATATTGGTAATCTTCAAAAAGTACAGCGATTATATCTAGGTAGGAATAGACTTTCAGGAAGGTTACCAATTACTCTTGGAAACCTATCATTGCTAAATTATTTGAGCATAGATAATAACAAATTGAAAGGAACTATCACATCAAGTATAGGAAATTGCCAAAATTTGTTGTTGTTAAATCTATCTGAAAATAATCTCACTGGTACCATTCCAAAGCAACTATTTACAATTTCCATGCTATCAATTTCACTTAATTTAGCTCAAAATTCTTTTGTTGGATCGGTACCATCAGAGGTCAGAAATCTTGTTCATTTAGTGGAATTAATGTTATTTGAGAATAAGCTTTTTGGTGAAATTCCAAGCAACTTAGGCCACTGCACTAGCCTTCAGTACCTTTTTCATGGATGGCAATTTCTTTCAAGCTGGTAATCCCAACACCCTTGACTTCTTTAAGAGGTGTTGAAGACATAGATCTTTCTAGGAACAATCTTTCAGGTCAAATTCCAAATTTCTTAG
This sequence comes from Quercus parvula, assembly GCA_030820535.1. Lineage (NCBI taxonomy): Eukaryota > Viridiplantae > Streptophyta > Magnoliopsida > Fagales > Fagaceae > Quercus > Quercus parvula. Next base: position 58,022,836 of record JAUAME010000002.1, read on the forward strand.
AGGAACTGTCCTTAAAGAATTTGAATTTATCCTTCAATGATTTTCAGGGTGAGGTTTCAACTAGAGGAATTTTCATCATTTGTTGGCAATAGTAGGCTTTGTAGGGGCATATTAGAACTAAATTTGCCCAAGTGCTGAACAAACAAGAAAAGGAAGTGGTCTCTTGCACTCACAATGGTGATATCAGGGGCATGTGTGATTGTTGGAGTTACCATGATGTCATATTTCTTATTTTATTGGAACAAAAAGAGAGAAAAAGATAACTCTTCAGATTCTTCCTTGAGACAATCACTTTTGAAAGTGAGTTACCAAATGCTTCTTAAGTCCCTCCTTTGGAGGTGTATTGTATCTCTATTTCTAAGAAAGCTTCGTGCTTCTCCTAGAATAGTAGAATAGTTGTCCCTTCTCTTAGAAGGTGAGTTTGTACTCCTTAAAATAACAAGGTTATTTTAAGATTTGTTGGGTTTTTCTTTGTGGGGTGGGGAAACACTTCAATTTTCTTTTTGCAATAGCTGTTCTTCAGTTCTTTTTCTCTCAGTTCTTTTCGAATCATCTAGAGGATTTGACCTCAAATTAAATGACAAAGAAGTCCAATTTGAGGGAACAAGGTACAGGTTCCCGCGGGGGGGGGGGGGGGGGGGAGTCTTCATGAACAAAGTGCTAGACAGGTCTCCAACTCACAACTAGGTGTAGCGGAGAGGCAGGCAGGTAGTGGAGGTCCGGTGGAGATGAGTCAGTCATCTTTGGCAATGGGCAGAAGTAGTGATGAGGGCATTGAAAGCATGACGCAGGAGGATTTTAATGTGGCTAAGATGTTACACAATGTTTCAGTGTTTGAGCCGAATAGGGATTCTTTCCCAATCATAACTGATCATATTAATGATCCTAACATAATGGAGGAGGGTAATGGCACCATGAAGCCTATTCCAAATCAGATGCCAACGTCAGGACTCTTTGACATTCCTATCAAGGGGTTTAATGAGGGTGTAACAGGAATTAACTACAATTATTCTAATTTAAGGCTGTGTTTGGTTCATGTAAAATATTTTCCGAAAAATAAATATTTTCTGGAAATGCTATTTTCGGGAAAGGAAAATATTTTCAAGTGTTTGGTTGCATTCCAAAAAATGCTTTGGAAAATATTTTCTAGTGTTTGGTTGTTTTGCTGAAAATGCTTTAGAAAACCCATTTTTATCACGTTTCTCACATTTTCTTAAGATCCAAACAAATATTATTACATAGAATCAAAATATATAAACAACACAAGAAACAAAAATCAAAACAAAAATGTCATTTATTCACAAACTCAGTGAGAGGGGGAAGAAAGAGCGAGAGATTGAGGGAAAGAGAGATCGGGAAAGAGAGAATTGGAGTGGATGGAGGCGGCGGCGGTCAGATCGGGTGGGATTGGGGGTGTAGTGGAGTGGGCTGGTGGTCGGTGGCGACCAAATCGACGATCGGTGGTGGAGGCTAGTGCGTTGGAGAGCCTGGTGGAGCACGGCCAACGGTCGGTTGTCAAGATCGGAGCTCGTCGGTGCATGGCTGGCGATCAGAGAGGTGGATAGGTGATGAGGGAGGGGTGGGCTGAGATCTGGGTGGACCGGTGTTTGTGGGTCTTGGGTGTTTGGCCGGTACGTGATCAGGGCAGTGGGCCGACGTGATCAGAGCTTGGTTGGGTTGGCTAGAGATTGGTTGAGGTGAGCTGTGATCTGGGTTTTGTGGGTGTGCTCATGCTCTCTCTCTCTCTCTCTCTCTCTCTCTCTCTCTCTCTGTGTTTGCGAGTATGTGCGTCTGTGAGTCCTTTCTTTGCGCATCTCCGGAAATGGTTTGAAGTGAAAATAACAATAGAAAATATTTTCTGCCCCATTGCTCTTGTTTTACGATCAACACTGAAAACATTTTTAGTTTGACCCAATTTTCTGGACCAACCAAATAGCCTATTTTACAAAAAAACATTTCTAAAATTAGTTTGATGCCAAAACAAACACAGCCTAAGTCTAAATAAAGAGGCAGCAATTAATGAGGATCTCCTTTCCCATGTCCAGCTTGCCACCTTAGCCGAGAAGCATGCAACACGGCCAGCTGGAGTTAGGGCAACCCGGAAAAAAATTTACTCCTCCAATTTGAAGTCTGCTACCAGCAACAAACTGAGAACCAAAAGGTTCATCCCTAGTGTGAATTACTCAAAATCCGTGGGCCATACAGAAAAAGGGAGAAAAATTTGTGGGAAAAGGAGTGGTGATGTTCACCTGGAGTTACCTTGCAAGTATAGGCAAGTTTCAAAAGATGAATTTTGTCAATGGTGGAGGCTGATACTCAGCCCCGCCAACACAATGAGTTGCTTAGTCTGGAACTGTCGTGGGCTTGGGAACCCATATACAGTGAACGAGCTTGCTGAGATGGCGCGGGCAAAAGATCCTTCTATCTTGTTTTTAGTTGAAACATAGGCAGATGAAGCTAGGCTAAAAGATATGAAAAGGAAAATTCAGTTTGAAAACATGTTTGTATCGCCAAGAACAAGTAGAGGTGGAGGTTTAGTTCTATTTTGGAGATCATCAGTAGATGTTTTAGTGGAGGGGTTGGATAAGAGCCATATTGACACAATCATAAATAAGAACAAAGAATCTGAATGGCGATTCACAGCGTTCTATGGTGAACCAGACACTCAAAAGCAGATTAAGTCTTGGGATTTGCTGCGCACTTTAAAAAGGAAATTTCAGAGCCCATGGCTATGTGCGAGGGATTTTAATGACTTGGTGAGAGGTGATGAAAAATTTGGGGCGGGGGGGGGGGGGGGGCAGTAGAAGAAGTCACAATCAAATGCAATTGTTTCGTGAGGCAATTGACGCGTGTGGTTTTGTGGATCTAGGGTACTCGGGTTCAAGGTTTACTTGGAGTAAACATTACAATTCGGGTCATTTAATTTAAGAGAGGTTAGATAGAGCCGTATGCACAACAGATTGGCTCGACCACTTTGCGAGCACCAAGGTTGTTCATCTCACATGTAATACCTCGGATCACTCCCCATTATGGATTGCTTCTAGTGGTATAGACCCCCCACCAAGTTCTAAGCCATTTCGTTTTGAAGAAATGTGGATGTCCGATAAGGGGTGTGGTAAGGTGATTGAAGCTGTGTGGCGAGGCTCTTTCCCTCATGAAGCCAAAAGACAAGTGATAAGGAAAATAGAAAAATGTGGGGCAGAGTTAACACAATGGAGCCGCAAGAACTTTAGCCATGTTAGGAGACAATTGATTGACAAAAGGAAATGTTTGCTTCAGGCCGAACAGCAAGCAATGCATGGTGGGAGTAATAACCGAGTGAGGGGTTTGAAAAAGGAGATTAATGAATTATTGGTGAAGGAAAATTTGATGTGGAGGCAACAGGAAAAAACGCTTTGGCTGGTTGATGGTGACAAAAACGCTAGGTATTTCCATATTAGGGCTACTCAAAGGCACCATAAGAATAAGATTTTGGGGGTCAAAGATTCTTCAAGTGCATGGATCAATCAACTCGAGGGTATTGCTGAAACTTTCACTAACTTCTATCAACAACTTTTTGAATCCTCCAAACCAACCTTAGGACTCAATTCAATGGTGAAGGTGGTTACTGATGATATGAATGCTCAATTGTCATAAGAGTTCATGGCGTGGGAGGTAGAAGTTGCACAAAAATAGATGGCTCTGTTAAAAGCTCTTGGCCCTGACAGTATGCCCCCTCTTTTCTACCAAAATTATTGAAGTCTTGTAGGTAATGATGTCACTAAAACCATATTGTCATACTTAAATTCAGCCACAATTCCCCATCCCCTAAACCATACTTTAATAACCTTAATACCAAAAATAAAAAACCCCATAACTATCACTTATTACCGTTCCATTAGCCTTTACAATGTCTTTTATAAAATCTTTTCCAAGGTCCTTGCAAATAGGTTAAAAAAAATCCTACCCTTAATCATAACCGAACACCAAAGTGCCTTCACAAAAAACCGGTTGATCTCAGATAATATTCTTGTGGCTTTTGAAACATTGCATAGCATGAGTAATCATAATTCCAAAAAATCTGGTTACATGGCATTGAAACTAGACATGAATAAGGCGTATAATAGGGTGGAGTGGTGTTTTTTGGAGGATGTGGTGAGAAAATTGAGGTTTAGTGAAAGGTGGATAGCCTTTATGATGGTGTGTGTTAAAAGAATCTCATACTCGGTGTTGGTGAATGGTGAACCGAAGGGATTGATTAAACCATCAAGGGAAATTTGCCAAGGTGATCCTCTATCACCCTTTCTATTTATGTTGTGTACTGAAAGCCTTAATAATTTATTATTGAAGGCAGCAAGTGAGGGCTCCTTACATGGATTTGCATTCAGTAGAAGAAGTCCAAAACTAATGCATCTGCTTTTTGTGGATGATAGCTTATTGTTTTGTAGGTCTAATATAAATGAATGTCAAAAGGTGCTTGATCTTCTTGCCTCCTATGAAAGCATGTCCGGGCAGCAAATAAATAGAGGGAAAACATCAATTTTCTTTAGCAAATCTACCACTTTAGACATGAGGGCTGAAATCAAAGAAGCTTTAGGGGTGCCAGAAATTGTGCGGTATGATAAGTACTTGGGGTTGCCTTCTTTTGTAGGAAAGAGTAAAAGGGAAAGCTTTGATTATATTAAGGAGAGGGTTTGAAGGAAGCTTCAAGGATGGGAAGAAAGTCTTCTATCACAAGCGGGGCAAGAAGTTTTGATTAAGGTAGTGGTCCGAGCTATCCCAACATATACCATGTGTTGTTTCAAGCTTCCACTAGGCCATTGTAATGAAATTGAAAAACTTATTCGTGGCTTTTGGTAGGGACAAAAAGGAGATCGTAGGAAAATTCATTGGGTAAAGTGGGAAAAAATGTGTGAACCAAAATCCGAAGGTGGCATGGGATTCAAGGAATTGTCTTTATTTAATGATGCTCTTTTAGCCAAACAAACGTGGAGGTTGCTGCACAACACAAATTCTTTGTTTTACAAAGTTTTTAAGTCAAAGTTCTTTCCAAATTGTTCTATTGTGGAAGCCAAGGAGGGCTATAGATGGTCATATGCTTGGAGGAGTATTTTGAAAGGTAGGGAGGTTATAAGGCGAGGAGTGAAGTGGAGAGTGGGCAATGGAGAATCTATTAAGCTTTGGGGGGATAAATGGCTGCCTTCTTTGCAAAGCCCAAGCCTCCAAAGTCCCCTCACGATTGAACTACAAAATGCTAAGGTGAGTTCTCTTATTAATCACTCAACTCGTCAATGGAATGTTCAGTTGCTGCCTAACCTCTTCAGCCAGATGAAAGCGGACCAGATTGCACAACTCACTCTTACCCGCACCACCTTAGAGGACTCTCTCTTTTGGCCTTATGTTCAGTTCGGCCAATATACTACCAAGTCAAGTTATTATTTCCTCAAAACAAAAGCTAATATGGTGAACTCGCAGTCCCCTTCCCAAGCTGAGCTGATGAAACCACTTTGGAAGAAAATATGGAGTTTATCAATGTCGTGTAAGATCAAAAACTTTCTTTGGAGGGCTTGCAAAAATGCTATTCCAACTTTGAATAATCTGAAGCGTCGTTGCGTGGTGGAAGATTCAAAGTGCTCTCTCTGTGCCCAACACGATGAGGATGTTATCCATGCCTTATGGTCTTGCCCGACCCTTGCACAGGTGTGGAACGAAGACGCTCAATGGAGCTTTAGAGGCCAAAACGTTTTCCATGATTTTGCCTATCTGATCAACCATATTTTTGAGTTGGGGTGTAGTGTTGAGTTGTTTGCTATGCAGATTTGGACAATTTGGTACCGAAGAAACAAAGTTAGATCAGCTCCACCAGGTTTCCCCCTAAATCAAATAGCGCAGCAAGCATATGAGGCATTACTAGAATATCGGGCTGCACAACCATGGCATACTATGGCAGCACCCACAGCCAGACAACATGCAAGATGGACTCCACCTCCTTCGAATTAGTAACTTTGATGTGGCAATCTTCAATGACATTGGTAAAGCTGGACTTAGAGTGATAATCCGTGATAGCCAAGGACTCGCAATGGCTGTTTTAGCTCAGAATGTTCAGTTGGCTAGCTCAGTGGTGGAGATGGAAGCACTAGCAACCACATGGGCAGTGGAACTTGCTGTAGAAATTGGCCTTGATAGGATTATTTTTGAAGGCGACTCTAGCATTGTCATCAGAGGCTTAACGGATTAGGTGCCAAACTTTGCTCCACTCGGCTTTCTCATAAAAGAGGCAAATGAATTGGCTAATCAACTTACTCATGTAAAATTTTAGCATGTGGGTAGAGAAGGAAATAGTGTAGCTCATAACCTTGCTAGGCATACACGACATGTCACAGGTTTTTTTATTTGGATGGAGGATGTTCCGTCCCTTTGTTTTGAAATGTATCAAGTAGATTTGCCTTCAACTTAATAAAAATCATACTTTTGTTTCTCAAAAAAAAAAAAAAAAAGCTTCTTAAAGCAATTGATGGGTTCTCTTCGACAAATTTGATTGGAGTGGGTAGTTTTGGCTCAATGTATAAAGGAACTTTTGGTGAGGATAGATCAATTGTTGCAACCAAGGTACTTAATCTTCAACACCGAGGGGCTTTTGAGAGCTTCATCTCTGAGTGTGAAGCCTTGAAAAATATTCGTCACCGGAATCTTGTGAAGATCATAACTTCTTGCTCAAGTATGGATTTTCATGGCAATGATCTTAAAGCTCTCGTTTATGAGTTCATGCCTAATGGAAGTTTAGAAAATTGGTTACATATGGATATTGAAATGGAAACTGGGCAAACAAAGATACGAAATCTGAACCTTCTTGAAAGAATAAACATCGCCTTTGATATTGGATGTGCACTAGATTACCTACATCACCATTGCCCAATGATAGTTGTTCACTGTGATTTAAAGCCAAGCAACATTCTTTTTTTATTATGATATGACTGCTCATGTTGGAGACTTTGGGCTTGCGAAATTTCTTTTAGAACTTATGAATCCAAAACAAGGCAACTCTATTGGAATAAGAGGAACAATTGGTTACACTGCTCCAGGTAACAACAATTTACTAAACTTATTAATTGTAAACATATGTTTTCCACATTTACCATAATTTTTTTAAGCTCCCAAATTGTAAGGTGATTTATATTATCTATGTCAAATATTTTGAATGGCAGAATATGGTCTAGGAAGTGTAGTGTCAACCAAAGGGGACGTATACAGCTATGGAATCATTTTGTTAGAGATGATAATAGGAAAGAGACCCACAAATAGTATGTTTAGTGAAGGCCTTAACCTTCACAAATATGCTAGCATGGCCTTGCCTAACCGTGTAATGGAGATTATGGACCCAAAACTTTTAAACAATGATGATGAAGTGATTGGCAATAACAAATGTAGCACTACAAACAGAACGGAAGAGTGTATGATATCTATGGTCAAAGTTGGAGTGGCATGCTCTATGATGCTGCCACAAGAATGATGGGACATTAGCAAGGTTATCTCTGAGTTGCATTTGGTCAGGAACATTCTGCTTAGTGCTAGGATATAGCGCAACGTTCTTGGCTATATGGAAGGTTAAAAGAACAAAATTTTCACCCTCTTTACATTGGTATTAAGTTTTTAGATATCATGATTTTCCCCCTTACGTTGTTTTCTATTTACTTATTGCAGAAACAAAACAACAATGGACGGAAAAACTTGCTCAAGTATGCTTGTGGTTTATTGAAGAGTATTCTACAGAGTTCCTATATTTGATCCTATCTCTATATTTTAGGTGAGTTTAAATGACTCGAAATAATCTCATTACTATATAATTTCATTTGTAATTAATCGTGATATTTACAGTCAATATTAAGATATATATATATATATATATATCATTTATATCTTCACTTGATTATCTATTTTTCTTCAAATCTCAAGCTCAAATAATAGCATGTTGATTTTACTGTATTAATAAAATTCACATAGCCGTGCTTTGATTACCAAATTTTCAATAACAAAAGTAATCACATAACCATGCTTGACAAGATTGGACAAACAAGTTCACGCATATGTAATTTCAAAGATACGTTTCCTAATCAACTTAGTCATGGTTTTTCTTCTCAAAAAAACTTAGTCATGGTTTTAATAACTTTAATTCTATGCTGGGATTCGGCCTCTGATTGTTAAGACAAGATTTACAAAATTATAGAAAAGATGGTTTATTATACAAGATTTTCATGGGAAGCTGCACCACAAGGTTTACATGGTAGGAGCTAGCCAAAGAAGATACATATGTTGTGTCCAACAAAGAATTGGAGTACATTTGCATCACTTGCAAACAATCCCTATAAACTACAATAAAATGTGGTTGATTGACAACTACATTCTGCTTTTGTTTTTAACCATTCTCCTCCTGCGAGACTTCCACATCATACCAATTAATAGCCTCTACGAAAAATTTCCCCCTGTTAAAGAAGTTCATTTCCTTCCTTCTCATTCTATATTTAAGCTTTAAGAGATATATGAGAAAAACTTATAACAAGGAAGGAAAAAGTATTAGTCACAACTGTGTCATATTGTAAAAGGATTAATCTAATCAGAATTAAAACTTCTTGTAATTGTTTAAAGCCTAAATCAATCTAGTATATACTTGATATGGGACTCAGAAGACTCTTGTTAGATAATAAAGGGGTAAATAATGTAAGAAATGATTAAATTAATGAACAAACAAGAAAACTTTAATGGCTAGGAGGCACGATGAAATCACTATCTTTAGACAATAATTGCCCCACACACAAATTACTAAAGGATTTCTACAAATTTGTCTTCGAGATACAACCAAGCCTATTAGGTTTTATAAATAGTAATTTTGGAAAGACCCCACAGGATTTATTGTATATTTAAAATTTCTCTTTTCACAGGAAAAATTAATCTCCAGTTAATAATCAAAGTTTAAATAATATATATTGACTATGAAAATTCACAAATAAAAGTATTACTAGTGTTGGAAAGCAATTAGAAAAAATCTCCCAATGTTCACTAACATTTAAGTTATGTGGTGCAACTCTTAGTAATAAATTTTGTAGAAACTATAATTCAACATAATCTCACCTGAAATTGAGTTTCGAGCAAGCACACTAAAACTATCAAACATAATCTTTCACTTGACATTCACTTGATCGACCAAATGTCAGGCTAAAATATGATGAAGTCACACAATTGCATTTTCACTTGCATTAATTTTTGTTGTTTCTTTTCCTTTATCTCTTTTAGAGAATAAAAACACTCTTCCACTTTCAAAGTAGGATTCTAAGAACATTCTTCTACTACAAAAGTAAGATTAAATTTGTATTACAACCTATTTGGATATTCATAATCAAGGACAAAACCTGGAATTTGTCATGGGGGGCCATAATATGAAGAAAAAAAAAGGTAATTCAAGAATAAGAAATATACTAAAATTTAAAATTAAGTTGTTATGTGATTGTGTGGCATTGGCTAGGAAATTAAATTGCATTTTTGAATTAAATACAACTAACCGCATTCCAAAGCGTAGCATAACAAGTTCATTTTGCACTTTTTTCCATCAATGCTTTTTTCTTATGCAAAAAGACACAAAGAAACAACAAAGGGATACAATGGTCAAAAGCTTATGTGAACATGTACAATCAACCTAAGGGCTAAGAAGTAGAATGCATAAACAAAGGGGCAACTAAGAACATATGATATAAGAATGCACGGGCAAGTGAGCATAAAATATAATCTATCCTAAGTGATGATAAACGAATGCATGGATATGTGAGCATGTGAGCACATACAGTTTACCCTATGAGATGACATATGAAATGGATGGGCATGTGAGAAATTTATGATAGAAAATAACATTAAAAGGTATAGATAATCATGACAATGTCTAGGGAAGTAAATTTCATTCTTGAATTAAATACAACCAACCTCATTCGAAAGTGTATCATAACATGTTTAGTTTGCACTTTTTCCCTTCAACGTATTTTCCTCATGTAAAAAGACACAAAGAGACAATATAGGGATACTATGGTCAAATTTGTATAAACTATGAGAAGAATCTGATTTGACAATTTTTGTGTCCTTGTGGGAAATCTTTTTCATGTGAACATGTACAATCAATCTAAGGGCTGATGTGTAAAATGCATAGACATAGGGGCAAGGAAGAATTTATGAGGGATATAAAGGTTAATTGCTCACAAATGGATATTTTTAGAATTTGAAATTTGACAACTTTTAGTAGCATGTGAACATGTACAATCAACTTAGGGGATGACAGGTAGAATGCACAAACATATGGGCAAGTGAGAACATATGATATACAAATACATTGGTATGTTTTTTCATCAATCAATAAATAAAGGACCTGATTTTCATTTTTATTTTTAATATTTTGATAAAGATAGAGCTATCACTCACTTGACTACAGTAGTCTGAACTAAGCAGAAGCATCAAAGCCACAAGGGTATAAACAAATACTTATTATTTTCCCCCCTAGTTTGCAACTTACATTATATACATCACATGTGCAACCTGACCTGTGTAGATATCCATCTATCTTATTTTTTTCCCCTTGTATTAACGAGTTTTGTGCTCTCACTTCTTTTCTACCAAAATTTACGTAGGTGGTGTATTCTCTACAGACACTCATTTGTAGCTACATTTGGCCTGCCTTCTGAGTCTACAAATAAATAAAATAATGCAAACAGAATAATTATAGCCAAGCGTTCATTTACCTAGAAAAACATCAGTAATCACAGATAATAGCTCACTAAAACATCAAGTTCCCATTCATTACACCAAATACCAAATACCCTTTTTTATTTGATTGACTCAATGGATAAAAAAAAAATGATTTATGTCCACCAAGGAAGATTTTGGGGTCAAATTATGTCGTGGGAAGGTGTGAGGCACCCACGCATGCTTGGTATGTTTATTGGTCTTTACTAAGTAAGTAATGATGGTTTTGCTGTTTAATTAATCATTTGATGGACACAATATTATTAACCAAATTCATTACATCAATTCAAACAAGTGGTAAATGTTATGACATCGTGGCCTAAAGCTAAATCATATAATGAGGCCAATGATGATAAAAGACACGACATGATAAAAATGGAATTATAAACAAGTGTAAGCAATAGGAATAACAATTATGCTATGTAAAGCATGTCTAAACTTAACTCTTATTTTCAATCACAGCCTTATCTACAAGACTAACCTAAAGGAAACCCAACCCGTTGACAAGCCCATAATCAAGAACGTTCTAAGTCACCTAATGTTTTTCTTTTTTAATCCAACGTCCCCTGTTTTCACCTCTATTTTTACAAACATAATAACACGCAATAAGAATAGAAAATTTCAAGCAGAGTGTGAAAGTTTTGGGCCATGTGAGAATCCTAGGTTCGGTGGGATTTTATTTTGTGGGTTTTGGGGGTCTTGGGAGGTTGGGTTTTTATTTTTAGATTGAGTAGTTTTGCAATGAATATGGTTGCTTTATGGATTGAGGTTAGTTTCATCAAATCCATGCCTTGACTGAGCAGGTTCAAAGAGACAAAATACAGCAGCCAAACAACCACGATTATCATGGAAGTGAGGCATCAAATGAAGAGAGATATGAGGATCCTTTTGCCTACAACCCAAGGATAAGACATAAAAGGCAAATTCCTGTTCTGCAACCAAGGGATTATGAGAAAAAGTGGGAATCCAACTTCAAGATTGAGTTATCTAAGTTCTATGGTAGCTTTAATCATGAAGAATTCGTGGACTAGCTTAACCAAGTGGAAAGAATCTTTGATTTCCATGAGGTACCAGACTACAAGAAGGTGAAAAATTGGTAGCAAATAAACTCAAGGGCAGTGCATTTGTTTGGTGGAGGCAATTGCAGGTCCAAAGAGTGAGAATGGGAAAAGGAAAGGTGCAAGAATGGTTCAAAATGAAGAGACAATTACAAAAGCAATTCCTGCCTTTCAACTACATGCAAACTATCTTCCAAAATTTGCATAGGAAGTCATTGCAATCTGAGGCCTCAAGAAACCAAGTACCAGCAAGTGCAAGTCCTTGGCAGCAATCTTGGCCAACCAAGAATGATTATTGGCAGACCAAGAAGGACAAGGGAAATGCAGCAGAATTTTTTTCTGTTAATGCAGTACCTGATCTATCAAGGCAGCCATTGCATGCAAGCATGGCACAAGCAATGGAAATTTCAAGTGTTACAATTGTGGAGGACAAGTCTTTGAAGCCCCTAACAAGAGGAAGTCAGCCATGCAGTTGGAAGGAAAATCCTTGATGGCAGAAGGGATTAAAGAAGAAGGTATAACTTTGATCCTTGATAATACCTTGCAAGCACCCAAGGAAGATATGCTCATGAATGCACCCGTGTATGATCAATATGAAGAAGAAAAAGAAGAAGAAGAAGAAAAAGAAGAAGAAGAGGAAGTCAGTGATAGCATATTGCCAATTGAAAACAATAAAGTGAAGGAATGCATTCTAGAACCCATGTATGATCCATTTGTGGAAGAAGAAGTAGATGCTGATATAGAGCAAGAAGGAGGTGAAGTTAAGAGTTTCAAGAGGGTGCTTGGGGTTCTTATCAATCAATAGCTTTGAAGATAGTGTTCTTTATGATGAGAAGACCATGAATGTTTGTCATCTCTTACTTGCAAGTGGAAGGCCACATCAACATGATTGGAAAATCATCCATGGTAGAAGGTGTAGCACACACATTATGTACAATATGGTACAGCCCTACAATTTGCAACCAAAGAAGAGGAAAGTAAACCCCAAGCCAATGGTCAAGATGAAGGTTGGTTCAGTTGTGTGGGACTTTGCTGTGCAGAAGCAGCAGCCTTTGGTGTGCTGCCAAGAGTAGAAAACTCATTACACAATGCAACTGCATCATCCTAGAAGGCTAGAAATTCATACGAATCTTGTGGCAATCAAGAGCACTTGAGGTCAAGTGCTTCTTAAGAGAGAGAGTCCTGATGCAGGGCATTTCAAGTTGTTGCATCCTAATCCTCTTGTGAATAGTAAGTTAGTTAGATGATTGCTTAAGCAATAGCCAATAGGATTTAGACACTTGTCAAGCATCTAGAAGGCTCCAATGCCAAACAAATAGTATAAGTCCCACATTGTAGTTACTTTGTGATTAGGTTTTGAATGCAATTACATAGATTGGCCTAGTGCTATTTTCAAGAGATGGATTTCTATTAAGAAGCTTTTGTCACAACTTGTTCACTGTTCTAAGCAACTCTCATTTCCCTTAATCAATTATAAGCCTAAACAGCAGCCCCCTTAGAATCCCTGCATCACAATGCCACACCCGAATCATCCTGCAACCTTTGCCCCCAAAGTGTACACACTGTTGTCATCTTGAAATTCCAACAAAAATGCCCTCACTTGATTCCAGTGATGTAAAAGTTACTCATACAAAGAGCCATCCCAAAGCTAGGCATAAACCATGTATAAAAATTATATTGACATCCATAACCGTTAAGGCATAAACTACGTCTTCTTATATAAATTAATAAGTAGCAGCAAGTAAAAACATAAAAAGATGAAATCATACAGATTGAAAAGGAAAAGTTAAAGTCCATAGTTTATCCAGATTAATCCAGCATCATTCAAGGCAAGAAACGTCAACCAAGAATCAAATTCGATGAAAAACTTCAATTGGGTAGTCACAATTCTATAGGGAGTGCAGTAGAAAATCTCAACCACAAATGAAAGAAAACAGCCTCAACTTAAAAAACAAAATTCCTATATCAAAACCAATCCACCCACAATAACCAAATCTAAATCACATTTAACACTCAATAAAAAAGTAAAAAGAAAAAACATTACCAGTAGCGGTTCCAGCCATCTCACTGGGGAAGAATGAAACTCTAAATCAAGTACGTTATGAGTAATAGGGGCAAAATAGTAATACCATGTACTTTATATATAAATAATATTTTATGTGTTAGGGTTGATTTATCACCAACCCGTCGCCGTCATTAACCCTCCGACCACCACCCACCGATATTGTTGTCGCTAGCAACCATAACCTTACTCGCCAGCTCTGACAACCCTAATAGAGACCTTCGACGATCTCGATTTAGTGGCTGAACGAGTTGTCCAGCGCTGGTGACCCTCTCTCCTGTCTCGCGACACCAGATCGACGTCGCCTAACTACAAGAGAGGCAGGGTCTTACTCGCCCTCCTCCGGCGACCTAGCCTAACTTACTCGCCGGTCCTCTTGCCGCTGCTCCTGCACCCTAGTGCCACTGCCAAAGTTTTTTCAATTGAGGGTTTCAACCATGGTTTGATTTTTTTTTTCTTCTCTTCTGCAATATGTTCTCTGATTATCTGTTCAGGCAGCCTTAGGTTGATGTTTAGTGGTGGATTGGGCATTTCTTTTTGGTATTGGTATGGATTTGTTGCTGCCTTGTTTTTTGAAATAGTTTGGTGTTGATTTTTTTTTTTGATAGATGAGAGTTGTTGTTGGTGTGGCTGATTGGTTGTTGGTTGGAGTTTGTTTTAATCCAGTTCAACATATTTCTTTAGTGTTAGTTTTGTTCTTTGGATTGCTATTATGGAGTCCAAAGACAATGCTCAGCCCACTAATTATTTCTTATCTCCTGATATGTTATCAATTACCTCCATTCGTCTAAATGGTAGTAATTATGCTCAGTGGGCACAGGCAGTTGAAGTCTTTCTTCTTGGTAGAAAGAAGTTTGATTACGTGATTAAGGAACCTCCTGTATCTACAGACTCTAAATTTGCTGATTGGAGAGCCAAAGATGCGCAAATTAGGAGTTGTTTGTGGAATAGCATGGAGTCTAAGATCAGTTGTAGTTTGGTTTTCTTACCAATTGCTAAACTTGTTTGGGAACAAACCAAGGAACTTTACTCTGGTGTTAACAATTTGAAGCGGATTTATGATCTTCATCAAATTTATTTCTCCTTGAGTATGTGAAGAACTCAATCTTTATCAGTCTATCTCCTCTGATGATAAAATTATGAAGAAACAATGAGATTCTATGCATGTTGCTCGCTTCCTCTCTGGATTGCCTAAAAGTTTGAATCCAGTAAAATCACAAATTTTAGCTAGTCCAGACCTCCCTTCATTGAGTGAAGTTTTTGGTAGACTTTGACAGGCCACATTATCCAATTCGAGTACTGACCATTTCTCTTCCTCCAATACTGATGCATTACCTTCTGGTGATAAATCTGCCATTACCACTTATATGGGGAGTAATAAAGGTGATCGTGGAGGTTGAGGTCGTGGAGGCCGAGGCCGTGGAGGTTGTGACCAAGGGGGCCATGGTAGTGAACAAGGAGGTCGTGATAAAGGACATGGTCTTCGTAAGTGCACTTATTGTCATGGTGAGAATCATACAGTAGACTTTTGTTCGGAGTTGTATGGTAAACCCTCGGCTCATCAAGCTAGTTTTCAAGTTCAAGAACCATCTTCACAGTCACTTCCACCAACATCCAAAGTAGTCTCTATTCTTGAGGAAGAGTACAATCGCCTCTTGTCTTTGCATTCCAACTTTGTTGGGTCTGATTCTACTGCTACTTTGACTCAACAAGGTACTTCCGCTGCTTGTCTTGCCACTCAGGACCCTTGGGTCATTATCTTAGGTGCTACTGATCATATGACAGGTACCTCAGATTTACTCTCTGACCTTGAGCAATCTAGTAGTCTTCCCAATGTTACATTGGTAGATGGCTCAGCCACTACAGTTTTTGGTTTGGGCACTGCTAATCTCAATCCTAATCTTTCTCTCTCTTTTGTCTTATATATTCCTGATTTTCCTTTTAACCTTTTGTCAATTAGTAAGCTTACTAAAATTTTGAATTGTGTTGCCATTTTTTTATCCACTCATTGTATCTTTTAGGATCTCAAGACGGGGAAGATTATTGGTGGGGTGCATGAAGCCGGACTTTATTACTTGGATTGATGTGGTTTTTCCCGTTTAGTGGCTTCTCATTTGTCTATCTCGCCTCTTCAACATCATTGTCGCCTTGGTCATCCATCTCTCAAGAATTCGAAGTCCTTAGTTCCGTCGTGTCGTCAAATTGAGTCTTTACAATGTAAAGCATGTTAGTTGGGTAAACACCATAGGTTGCCTTTTGCCTCTAGGCGTGAGAGTCATGTTAGTAGTCATTTTCATTTAGTTCATTCTGATATTTGGGGTCCAATAAATACTCCCTCATTGTTGGGATTTAGATATTTTGTCATTTTTGTTGATGATTATTCTAGAGTCACCTATCTTTATCTTACAAAAGAACGGTCTAAATTGTACTCAATTTTCAAATCATTTTATATGGAAATAAAGACTCAGTTTAATGCTTCACTTCGTATTTTTCTGTCTGATAATGCTCGTGAATATTTTCATACATCTTTGTCTCAATTTTTTGATGATCATGGTATAATTCACCAATCTTCATGCCCCCATACTCCACAACAAAATGGTGTTGCTAAACGCAAAATGTGTCATTTGTTAGAGGTCACTCGTGCCTTAAAGTTTCATAAGCGTGTTCCCAAATCATATTGGAGTGATGTTGTTCTCACTGCCTGTCACCTAATTAATCATATGCCTTCCACTGTTTTAGGTGGTCAGATCCCTTATACTGTGCTCTCTCCTGATGCACCTTTGTTTCATCTACCTCCTAAGATCTTTGGTTGTGTGTGCTATGTTCATATCTTAGGTCCAAGGAGTGACAAACTTGATCCTAGATCCATTAAATGTGTTTTTCTTGGGTATTCTTGTACTTAGTCCTTTGATGAATCTAAGTCCTATTTCTCTCCTTCGGTTGCTAGTGACAGTTCTCCTTCTTGTCTTCCTCTCCTACCACCTGTGTCACCTATTGAATCTCCTCAGAAACCACTCCAGGTATATTGTCGTCAGCAGAAACCTCCAACAAAGACTTCTACCCCGCCTAATGATCCGACTCCTGATCCTGCCTCTCTTCCAATTGCTTTGCACAAAGGTGCTTGTACCTCTCACCCTATCTCTCAGTTTGTCTCTTATGGTCACTTGTCTTCATCTCTTCATGCCTTTACCACATCCTTGAATTCTACTGTTGTTCCTAAGTCTGTCCAAGAGGCTATGTCCATTTCTGGTTGGAAATCTGCTATGGAGGTAGAAATGTCTACCCTGTTTGAAAATGCTACTTGGTCTTTAGTTACTTGTCCTCCAAGGAAAACTACTGTTGGTTGTCATTGGGTATACCTAGACATATGGTGTTGACTATGCGGAGATATTCTCACCTGTTGCTAAAATTTCTTCTGTTCGGATTTTGATCTCCTTGGCTGCTAATTTGGGTTGGCCATTATTTCAGTTAGATGTTAAAAATGCCTTCTTGAATGGCGATTTGAAGGAAGAGGTGTATATGGAGCAACCACCTGGGTTTGTTGCTCAGGAGGAGTCTAGAAAAGTGTGTAGGTTGCATAAGTCCATCTATGGTCTTAAACAATCTCCCAGAGCTTGGCTTTGGTAAATTCAGTGAAGTAGTGTTAAAGTTTAGATTGCGACGTTGCCACTCTGATCACTCTGTGTTTTCTCATACATCTAATAGAGGAAAGATTTTGTTGATAGTATATGTTGATGATATTATAATAATTGGAGATGACAAGCAAGGTATTGATAATTTGAAAAGATACCTTCAAAACTCCTTTCGAACTAAGGATCTAGGTAAACTTCGTTATTTCTTGGATATTGAGGTAGCACGATCTAAAGAAGGCATTAGTTTATCACAGAGGAAGTATGTGTTGGATATTTTGGAAGAAATTGGCTTGTTAGGATCTAAACCAGTGGAGACTCCTATGGATCCTAATGTCAAATTGTATGAAGATCAGGGGGAGCTGTTATCTAATCTTGAGAGATATCGCAGTTTAGTTGGTAAACTAAATTATCTCACAATTACTCACCCAGATATATCATTTGTGCCTTCCACATTGGGAGACAGTTATTCGAATTGTGAGGTATCTTAAAGCACATCCAGGCCGTGGTCTTTTGTATAAAGCTAATGGTCACCTACGGGTAGAAGCCTACACTGACGCTGATTGGGCTGGATCACCATCAGATAGAAAATCCACTACTAGGTATTGCACTTCTCTGGGAGGAAATCTGATTACTTGGAGAAGTAAGAAACAAACTATTGTTGTCAGGTCTAGTGCAAAGGCTGAGTATAGAGCCATGGCACACACATCATGTGAGCTTATGTGGATTAAGCATTTACTTGAGGAATTAAGATTCATTGTGAAGCTGCCTATGACTATGCATTGTGATAATCAAGCAGCAATTTACATTGCCTCCAATCTTGTATTCCATGAGCGAACCAAGCATATTGAAGTAGATTGTCATATTACTCGGGAGAAAGTAGAAGATGGTGTAATTGCTACTCCATATGTTTCTACAAGAGTCCAGATTGCTGATATGTTTACTAAAGCCTTATGTAAGACTCGTTTGGGTTTATTATGTAACAAGCTAAGATTGTATGATATATACTCTCTCCAGCTTGAGGAGGAGTGTCATGAGTAATAGGGGCAAAAAAGTAATACCATGTACTTTATATTTAAATAATATTTTATGTGTTAGGGTTGATTTATCAAACCCTAAATACCTTCACAGTAAACAATAAAGTCAATTGAAATACAAAAGCAGAGCATAACAAGTTTGGTTTGCACTTTTTCCCTTCAATGTATTTTTCTCATGAAAAAAAGACACAGAGACTACAAAGGGATACAATGGTTAAATGTTTATAAAGTGTGAGAAGAATGTCACTGAACAATTTTATTATCCTGGTAGGAAATCCATTTTATGTGAACATGTAAAATCAACCTAAGCGCTGACATGTAGAATGCATAAACGTACGGGCAAGTAAGAACATATGACTTATGAATGCATGGGCATGGGCATGTGAGGTGCATGAACGTGCGAGCATGGAATATAATCTATCCTAAGTGATGACAAATGAATGTATTGATATGTGAGAATGAGACCACATATAGTCTACCCAATGAGATGACAAGTGAAATGCATGGGCATTTAAGCAATTTATCTTAGAAAATAACACTAAAGAGTATAGTTATGCATGTGATTGTATGGCATTGGCTAGGAAAGTAAATTGCATTCTTAAATTAAATATAACTAACCTCATTCCAAAGCATAGCATAACAAGTTCGTTTTGCACTTTTTCCCATCAATGCATTTTTCTCATGCAAAATGGCACAAAGAGAAAACAAAGGGATATAAAGGTTTAATGCAGACAAATGGATAACTTAAAATTTTGACATTTGAAAAATTTTAGAAGCATGTGAACATGTACAATCAACCTAAGGGATGACAAGTAAAATGCACAAACATATGAGCAAGTAAGGACATATGATATATGAAAGCATGGGCATGTGAGCATAGAATATAATCTATCCTAAGTGATGACAAATGAATGCATGGATATGTGAGCATGTGACCACATATAGTCTACCCTATGAGACGTCAAGTGAAATGCATTGGTATGTGAGCAATTTATGTTAGAAAATGACATTAAAATGTATGTATAGCTAAGCATGTGATTGCATGGCAATGGTTAGGAAACTAAATTGCAATTTTTCCAAAGCATAGAATAACATATGATATATGAATGCATAGGCATGTGAGGTGCATGAACATGTGAACATAAAATATAATCTATCCAAAGTGATGACAAATGAATACATAGGTCTATGGATCTAAAACCCTAAACCCTAAACCCTTAACCCAAAACTTTAAATCCTAAACCCAAAATCCTTAAATCTTGAACCATAAACCCTACACCTAATACCCTAAACCCTAAAACCTTTTTTTTTTTTTTTGATAGGTAATATGAGAACTATTATTGATGAAAAAATAAAAAAGAAACATACAATTTGTTCATGAGGATGAACAACAGCAAAACAAAAAACATATAGAACAATAATCAGGAAACTAAACTAAGTGAAGAACAATCCGTAAAACCGCAACACCAAGACCAATCAAAAAGGCTACGCTAACACAAGCCTTTTAACTCAACCAAAGAGTTCTCAGAATCTTCAAAGGAACGATAGTTTCGTTCCATCCAAATAGTCCACATTCAAACAACCTGGATATAGATTCCAAATATTTGAATTATACTTCCCAAGAAAATGACTCCAACAAAATAATTCTTTTGCCACAGAGCTAAGCAAGACCCACTAAATACCGAGCCTGAAGCATAAAAACCCATAAAGAATGTGCTACTGAAGAAGGAGATGATCCACAGATTCCCCACTGCATTGGCACATGCAGCAGTGATTTGCCAAAAAGCGACTCCTTAGCATGAGATTATCCAAAGTAAGGATGTGATCATGAGCTGCTATCCACAAAAAAAAAAAAGCCACCCTTTTTAGAACCATTGCTTTCCAAATACCCTTCTAAGGAAATATACTCATTATAAAAGGAATGAGTATCAATTTTACCACTTCCATTAAGGCCCTAACACAAAGAATTGCTGCCTACTCCTCGTGGAAGACGAGCTTGAATAAATTCAAGTAGAGAAAAAGATGCAGCAAGCTCCCAATCTTTAAAATCCCTATAAAACCTCAAGTTCCAATATCTAACATTATCCCCCTCCTAGCTTCCTTTTCAGCCAAAATTACATATAGCTCAGGGTAGAGGGTTTTAAGGGAATCAACCCCAACCTATCTATCATGCCAAAATAGGATCGGGGTACCATCACCCACAACAAAAGAAAAATGCATAGAAAAGCTCTCCCACCCTTCACTAATACTACACCACAAACCAAACCCATCAGTCTTCCTACAAACTTTAGTACTCCAACCCCCTTTACCCTCCCCATATTTAATGGATATAACCCTCCCCATATTTAGTGGATATAACCCTCCACCAAAGATAAGTAACTTCATGACCATACCTCCACAACCACTTCCCTAATAAAACTTGATTAAAAGACACCACATTCCTTATCCCTAAACCACCCATTTCAATAGGTAAGTAAACTTTTTCATAAGCTACCAAAGAGTATTTGAAAATCCCCTCAGAAGAACCCCATAAAAAATTTCTCTGGATTCTTTCCAGCCTATCAGCCACAACTTTAGGAATAGTAAATAAGAAAAAAAAAAAGTAGGAAGGCTAGAAAGAGTATTCTTCAATAAAGTGAGTCAACCACCCTTTGTTAAATAAAGGTGCTTCCATCCCGATAATTTCTTCTCCATTTTCTCCAGAATGGGATTCCAAATAGAAACTGTCTTAAAAGAAGTACCAAGTGGCATCTCCAAGAATTTTTTTTTTTTTTTTTTTGATAAGTAATAAGATATATTGATAAAAAGGGACACCCTAGTGCACAAGGAGTGTACAAGAGAAAAGAAATCAAATACAAAAATTGCAAGAGTCTAGGAAATCAATAAAAGAAGGGAAAATTTTATTTTGCAAAGCAAACAACCAATCTCTTAAAGTTCTAAAAAAGAGAAGCTTGAGGTCCAGAATAGATCTCTCAGTATCTTCAAAACATCTACTATTCCTCTCCCTCCAAAGACACCACAATAAGCAATGAGGAATGATGGACCAAATATAACCATTTCAATGACGACCAAAGCTGCCTTGCCAACACCATAACAGCCCTAAAACAGTGTGCGGCATAACCCAAGAAACTCCAAAAAGGCCCAAAACCATAGACCATAGATCCGAAGCAAAAGGACAATGAAGGAATAGATAGTCAACCGATTCACCATTTCTCTTACACATGTAGCACCAATCCAAAATCCACACCTTCCTTTTATGTAAATTATCAATCGTCAAGCATTTCCCGAAGGCAGTAGTCCAAACAAAGAAAGCTACTCTAGAGGGAATCTTCTACTTCCAAATACTTTTCCAAGGAAACCCAAAGAAAGCAATGCCAACTAAAATTCTATAATAATCACTAACCAAGAAACCCTTATCTTTGCTAGGAATCCAACACATTTTATCCTCACCTCGCCCCCTTATAGGCGAACCATATATTGTACCATGAAGTCAGATATAGCCTCTAGATCCCGAGCATGCACACCCCTAACGAATCTCACATCCCAAAAGAGGACACCATTGGTGGACATCATAAGTTCAGCCACACTGGCATCCTTATTCCTACAAAATCTGAACAAGTCTGGATATTTAATAGCAAGAGATGTCTCTCCACACCACCGGTCTTGCCAAAACTTCACTCTAGACCTATCACCAATATCATACAAAATATGGCGAGAGAAAGAAGGCCATCCCTGACTGATATTTTTCCATAAACCAACACCATAAGGGGCAATCACAGCTCTGGTATACTAGCTCCCCCACACACATCCATACTTCATCTCTATCACTTGCCTCCAAAGGGCATTTTCCTCAATCCCAAATCTCCAAAGCCACTTCCCAAGTAAAGCTTCATTGAAAAGTCTTATCTTCCTTATCCCTAAGCCACCCGAAGAAATAGGAGAACAAACAGTAGCCCATTTAACCAAATGAATTTTAGGATCATCTACAAAACTGCCCTATAAGAAATTCCGCTGGAGCTTCTCAATTCGGTTAGCCACACTAGCAGGAATAGGAAATAAAGATAGAAAATAAGTGGGTAAATTAGATAGGGTGCTTTTGATTAGGGTGACTCTACCTCCCTTGGATAAGTATAGCGTTTCCAACCCGCCAATCTCCTCTCCATTTTCTCCTGAATTGGATTCCATGTAGTCTTATCCTTGAATTTAGCACCCAAAGGAAGACCTAGATATTTCATTGGGGGAGAGCCCAGCTTGCAACCAAGAACAACCAAGAAAAGGTCAATATTATTGACTACCCCAATCGGAACCAATTCTGACTTGCCCAGGTTAATCTTTAGGCCTGACACCGCCTCAAACCAGATAAGAATCATGCGAAGAATCAAAATCTGATCTAAATCAGCCTTACAAAAAATTAGCGTGTCATCCGCAAAAAGGAGATGAGACACCGCCATGGATCTTCCCTCCAAGTTACCCACACTGAAACCTGACATGCGACCTTCAAGAACTGCTTTGTCCAACATTCTTCCAAGAGCTTCCATCACCAAAACAAACAACAATGGAGACAACGGATCACCTTGCCTCAAACCTCTAGTGCTACCGAAGAAACCACAAGGAGAGCCATTAATCAAGATGGAGAAACGGACATAAATAGACAAAAGAGAATCCATTGTCTCCATTTGGCAGAGAATCCACTTCTTTCTAACATCTGCAGCAGAAAATTCCAGTTTACATGGTATTATTTCATAGGCAAACTTCCTACTCTGCAACTAATAATATCAGTCAAAGCAATCAGATTATGCACATTCTTCCAGCTTTTATAGGTTGTGTTTTCAAACCTATAAAAGCTTGAAAACACAACAATGCCAATCTTATAGACAACTACACCCTAGAAGCATCACAAAATAATATAGTGTCATCCGCAAACAATAAATGAGAAATGTGAACACCAATAGAGTTCACTGGTCCCATATGAAAACCATGAATCAAACCACAATTCTAGGTCTTTCTCAAAATCTTGCTTAAGACTTCCATAATCAAAAGGAAAAGGGTAGGGGAAAAAGGACCTTGTCTTAAACCCCATAAGCTTCCAAAAAAACCTTAAGGGGATCCATTCACTAGGACAGAAAACCGAATAGAAGTGACACATGCCTTAATCCACCTACTCCATTTCACCCCAAAACTCATTCTATCCAACAAGTAGAACAAGGCATCCCAATTAACATGATCATAGGCTTTTTCAATGTCTAGCTTGCAAACCACACCCGGTAAACGAATCTTCAACCTGCTATCTAGGCATTCATTGGCAATGAGCACAGAATCCAAAATTTGCCTCCAACCAACGAAGGAATTTTGAGACTCAGAAATAAGATTATCCAAAACTGCCCTCAATCTATTAGCCAACACCTTAGATAATAGTTTGTACATGCTACCCACCAAACTAATGGGCCTAAAATCTTTAATGTTTAGAGCAAAACTCTTCTTAGGAATTAAAGTAATAATGGAGGCATTCACAGACCATTCAAACACAGAGAGTGATGGTGAAAGTGTACAAAAAAAGCCATAACTTCCTTTTCTACAACACTCCAACATTTATGGAAAAAAGCCATAGTGAATCCATTGAGACCAGGGGCTTTATCCCCCTCCATTTCCTTCAAAACCTAGATGACTTCCTCCTTAGAGAACACTCTCTCTAAAGACAGCCTCTCTTCCTCCTCGGTACAAGAAAAATCCAACCCATCCATAAGGGGGCACCTTGTTTCAATCTCCTGATACAAAGCCTGATAGAAACTGAACCACCTGAGAATGCACATCCATCTCATCCTCATATACAACCCCATCCACCAAATATTGTTAATTTGATTAGCTCTTCTACGGGAATTTGCTAATCTATGAAAGGAACAAGACACGTCTCCAAAAAAATCTCCTCCAAAGAAACTAAATATTCAATATCCCTTCTCATCTATATATGGCGAGACTATTCCTCATTTGAGAGACACTGCACCTCTTCAATAGCATCAATCCCCAGCAATTCAAACAACAAACTTATTTTCCTAAAGGCCAGGTCTCCAAATTCCTCCCTATTCCACTTCTTGAGATCAACTTCAAGAACCTTTAGTTTTTTAGCTAAAATAAAACTAGGAGTGTTCTTAGAGTGTGAGGCTTTTTATGTAATCTGAGCAATGAACTCTTCTATTATGAGTTATTCCCTTTTTAACATTACTTCATTATTCAACTTGCTGAGATCTATATAGTCACACAGGTTGGTTGTCACCCAATTTTTTTCTAGTGGTAAATTACACATGCACCCTATAAGATTACAGCGATGGTCACAGTTATCTACAATAATGATTTTAAAAACAACCTCAACTGTGCGTTCATCTTTGAAACCAAAAAAAAAAAAAAAAAAAAGCATCCTCTAGCTAAAGACCAAACTCAAATTGCAAAGCAATATCTAGAAACTATAACATGACAATGAAAAAAATATTGCCAAAGCCCCAAATGCATGTAATCACCTAATGTATTGTGTGTGTTTAACAATGGAGAATGCATCCGCAGTAGTACAAGGATTGTAGTGAATTAGATTTGGATTTATCAATAATATGTTAAAGATATAAACTATTCATATAAGATAAAAAGAAGAACCATAAATTTGAGTTCTCCATTATTATTTTTATATTAAACAGTAAAAAATTATGATAGCACAAACTATAATAGAAAAATTATTTTTATCTTAAAACTAACATAACCAAACTATATCTATCATGTTGCTTTCCACTTACGCCTCTACTGCATTGTGATGCCCTTGGATTTTATATATTTTGGTTTACTTCCATAAATATGTCTACCAGAAGAAAGAGACAACTCAAACATGTCTTTTTTCTTCCCTATGGTGTATAGTGATAAAAAAGTAGACATTTGATGAAAGGAATTAAGAAAACTAAAAATTTTTAGTTGCAAGCAGACTTCTAATCACATAGTAAGTATGGTATATCTAAGACCTATAAGATAAAATCTGCAAAATATAAAGAAGGAAGAAGCATGAAAAAAATTAAAAATTAAATAGAAGAGACCTACCCAAACTCTTTTTTTCTTTTTTTAAATAAGTGAACAGACCTACCCAAACTCATCAGGAACCAACTACCAAATCCTCATCTTCTTTCTTGGTGGGCTCGGAAAGCTACCACCCACCCACACACACACATGAACAGATAAAAAGTCAAAAAGTTCATGTGAAAATTAGTAGAAACAGTGTAATGAGAGTGGCCAAGGTAAAAAAAGTAGAGCATGACAACTTTCAAAAAATGGCAAGTAAAAATCTTTCTCAAGTACCTTAATCATTTTGCCTAATTTTGGTTGTCTTGGAAAGATGGACGAGATTTTTTAGATCTAAACAAGCAAAGACATTATGAGCAAAATGTTATTATAGAACCAAATATTGCAAGGCAAATTAAGATCGTGTGAGAGAGAATGGGAGGATAAAATAAAATCTAACATGGTAATGAATGCCCTAAAGGCTGCTATATCAGTCTCCCATTACCTTATATAACATTTCATTGTTAGGTAACTAATTTGTTAGAAATTTCAAAAGAAAACAAAACCCCATACATAGGAAGTATAAACACACCCCTAAATAACATCCAAGCACCAATGTTTGTGGAAAGTGGATGTAAATATCAAGGAAAGAAAAGATAATAAATTTAACCACCCCCACAAGGAAGGTGCTTGAGGAAAAGCAATGAAGTTCCCCTAACACATTTCAAAAGGAACCAACAAACACCTAAAGACAAATCATGTTATGAAGCCAAATTGATTCCCCTACTCACTAGAACTGCAAATCCAAATTGTACATCCTAGTTAATGGTGCATTTATCCTGTAGATAAAGATTTCACATGTTATCAGATTATGAAGCAGCAGACCACAGCCAAATCATATTATTACTTCGACGCATTAAACTTTCAGCAAGCCCAGCAAAAAAAATTGAAAAAAATAAGTACCTGAAGAATGTCCAAGCAAATATTTCCCTAGACATCCACATTGGGAAGGAAGCAGCCGGTTTCAAACTTGAACTTCGGGGGCTTAAATGGGTAGTCATTCAAAAATGAAAACCCCTCTTACTTTTTAAATAACAACTAGTCTAGTAGTCTCTCATTTTAATTCAAGCCTGGGATTCCATAAAAGGCCATAGATAAACTGGGGCTCTATCTGTATCATTTGCTATACAAGGATCATATGAGAATTGGGCAATTCCTTAGAAAGGCCTAAGCTTTGTGGCTCTTGGTTCTGCATAGATTTTTTTCAGGCCTTTGGCTCACTGGGGTCACATAGAGCCCTTGGGCCTTATCGGTTTATCTAGTCTATCCAGTTCAACTATCCTTACAAAACTGCCAACAATATCAACAAAATAAGGTAAAATAAGACATGTTTTAACATTAATTTTTCAAAGAGGAAAGAAGCAGAAAATAATTGCCAACCAACTCTGTAAAGCCATCCAAAAGCAAGATAGTTCATTCTAATAAATTGTTATTGAGATGTGGCATCACAGAATCACAATTTACCAAAGAATGGATACTACTTAAGTGAAAGCAATATAAACAAGACAACATGCATACCTGTTGCATATCAAATCCACAATTATCTGCAAAACACAGTAGGAACATCACTATTTCCAATTAACATCAATTAATTAGACTATTAGGCAGAATGAATAGTCTACCAAGAAAATGTAGGACCAAACGCATCAAGCAAACCCTTCAACACTTGTTCCAAAGGCATCATAATTTGGTACATTTGAACCAGATGCTTCCATATCAGTAACCCTTCACAGAAAAAGCGGGGACAAAACAATTTAAAACCAGGATTTACAATGTAAAAATCCAGAAGGCAAAACTGTGCTTTGATACATTATGTTTGATCTGGTTATAAACTTGCACCAAAACATAAACCACAGTTGAAATGTTCAAAATAGAAGCTCTTAATAGAAAAGGTAATATTAAAAAAAAAAAAAAACAAAAGCTGCATCAATAACTCACACACAAATCTAACTGCTCAAAGCAACAGACAAAACATGGTGACCTTTCTTTCACTTTGATATAATTTTAATTTTTATCAAGTAACAAATAGAAAAATATACAATGATCCAAAGGGCATATATTCATGTGGACTGGAAATAGAAGCCTAAAATAATGAAATGAAAGAAAGTAACCAAAGATTGGACAGTGAACAATAACAACAACAAAAAATAAAAACAAAGCCTTAAGATTCTTACGTACAATTTTTCAAATCCTCACTTTTTACCAAATAAGTTATAAATCCTAAACAGACACAAACACAGACATAATCCAAAAATTTCAGAGTCAGCTATAAATCCTAAACAAACTAATCAGGGCCGGTCAAATGTATTCAAATTTATCATTGCACTTCATTTTTGCATTTATTTCATTTAAGTAATCAAGCATTGTCAATGAACCTTAGCAGAAAGCAACCAATTAGTTCTAAAAGAAACATTGACAGCAAAGAGCACATAATTTTTTTATTTTTATGAAAAAAAAAATTCAAATATTGGGTTATGTTTTATTATAAAAGAAACCTTATAAAAATGAACATATTTGAACTAAAACCCAAACTGAAAATGAAAAGCAAAACGTGGCAAAACAAGGAATAAAGTTAATAAAATAGTAATCAAATCCAAACTACCAAATCTTCACTTACCGGAATCAAATTGTGAGTTCAAAGATAGCGTCTGGTTGCACAAATTTTTTTTTTTTTTTTAAAAACCTAATGTTCTTTCCCAGTAACAAAAGAAAAACCCATCTCAATTATAGACAAATTTAGGTTAAGTCACAAGGTTCTTACCATTAAGGCCATCAAGTCGGATTGCAACCTGTTTCATAAGACAATAACAAAGGAAACAGCATTAGAAACCCTACAAACCCCATAAAAATAAAATAAAAAGCCAATTCAAACATCCAAGTTTTCAAAATCAATATCCTCAGAGATTCAAAAAAAAAAAAAAAAGCCAATACCCTAAAAAACCCCATCTAGCATTCTAAGCAACCTTTTTACATACAAACTCAGAAACAAAAACCCAATAACCCATAACAAATGGACAAACCCAGACCCCCAAAACAACCCATTAATCCTCCAAGAAACCTTTCAAAAAACAGCTTGCCTACATAAATTCAATAATCATCAACATATAATTAAATAAAAACTCAAATTCTTGACAAACCCAAATCTACCTTTTGAGAACAGACTGAGTATCAACGATCTTGGCAGAAGGGTTTGGTTGCCATATGTATAAAAAGACCCTTCTTTGAGAACAAAATAATGGGCTTTGTATAGAAGCACCGGTGAAGAAGAAAGAGAAAAGAGAGAAGAGAAAGAAAGAAAGAGAGAGAGAGAGAGAGAGAAAACAGGAAAGGAAAAAGAGCCGTTGGGTGTTGTGGCTGGTTATGATGTTTAAATAACTAGTGCAGGGCCTTAGCTGGACTGGGCTTTGTTTTTTTGAATTTTGAATAAAGGGGTCCTAAATAATAAATAAAAACTAATGGGCCGGATAACATAACCCAGCCCAACCTTCTCCTTTTCTGCTGTTTGGTTATGGGTTTGGATAGCAGGTAATGTGAAAATAAGAGTTAAGTTTCGACATGCTTTACATAGGAAAACATGTCGTTTCTCTTATCATTGTTGGTCTCATTATATAATTTAGCTTTAGGCCACCATGCCATTAAATTTACCACTTATTTGAATTGATGTAATGAATTCGGTTAATAATTCAAGTGATGATGGGTTGTTTATACAATAGAGCTATCATTAGGAGTATTAAATTTGTACTATAAGTTAATAATGATGATGGGTTGTTTAGACCCAAAAAAGACAGGTTAATTAATTTTTTGTGGTCAAGTTATCAATTATACCAATTATGCAAGCCTTTTGGTCAAGTAGTAGAACTTTGAAGTACTAGTTGAAACTTTAAAAAACCTTTGGTCATTATCAGTGAGCAATTGGTTAAACTTCAAAAAGACTTTGGTCGTTATCAGTTGCTCAAGTTATTAATATTTTATAGGTCAAGTACCAATGATTTCTTTCAAATTTATTGCTTTTTACAGGTACTCCTATAAATGACAACACAAATTCCCCCCCCCCCCCCCCCCTTATTCAAGACCAAGGCCACTTAGCCTTTCTCCATGTGAACTGATGAATCTCACAATTCCTATCCAGGAAATATCTTTGATTGCTTCCTTCAAATTGTAGGTGTTTGTCTTTGTCTGATCTAATTACCAAATAGCATTGAATTTTGTGGTCACGTATTGAAGCATCCTCCCTATATGCTAGGTTAGTATACCTAGGGTGTTGGATGTATGACACATTTTATATGAAAAATAAAACTAATATCCCTCAAGTATTAGAAGAATATAACAAAATAAAAGATACAAATAACTATTTGATATATCAAAAATGAAAATCTACATTTTGTTTGTATCATTAGATTCATTAATATTGTACTTTATTTATTTATTTGCTAAACTTTAATATTAGATCTTGAGTAAGCCAATTGCCAAAATCTCATATGAAACACAGTTATAATGCATACGTTTTTTGCATTTTTTTTCTTAGCAGAGATTATTAATTTTTTATAGGATTTTTTTTTTATCAGTAAAAAGTTATTTTTATTTTTATTGTGGTAGGGGGCCACATTGCACTTATATATACTAGTTAACCACTTAACTTTTGGGTTTTTAAAGACGAGTTTTGAATTTTAGGGGGGGTGGGGGGGTGAGTATGAAAATTTTCAAAAGGCTAGGGGGCTGGATGTTGATATAGTATTTTGTCCGACCTCAATTCACTAGTCAAAACAAAGACCAAAAAAATTTAAAAAGGGGTGCCAAATCATGAATTTCAAAGCCAAAAAGGGTAAAAATAAATACATGTTTGAATGGTGAATCACAAAGTCACAACATTTGAAAAATCCATTTTATAGCAATTAAGACCAAAACCCTAACTAGATATGCTCAAAAGGTAGAATTTTTTATCCAACCATTGGATTGTGTTGAATTTTAGACCATCTCATAGGGCATATTTTTCCCTTCGAAATGATAGTTTATGAGCCAAAACTGGATTTAAAATGGATAGGATATCACAAAAATATCGAAAACCCAAAAAAAATCTTCACTATTTTTTAAGGAAAAACTGGCAGTTTTTTACCTGACTTTGCGCTAAACTATACCAATGGGTAAGAACTAGAACAAGTAGGCTGGATCATCTTGAAGAACAAGGTCTTAGCTAATTTTCACCAAAAGGGCTCAATGATATCTGCTTTGGATTGGAAGATATGAATCTATAAAGAAAAAACGTCCAGAATTTTTCATCTTTACGTCACCTTCCTTCTGAGTGTGATATCTCGACAACCGTAGCTCCAAATCAAACGAAGCCAAGAACGTTGGAAACTAAACATTCAAAGATTTTCGTACATATAAAATTCAAAGAAAACAGAGCTTAGAAGGCCTCCAAACAACCGCATTAAGATCGGGCCAAAATTCAGAAAAAAGACAAAAAAAATAGTTGATGAAGTGGCAAAAGTGGAAGGCTAGCATTGGTGTATCAGGATACACCAATGCTAGCCACCCCTTGCTATGGGCAGCTAGCACTAGTGTATCCTGATACACTAATGCTAACCCCCATTTTCCACCTTCCCCTATGAATACCCCCTATTTTTGAGAGAGGGATATATATATATATATATATATATATATATATATATATAGAGAGAGAGAGAGAGAGAGAGAGAGAGAGAGAGAGAGAGAGAAAAACATAGTGGAAAAATAGAGAAGAAAAGTGAGTGAAAGTCAGAAAAAGTGAGGAAATTCTATAAAAAAATAATAAAAAAGCCTTAGAATTTTTTTTTTTTTTTAAATCTCTCTCCTCTCTCTTTCTCTAGGAAACCCTACACAAAAATGCCTCATCCTTTTTTTGTTGTAATCTTTGTCAGTAAGGCTATAGGGATGGGTTAGTTTCTTAATAACTAAACCCATCCCACCCCTTTTATTATATTGTAATCATCATTTCCATATATATAAAATCATTTCTTTTTTGCTCATTGTTCATAGTTGCTTTATTTTTACTATGTTCTTGTACATATTGTGTATATATCTATCTCTTTATTTCAATGTTCATATTATTGTTGTTGGTTTATATTATTGTGTTGGTATCCCTACATGGGTATTGGACCATTTCCTAGGCTATGTATGGAAAGTACGAGAAATTATTGGGGCCTCCGATATGGTCCTCCCAGCTCCTACTACCCAATAGGAAAATGGCACCTAATCTTTTTTTTTGTTACTCAGCTCCACATCATCACTTACCCATTAACTTAACTATTGTTAGAAAATCAAACCAAAGTTAAAACTAATAGAAACACAGCAAAAACCTTTTAACCGTGTTAAACCAAACTCAATTAGCCACTTCTAACCCCAACGTGTTGGCCAATTCTCACCCAATTTCTAAAACCCAAAATTTTATTTTACCCACTCAATCCTCTTCCCTCTCCCTTCCCGCATCATTGAACAAGTCTTTTGAACAATCTTATGCTGTGCTTGTTTCTTTCTTCTCCCTTGGATGAATAGTGAGTACAATTGACTGTAAACTATGGTTGAAGTGGTTGCTAGAATCCACACACAACCATTGCAACTAACCAAGATTGATCAAGGCATGTATGTTACAAAGACTCATTTCACTCTTCAATGTATCATTTTCTTAGCTTTCTTTTATTTTTATGTAGTTTATAAATATGGTGCCTTCTACATGTTTGATAAAAGCCCAAGATGAGAAAGAATTAAAATAATGAAATTTTTATGTGTTGTTTTCTTTCTATCTAGTTTATAGATATTAAAAATTAAATTTTTATGAGTATATGGTGTGAATTGTTAGAACCCATTCCATTCCTCTGCATACTTGTTGTTTTGGGGTTTATTAAATGCCACTCTATTTCTTTGGTCTTGAAACAAAGCACAACTTCTAAATGAACCATTGAGGAACCTTAAGTCCTCCACTAGAATGTCTTGCACTAAATTTTTTAGTCTGTCCCTACCATATTATAATTTGAACCTTTTGTATAATTACATTAAATATCACTTAGTATTTAAATGAATAGCTTTTAATTTTTCAAATTGGTCTCAATTATTATATATTCACATAATGTGTGTAAGTGCCTTTAACTACTTGATAAAAGTCCGAAATGTAAAAATAGTTCAATTTTTTTTTTCTTACAGTTAATAGTTTACACACACACACACACACACACACCATTCTAACCATTTTTTATTTTTATTTTTTATTATTATCCTTTTGATTTGAGTTTCCTTATAAATGTGTTTCATGATGTTTTTAATCATAGATATTAGAGTTGATGAAGAACTACAAGATGTTGAAAATTTGCTTGGAATGGTGGTGCACAGTTAGGAGGAAGCATATAAATTGTACAATGATTATGCTATACGAATTGGGTTTAGTGTTCAAAACTTAGATATGCATAAAATGGTGTAAGACAACAAGAGTATGTGTGTTCGAAAGAAAGATTTCCACAAGATGGTGACCATTTGGATGATAAGAAATTCAAAAGATTACAAACTAGGACTGGTTGTGAAGCTAGTATCTGGTTTACAGTGACAAATGGTGAGTGGAAGGTTACTCATTTCAATCCTAATCATAATCATGAACTTGCAAAGCCTGAAGAAAGACCGTTTTTAAGGTCGAATCGAAAAATAACTGATGCTTAGTTACGTGTAATAAGAACTTTCAAAGAAGCGGGTATAAGAACAGTAATACATATTCCTATTTAGTTGTGGATGCTGGAGGATTTGAAAATGATGAGTTTATAAAACAAGATTGCTCTATTGTGGTGAACAAGTAGAAGTTAATCAATGTTGAGGTTGGAGATGCTCAAAGTTTAGTAAACCATTTTAAATAGAAGCAAGCAGAAGATCCTATATTTTTTTTACGCAATTCAAGTTGATCAAGAAAATTGAATGACATATTTTTTTTGGAGAGATGGTAGATCAAGAATTGATTATAACTCTTTCGGGGATGTAATATGCTTTGACATTACATATCGAACTAACGAGTATAATATGAAATGTGCCCCATTTGTAGGTGTCAACCATCATTGGAAGAATATACTTTTTGGTTATGATTTCTATTGGATGAAACAACTGCTTTGTTTACTTGGTTGTTTGAAACATTCTTGGAATCAATGGGAAATCAAAAACCAAAGACAGAAATTTGTACAAATGCTGTGGAAGTATGGAAGTTTACTGTTTTTTTTTTTTTTTTTTCTCAACATATTGTACAGTTTCAAAATTTTATGGATTTGCTTTGGTTTCTTTGGGATACCCAACAATGCAATGATGATGCCTTATCTCTTGCTATTTCCATTGCTTGGGCCATGTGGACAAGAAGGAACTGGAAAAGGAATCGAAAGAAATTCATGACTAATTCTTTGCTAGTTCTGTGGGTTGGGCTGTTTATCAGTGATTTCAAGGTTGTAAATGTGAAGTCCCCTCTTGAATCTGCAAGGTATTCGTATGCTTGGAAGCTACCTACTGATGTTGTGTTCAAAGTCAATGTGGATGTTGCAATTTTCTCTTCTTAACATATGTGTGGTGTAGGTGTTGTGATAAGGGATGAGATGGGATTGGTGGTTGGTGCTCTTAGTAAAAGGTTGAAAGTGGTGCTCTTAGTAAAAGGTTTAAAGTTCCAATTTCCTATCAAAAAAAAAAAAAGGTGTGTTAAGTTATAACACTGAAGATGTCCCACTTGATTGGTCTATCAGTAACTGTGTGCTTTACTCTGCTTTTATGGATGATTGCCTCCACATTCCTTTTCCTTGAATGAAATTTGAAGTTTATCAAAAAAAGTTATAACGTGTAACCATGCCATTTGTGAAAAGTTGTATTGGAGATGTTGCTACAGCTGTTAGATATTCTAGGACAATTGGGTTGTTTTTTCCTTTGCTCATGCTTTAGTAAACCAAATTAGGATGCAAAAAAAGGGGGGAATTTAACTGAAGATGCAGCTGCCATTTGACCCAAAAAAAGTGTTGGTTTTGCTGTTTTTCAACTCATTTGCTCGCTACCTAAGTCCTAAATATGGGCTTTATTTTTTCCTTCAGTGTTTTGGCCCTGGCAAATGGAACATTGGGTTGTAATGTAATTTTTTGTGGCCATCATGTGCTACCCAGGATGCTCATGGCCATAGTTTTTATAATACAATAGCTTTACATCAATAAAATTTCTAACATTTCTCTCAAAAAAACATCACTAATAGTCTACCAAATGAGAAATTTTATTGTCAAAATGAACAAAATTTACAATAAGATCCAAACACCAAAACACAAAGATGAACCTCATCGGCCAAAATGGCCAAATACCATCTATTTTTGGAATTTTTAGCAACAAAACACTATTTTGGAAATTATTGGGGATCTACCACCTATTCTGGTACTCGAGCTTGGTGAGCTCGAGTACCATATTTTTTAATCCACCGTGGCACGATGACATGGAAAGATAGAAGTAAAATATTCTGCTTGGTAATCGAGCACCTGAAGCTCGAGTACTGGTTGAATAGTACTCGAGTCCTACATACTCAAGTACCATCTGTTCATTTATTGCACAACCACTTACTGACGCGAACTGGTGTAGTACTGACGCGAACTAGTGTACTACAATTTGATTGGATTTTGGTAAATGCATTATCCTCTTTTCGAAAAAAAATCCATTAAATATATATGGATTGGGAACTTGGTGTAAAATTTTATGATATTCTATAATTCAATAGTGGTTGTGCATGTACTACACAACCACTGTGCATGTACTACACCAGTTCTCATAGTGGTTGTGCAATAAATGTTTTGCATGTATAATATCAGGTTTTGCTACATAAGTGGGTGTGCAATAAATGAACTACACTTGTTAGTAAGTGGTAAATGCAAAACCTGATGCAAAACCAGGTGTAGTACTACACAACCTGATGTAGTACTACACAACCTGGTGTAGTACATGCACTACACTTGTCAGGATTTTGGTAAATGCAAAACCTGTCATGCATGTACTACACCTGTCAGTAAATGGGTGTGTAATAAATGAACAGATGGTACTCGAGTATGTAGGACTCGAATACTGTTCAACCAGTACTCGAGCTTCAAGTGCTCGAGTACCAAGCGGAATATTTTAATTCTAGCTTTCCATGTCATCATGCCACTGTGGATTAAAAAATATGGTACTCGAGCTCACCAAACTCGAGTGCTAGAAAAAGTGGTACATCCCAATAATTTCCAAAATAGTGTTCTGTTGCTAAAAATTTCAAAAATAGATGGTATTTGGCCATTTTGGCTGAACCTCACCTATAAACACAAAAATTGTTTGCAAATACAATAACTGATGAGTCGAAAATAACACAGGATCGTCACTCCATGTCTATGACGATCCGAGCAAGCGTTACGCATTTATTGCATGCATTAATGATAAAAAGTAATGGACGGAGAAACGGTAACAAGATAGCTGTGTACTTCAAGAGCTCTTATTCATAACACACTAGCCATTGCCCATAAATGCCAAAATTCATTATCCAAAAAGACGGAAAGACAACTATAAAAGAAAGGGACAACATAATCCAAAGGTACACATAAATACTCACCCAAAAACCATTCCAAGTCATTTTTTTCTCTCTAAACCATTTTTCTTCCTTCCTGACTTAAGCATCGGAGTGTTTATGGCAAACACCACACCGGTTTATCATACTTCTTTCTCAAGATTTCTTGTAGTATTTGACCGAAGACGTGACCTATCACGGCATCATCCACTAGTGAGACGAAGTCCTCAACTTGGTGATTTTTTGCATCATCCGTTTGGCACCGTATGTAGGAAACGTTGATCATTCAAAGCCATCTTCCCTAAGTGACAAAAGAGAACCTCGTAGCATGAGATGGATGCTGAACAAGCTGCACAGCAAATCCAAGCCCTGGCAACCACCTTGGAAGAAGTGACTCGCCAAAATGAGGAACTGAGGATAGCCGCTAAATACCAGAATAAGGAACAACAGCGGATGCTAGAGAACCAAAATGAAGAAGAGCATCGAAGGATCGAAGGAAACCATAATGAGGAAAGATCGGATAGCTAGGCGAGTAGAAGGACAAGAATGCAAGAAAACAACTCGTCTAGAATGGAGAGCAAGCTTCGCAACATAAGAGGGAGATGGATGAACTCATGAATGCGGTAAAAGACAGAGCCATAGAGAACTTGGACGGAATGATCCAAAGGACAGATTCGCCATTCACCACAGAAGTGTTGAATCATCCACTCCTATCGAAGTTTCATCTTCCCCAATTGGAATCCTTTGACTGCTCAAGAGATCCCTTAGATCACATTAAGTTGTTCAAGACTTTGATGCTTTTACAGATGACCCTAAACGAAGTAATATGTAGGGCCTTCTCAACAACGCTGAAGGGCGCGGCCAAGGTTTGGAAAACTGCCCTCCGGCACTATTGCAAACTTTGATCAACTTAGTAAAGGTTTTGTTCGTCATTTCATTGGCGGACAACAACATAAAAAGCCAACTGGGCATCTTCTCAACATACGCTAGGGAGAATCACTAAGACAACATGTGACGCACTTCAACAAATAGTTGTTATAGGTGGACGAAGAGGAAGACCAAGTAATCCTAACGACCTTCCAAGCAAGATTGCAACCAAGAGATTTCTTCTTCTCAATCACCAAGAGTCTGCTAAAAATAGTAGTAGAATTACTTCACAAGGCCCAGAAATATGAATGCAAAGGACATAGTAATAGCCAAAGGAGTGACGACTAAAAGGGAAAGAGACAAAGGAACCAATCACAACCCTGATAGAATAAAGGAAACACGGGATACTGGGCATGCATTGGATAAAAGGAAGTCCTTGATCGAAGACCTAAGTTTACTAGTTTCACTCCTCTGGTGATGCCTATCGAGCAAGTATTGATGCAGATAAAGGACGAACCAGCTCTACAATGGCCTAAACCCATTCACGCTCCAACAGAAGTAAGAGACAAAAGCAAGTATTGCAGATTCCACCAAGACCACGAGCATCACACTGACGAATGCAGACATCTAAAGGACCAAGTAGAAACATTAATCTGTCAGGGAAAATTGCAGAAGTTTGTATGAAGAACGAAGCTGTAGAAAAGACAACAGAGAGATGAGAAGGAAAAGGAGCCAGAGACAGGGGGCAATAAAGCCACCATAGGAGAAATAAGGATGATCTCAGGAGGATTGGTAGCAGGAGGATCCTCTAAATCACTGAATAAGGCATATGCCAGAGAAGTGAACAACATACACTCATGGTTCCCACCTTCAAAAATGTCTAGATACAACAAATTAGACATCGTCTTTTCCGAGAAGGGCGTGGTGTTAGACTGTCCCATGACGATCCGCTAGTTATAGTGCTCAAGATGGAAGAGTTTAACATGCATTGGGTACCGATAGATAATAGAAGCTCAGTAGACATCATCTATCTGCCAGCCATCCAACAAATGAAGCTGAACAAGGAAAGGTTACAAACGTTCACTTCCCCATTGGTAAGTTTCACCGGGGACAAGGTTATTCCCAAAGGCATTGTTAAGCTAACCATAATTGCAGGAACTTATCCAGCACAAATCTCCAAGGAGATTGATTTCCTTATGGTGGATTGCCCATCGACATACAACGTCATCCTTGGACAACCAACGCTCAACAAGTTGAAAACGGCAATGTCGAGCTATTATCTAAAAGTTAAATTCCCTACAACTCATGGCATAGTGGAAATCAGTGGAGACCAAGTCCTTGTAAGAGAATGCTACCAAGCCGCCCTAACATTAGGAGAAAACCACACATGGATGATAGACGAACATGAACCAGTCCTCGAGCCAACAGAAGTGCCACAAGAGGTTGAAGTCGTCCCTAGAGATCCATCCAAAGTCTTGAAGATCGGATCAGTACTTTCGGCCTCAGAATAAGACGAAGGTAACAAACTTCCTAAGAGAGAACCAGGATGTTTTCGCTTGGAAGCACAAGGATATGCCAGGAATTGACAAAGGAGTTATCCAACATCGTTTCAATGTTAATCTAGAGTGCAGACCAGTGCTGCAGAGACAAAGAATATTTGTGCTTGAACACAGTAAAGCAGTAGCAGAGGAGGTTAAGAAACTCTTGGAGGCAGGCTTCATAAGGGAAGTGTTCTACCCCAAATAGCTGGCCAACGTAGTGATGGAAAAGAAGAACAACGACAAGTAAAGAATGTGTGTCGACTTCACAAATCTCTACAAGGCATGCCCGAAGGATAGCTTCCCCTACCCAGGATCGACCAGTTAATGGATTCAACTGCTGGGCATAAACTTTTAAGCTTCATGCATGCCTTCTCTGGCTATAATCAAATCATAATGGATGATGAAGATCCAGAGAAGACCTCATTCATCACTAGCCAAAGGTTATATTGCTACAAGGAGATGCCATTCGAATTGAAGAATGTGGAGGCCACGTACTAGAGGTTGGTGAACCACATGTTCTCTCATCAGATGGGAAGAAATGTGGAAGTGTACGTAGATGATATGTTGGTGAAGAGCAATGACAAAGTGGAACACTTGGACAATCTGAAGGAAACCTTCGACACACTGCGTAAGTACAAGATGAAACTAAACCCTTCAAAGTGTGTCTTTGCTGTCTCATCAAGGAAATTCCTGGGATTCATGGTATCTCAACAGGACATAGAGGCTAATCCAAACAAGATAAAAGAAATAATGGAGGTAAAGTCCCCAAAAATAGTCAAGGAAGTACAGAGCTTAATAGGAAAAGTTGCGGTGTTAAACAAATTCATCTCTCGAGTGACAGACAAGTGCCTACCCTTCTTCAAGGTCTTGAAGAAAGCATTTTAGTGGATAGACAAATGTGAGGAAGCCTTAATGAAGTTAAAAGAGTACCTAACACAGTTGGCATTGTTAAGCCCTTCAATAGCAAGAGAAAAGCTGCAACTGTATTTGGCAGTATCCAACACAGCAGTAAGCTCGACACTGAAAAAAAAAAAGAGGAAGACATGCAAAGGCCAGTATACTACACCAGCCAAGCATTTCAGAGAGCTGAAGCAAATTACCTAAGGTTAGAAAAGATCTCTTTCGCCCTAGTAGTCGCTTCCAGAAAATTACGCCACTACTTTCAGGCACATCCTATTGTTGTCATGACAGACCAATCAATAAGAAAGAAGATGAATAAGATAGACACAGCAGGGCACCTTGTCCAATGGGCTATAGAGCTTGGCCAGTTCATCATAGAATATCGACCTCGGGTAGCAATCAAAATCCAGGTCCTTGCTGATTTTATTATAGAATTCACTTATCCTCAAGAAGAAATTGCTGATTTTATTGTAGAATTCACTTATCCTCAAGAAGAAAAAGAGCCCCAAAAGGAGACATGGACGGTCCAGATAGATAGGTCCACCACCAAGAAGGCCGAAGGAGCAGGTGTGGTCCTCATATCACCTGAAGGAGAAATTCTGAAGTACACGGTCAGATTGCAGTTCCCAGCAACCAATAATGAAGCCGGGTATGAAACACTTCTAACAGGATTGAGTCTTGCAAGAGT
Organism: Quercus parvula; assembly: GCA_030820535.1. NCBI lineage: Eukaryota > Viridiplantae > Streptophyta > Magnoliopsida > Fagales > Fagaceae > Quercus > Quercus parvula. The sequence goes on from JAUAME010000002.1 coordinate 58,063,020, forward strand.
CCTCAAAGCCAAGACCCTCATCATCAAGCCGGTTCTCAACTTGTAGTTGGCCAAGAAAAAGGAGATTACGATGCAAAGGAGGAAAGAATGCAGAAGTATTTGAAGATCGTCAAAAAACTCCTACAACACTTCGACAATGTCAAGTTCCAGCAAATCCCTCGTACAAAGAATACTAAAGCTGATTTCTTAGCACGTCTAGCCTCGTCAGACGAACACGGCATATCTCCAAAGTTGTGCATGGAAACAAGGGGATAGACCAACAAAGAGGGAGAGCAAATGATGAAGATACAAGAACAGAACGAATGGATGACTCCCATCATTCATTACTTAAAAGAAGGTCAACTCCTAGAAGGCAGGAATGAAGCATGAAAGGTACAAATCAGAGCTACTCATTTCGTCCTTATTGATGACCCCTTCTACAGGCGAGGATACTCTCTCCCCTATCTCCATTGTGTCAACAGGAAGAAGCCAACTACGTACTTCGAGAGATACACAAAGGGGTCTGTGGCAACCACGCAAAAGCGAGATCTTTGGCGGGAAAAGTACTTAGAGCAGGATATTACTAGCCAACGTTACAGAAGGATGCATATGACCTCGACAAAGCATATGACCAGTAGCAACACTTCGCGAAAGTCCAAATAAGACCAAGTGAGCCAATGACGCTGATAAATGCTCTGTGACCTTTCGCCCAATGGGGGATCGACATAATGGGACTACTTCTTATAGGAAGGAAGTAGTACAAGTTCCTTATCATTGCAATCGACTTCTTCACGAAATGGGTCGAAGCCGAGCCAACAATGACAATCATAGAAACCAAGATTACCAACTTTGTACGGAAGAACGTAGTCTGCAAGTTTGGCATTCCAAACATAATCATATTAGATGATGGGAAGCAGTTTGACAACCCCAAGTTTTGAAAATTTTTGCCAAGATTTAGGCATCAAAAACCACTACTCTTCTCCAATACACCTTTAAGCTAATGGTCAAATAGAAGTGATGAACAGAAGTCTACTTAAAATTATCAAAACTTGACTTCAAGGGGCAAATGGGGCATGGCCAGAAAAACTGCCTAACGTTCTATAAGCATATAGGACAACCACAAAAGTGCCAACAGGAAAAACACCATTCAAACTGACATTTGGAACTGAAGCCATCATACTAATGGAGATAGGATTGACGAACATCCGGGTGAAAGCATATGAAGTGCAAAGGAACCACCAAGAACTAAACAATAATTTGGATCTGACCAACGAGGTGAGAGATGAAGCTTCGAAGCAGGTGGAAAAATACAGGGCAGCAATGGCCAGACACTACATCAAGAAGGTGAAGGTGAGAAGATTCAACGTAGGTGATATCGTCCTTAGGAAGGTCTCACAGGCAACAAAAGACTCGTCCCAAGGGAAGCCAGGCCCAACATAAGAAGGATCCTACCAAGTCATTCGCCACTCTAGAGAAGGATCATACTATCCGAAGACCTTGGACAGCCAAAAACTACTTCGTCCATGGAACATAGAACACTTGAAAGAAATACTACCAGCAAGAACAATCCCCAAGTATTCCAAAATGTTTGTAGTATTTACTTTTATTTTTCTTCCTTTTATTGTTATTTGCTTTACATAGACGAACGAATGATTTGTCTCTCTATCAATAAAACATACATAGAAGTACTATTCATGAATTATACGTACTAGATACTTACATTACGAACCGTTGGCCAAATCGTCATTAATACATGACGTTGAAAAGTATTAATACGTATTAAGAAACACCACTTATACATGAAATAAAGTTATTAATACATAACAAAATCGTCATTCATATATGACTTAAAATAATGTTATTAATACATAACAAAATCGTCATTCATACATGACTTAAAATAAAGTTATTAATACGTAACGAAATCGTCATTCATACATGAATTAGAATAAAATTATTAATACATAACAAAATCGTCATTAATATACGACTTAAAATAATGTTATTAATACATAATAAAATCATCATTCATACATGACTTAAAGTAAAGTTATTAACATATAATGAAATCGTCATTCATACATGACTTAGAATATAGTTATTAATACATAACAAAATCATCATTCATACATGACTTAAAATAAAGTTATTAATACATAACAAGATCATCATTCATCTGTGGCCAAAAATAATGTTATCAATACATAACAAAAAGCGGGATTCATACTTGACCTATAAACAATGTTGTTAAAACATCATTCATGCATGACTCAGAAGAATGTTGTTAGAACATAACAACATCATCACTCATACGTGACCTAAAAGAGAAGATGAAAATATATGACTTCTTCATGCGACTTGAAAATAGCTTCAATAACATTCGAAATGCCAAACAAATTCATAAATTGTGTGCTTGAAATAGACGAGCTCAAGAGGTTGTTCAAAAGGATGTTAAAAAAAAAAAAAAAGAAGGATAAAGGCAAGCAGATGTGCTCAAAACAACGAGTGCCAAGAGAAGGGGGATATAATGTCTTTGCCTTGCAAAAATAAGGAAAATCCTCAAGGAAGACTAGGGAGGGAAGGATCTGTAGGGAGGCTCTCAGCTAAATTTGGTATAACCCCGCCCTTCATTGCCACTCTAGAAAGACGATCCTCCATAAGTTCTTCCATGGCAGCCTCAGAAGGACGATCCTCAAAAACTTCCTTCTCCACCTCTCCCATGTCAAGTTAAGATAAGTCCATCTTAGGATATAATTTTTTTTTTTTTTTTTAAAAAAAACCCAAATTCTTGACAAACCTAAATCAACCTTTTGAGAACATACTGTGTAACAATGGTCATGAGGGTTTGATCGCCATGTGTATAAAATGACCATTCTTTGATAACATAAAAAGGGCTTTGTATAGAAGCATCGGTCAAGAAGAAAGAGAAGAAGCAGCGGAGGAAGAAAGAAAGAGAAAAGAGAGAAAAGAAAGAGATGAAAGAAGCAAAGGAAAAATATTTTCGGACATGATCAATCTCATTATTTGAAAAAGATTTTAAAAAAAAAAAAAAAAAAAAAACTACGATGGAACGGCATAACAAAGCCAAGCACGTAAATGGTCTGGCAATATTGCGCTGAACAGCATTGAACTTAATTGGCTAACTGCACTTCATCATCAGAATCTGATGATGAGGGAGCAGCGTTGAAGAAAGCAGCATAAAGTAGCAGTTAGATCTTTGTTGTAAGCAGCATGGCGAGTAGGATTGTTGCGCGAAGCAGAATGGCTAGTAGTAGGGTCGGAGCTTGGACTGGAGCCCAAAGCAGTATGACCAGTAGTAAGGCTAGAGCTTGGATCAGAGTCCGAAGCAGCATGGCTAGTAGTAGGACTAGAGCGTGTACCAGAGTCCAAAGTAGCATGGCAACCAAAGCCTTTACCAAAGCCCAAAGCAGAATGGTCAATAGTAGGATCGGAGCATCTACCGGAGCCCAAAGCATGGGCAGTAGAAGGATCGGAGTTTGGACCGGAGCCCGTAGCAGCATGGACAGTAATATGATCAGAGTTCTGACTAGAGCCCGAAGTAGCATGGCAACCGGAGCCTGTACTAAAGCCCAAAACAACATGGTCAGTAGTAGTATCAGAGCGTCTACCGAAGACCAAAGCATGGCCTGTAGAAGGATCAAAGTTTGGACCAAAGCCCGTAGAAGCATGGACAATAATAGGATCAAAGTTTTGACTAGAGCCCAAAGTAGCATGGCAACCGGAGCCTGTACGTGGTGGCATATGCTAGGAAATAAAGCGGGTTTGCCATATTTGAATGGCAAGAGAAGAAGAAAGGGTGGTATTTGTACACTGGTGAGTATCTTGTAGGTTGGAAAAAAAAAGGTTTGGTGTCTCAAACCGCTAAGCCTGAATCTGCCAAGAGAGGGGACAATTCTTCAGAGACCTATTCTGACATTGTTCCCTATGGGAGTGGCCTTCCTACCATTGGCAACATAGTTCTTGAGAGGTCTCCTCCTCCTTCTGCTCGCACTCATTCCAACAGGCATTCTACTACAAGCAAGCCTAAGCTCTCTGCTCTAAGGCCAGTAATGGATGCTCCTCCTTCTAGCAGGACCCGTGGTAGTAAAAGGAAGACATCTCCTCCAATCCCATCAGCCATTGCCGAGAGAGCAGAGTATGTTATCCCTAAACTTCACTTTTTCTTTATCTTAACTATTTATGGGGCTTTTTTACGGCTAACTTCATATGCATGCTTATTCATCTTCTTGTTTTTTTTTTCTTTTCTTCCTTGGCAGTGGTATTTGTACACTGGTGAGTATTTTGTAGGTTGGAAAAAGAAAGGTTTGGTGTCTCAAACCACTAAGCCTAAATCTGCCAAGAGAGGGGACAATTCTTCAGAGACCTATTCTGACATTGTTCCCTATGGGAGTGGCCTTCCTCCCATTGGCAACATAGTTCTTGAGAGGTCTCCTCCTCCTTCTGCTCGCACTCATTCCAACAGGCATTCTACTACAAGCAAGCGTAAGCTCTCTGCTCTAAGGCCAGTAATGGATGCTCCTCCTTCTAGCAGGACCCGTGGTAGTAAAAGGAAGACATCTCCTCCAATCCCATCAGCCATTGCTGAGAGAGCAGAGTATGTTATCCCTAAACTTCACTTTTTCTTTATCTTAACTATTTATGGGGCTTTTTTACAGCTAACTCTATATGCATGCTTATTCATCTTTTTTTTTTTTTTTTTTTTTTCCTTTTCTTCCTTAGCAATCTAAGCATAAGGAAGACGTTTCTGCCACTCACCCCATATTGCTTGATGAGCCCAAGTTTGAGGTACATTCCCTTTCTTAGCATGCATTTTCATTGCCAAGTGATGCCGTGTGCTTTCTCTTTCTTTTGCATGTATATTTATTCCTTCTACTTACCTTAATAGTTGCCCTCTTTCTTCCTCTTTTTTTTTTTTTTTTAGGTTGATCCCAAGCCCCTTTCTATTTATCACCCACGAATGGGGAAGTTCCTGCTGCTATGGGCATGCCATGGAAGGCTTCTTTGATGGGGCAGATATTGTGGTTGAGGCCATGGCCTCTACTTCAACAGCTACACAGGGAGCTCCTGCTGAGGCAATACAACACCATATAATGTATCGATATAATACCATATAATGTATCAATCTTGATAAAATATATCAGATAACCAATACAATACCATGAAAACGTTTTCGAACATGATCGATCTGAATATTTGAAAAAGAAAAAACTATGATGGAATGGCATAACAGAGCCAATCATGTAAATGGTTAGGCAATATTGCGCTGAACACTAAACTCAATTGGCTAACTGGGCTTCTCTGATGATGATGGAGTAGCGTTGAAGAAAGCAACATTGAAGAAAGCAACAGTTGGATCTCTGCTAGAAGCAGCATGGTGAGTAGGATTGTTGCGTGAAGCAATATGGCCAATAGTAGGACCGAAGCCCGAAGTAGCATGACCATTAGTAGGGTCGGAGCTTGGACTGGACTTCGAAGCAACATGGCCAATAATAGGACTGGAGCTTGTACCGGAGTCCAAGTAGCATGGAAATCAGAGCCTATATCAGAGCCAAAAACAACTTGGCCAGTGGTAGGATTAGAGCGTGTACCAGAGCCCAAAGCATGGCCGGTAGAAGGATTGGAGTTTAGACTAGAGCCCGCAACAGCATGGATAGTAATAGGATCAGAGTTTTGACTAAAGCCCAAAGTAGCTTGGAAACCGGAGCTTGTATCGAAGCCCAAAGCAGCATAGTCAGTAGTTGGATTGAAGCGTCTACTAGAGCCCAAAGCATGGCCAGTAGAAGGATCAAAGTTTAGACCGGAGCTTGTAGCAGCATGGATAGTAATAGGATTGGAATTTTGACCGGAGCTCAAAGTAGCATGGCAACCGGAGCCTTTACTGAAGCCCAAAGTAGCATGGTCAGTAGTAGGATCAGAGTGTCTACCGAAGCCCAAAGCATGGCCTTTAGAAGGATTGGAGTTTGGACCGGAGCTCGCAATAGCATTGACAGTAATAGGATCAGAGTTTTGACCGGAGCCCAAAGTAGCATGGCAATCGGAGCCCAAAGCAGCATGGTCAGTAGTAGGATCGAAGTGTCTATTGAAGTGTCTACTGAAGCCTAAAGCATGGCCTGTAGAAGGATCGAAGTTTGGACCAAAGCTCGTAGCAGCATGGACAGTAATAGGATCGAAGTTTTGACTAGAGCCTGAAGTAGCATGGCAACTGGAGCCTATACCGGATACCAAAGCAGCATGGTCAGTAGTAGGATCAAAGCGTCTATCTTTGAACAAGCCATGCTTCGGGCTTCGGTAGACGCTCCGATCCTACTACTGACCATGCTACTTTGGGCTCAGGTAAAGGCTCCGGTTGCCATGCTACTTCGGGCTCCGGTCAAAACTCTAATCCTATTGCTGTCTATGCTACTATGGGCTTCGGTCCAAACTCTGATCCTTTTACCAGCCATGCTTTGGGCTTCGGTAGACGCTCCGATCCTACTACTGGCCATGCTGCATTGGGCTCCGGTACAAGCTCTGGTTACCATGCTACTTTAGGCTCTGATCAAAACTCTGATCCTATTACTATCCATGCTGCTGCGAGCTCCGGTCCAAACTCCAATCCTTCTACAGGCCATGCTTTGGGCTCCGGTAGATGCTCCGATCCTACTACTGACCATGCTGCTTTGGGTTCCGGTAAAGGCTCTGATTGCCATGCTACTTTGCGCTCCGATCAAAACTCTGATCCTATTACTGTCCATGCTGCTACGGGCTTCGATCCAAACTCTGATCCTTCTACCGGCCATACTTTGGGCTCCAATAGACTCTCTAATCTTACTACTGACCATGCTGCTTTGAGCTCCAGTATAGGCTTTAGTTTCCAAGCTACTTTGGGCTCTAGTCAAAACTCCGATCCTATTACTATCCATGCTGTTGCGGGCTCCGATCCAAACTCCGATCCTTCTACCAACCATGCTTTAGGCTCTGGTACATGCTCTGATCCTACTACTAGCCAAACTACTTTAGGTTCTGATATAAGCTCCAGTTGCCATGCTACTCGGACTTTAGTACAGGCTCCAGTCCTATTACTAGCCATGCTGCTTCAGACTTTGTTCCAAGCTTCGACCCTACTAATGGTCATGCTACTTCGGGCTTCAGTCCAAGCTCCAGCCCTACTACTGGCCATGTTGCTTCGCGCAACAATCCTACTTGCCATGCTGCTTCCAGCAAAGATCCAATTGCTACTTTCTTCAATGTTGCTTTCTTCAACGCTGCTCCATCATCATTGGATTCTAATGATGAAGTGTAGTTAGCCAATTGAGTTCAATGCTGTTCAACGCAATATTGCCTAACCGTTTACATGCTTGGCTCTATTACGCCATTCCACCGTAGTTTTTTCTTTTTCTTTTTCAAATAATCAGATCGATCATGTCTGAAAACGTTTTCATGGTATTGTATTGGTTATCTGATATACTGTATTAAGATTGATACATTATATGGTATTGTATTGATACATTATATGGTATTATATTACCTCGGCAGGAGCTCCTTTTGCAACTACAAAAGCAGAGGCCATGGTGCCGCATCGAAGAAGCCTTCTATGGCATGCCCATAGCAGCAGGAACTTCCCTACTCGTGGGGTGATAAACAGAAAGGGGCTTTGGATCAACCTAAAAATAAAAAAATAAAAAATAAAAAATAAAAAAGGGGGAAGAAAGAGGGCAGCTATTAAGGTATGTAGAAGGAATAAATATACATGTGAAAGAAAGAGAAAGCACACGGCAATAATTGGCAATGAAAATGCATGCAAAGAAAAGGATGTACCTCAAACTTAAGCTCATCAAGCAATAAGGGGTGAGTGGCAGAATTGTCTTCCTTATGCTTAGACTACCAAGGAAGAAAAGAAAAAAAGAAAAAAAAGAAGATGAATAAGCATGCATAAGGAGTTAGCCGCAAAAATGCCCTATAAATAGTTGAGATAAAGAAAAATAAAAAGTGAAGTTTCAGGATAACATACTCTCCTCTCGACAGTGGCTAATGGGGCCAGTGGAGATGTCTTCCTTTTACTACCACGAGTCCTATTAGAAGGAGAAGCATCCATGATTGGCCTCAGAGCAAAGAGCTTAGGCTTGTTTGCAGTAGAACGCCTACTAGAACGAGTGCAAGCAAAAGGAGGAAAGCTTTTAAGAACTATGTTGCCAATGGGAGGAAGGCCACTCCTATAGGGAACAATGTCAGAATAGGTCTCAGAAAAATCGTCCCCTCTCTTGGCAGATTTAGGCTTTGCGGTCCGAGACACCGATCCCTTCTTTTCCCAACCCGTAGGATACTCACTAGCATACAAATACGACCCTTCTCCTTCTCTTGCCACTCAAATATGGCAGACAGGCTCTGTTTCCTAGCATATGCCGCCACAGACTTAGTAGGGAGTAACATCCGTGGGTTGACAGAATTAATAGCATGAAGACCCTCAAGAGGAATAAGGGAAAACCCACGGCCACCTAACAACTCTTGCCCAAAGAAAGTCATCACAGCTTGTCAATACCCATGCCTCGCAGCAATGCAATGGCTTTCTCTCTGTGAGCCCGGAATGGTGACTGCTATAATGTGCTTGCTCCAAAACTCAAAAGCACTAGGGCGCAGAAAAGGTTGGATGGAAGTAGTATACTCTAGGATGGCAGTAAAATCATCGGGTATGTCTTGATCCAACCCAAACTGTCTCCTCACTTTGTTGGCAGAATAATGAACAAAACGAATACCCTCGTCGACCAGATAAGGCAATCACCTAGCATTGGTGGCTGCTAAGTAAGTGATCCCCCTCTTATCAAAGGCAGTCAATGGGGTGGTGGTCCCAATAGTGTCTGTAAAGGGACTCATGACCGAATCAGCACATGTTAAACCATTGACTAAATTTCTATAAGCCTTCAAACAAAAACCAACTCCCTTGTCAAAGAATTCAACAACAGGATGCCTAAACGGCTTCAACCCAACCTAGAGGTAAGCCAACAAAAAATTAGATACGAAACGACCACAGAAATTAGTAATAACCTTCAGACAAGACAAGTACTTCTCTTTGGCAAAACGAACGGACTTACACTTAGCCAAATGCATGGCACAATGCTCCCACAACAGATGTTGCAATATGGTACTGTGGCAGGAACCCGCCGGCCTCTCATCACCTTACAAAATGTCCAACTGCACATACAAATCACACAGAAATATAAGGGCCAACAGCAGACTCACTCCGGCAAAAGTAAAGAGGTTTTACAGCATAATGTGGGTGAGAGCCAAAGATGAACTTACAAAGCCAAAATGCAACGAATGTCGCACGGCAGATAGCATCAGAAGTCTTGGAGAAAGCCCCAAGGTCCATATCACCAAGGATAGGCAACAACAGTTGGTTTGCCACATATAGCTGGCAAACCAATGGGCAGTCCTGAAAGGATACCCACCATATGCCAAAAGTGGTTAAGAGGTAAAAATGGCAAATCTTGTCACGGCAAGTAGTATAAAAAGCCATAAACGTGCAAAGTGGAAGGGGGGTGAGGAGAAAAAACGGCAAAACAAGAGATATAGAAAAAAAAAAAAAAAAGAGAGAGAAAGAGTAAACAAAGAAAGAATACAGAAAGCCAAAAGTAATAAAAAAATATAAGTGATAAGAGCAAAAGCATGCATCAATAAGCTACCCACTTCTCTCCCTCTTAATAGCCCACTCTCTAATGAATCAAGAATAAGTCATCTAGGCCCTTTTTCCAATGTGCATAACTTCTACGGCAAAAGCCCCCTTTAAGGTTACCCACATTGGAGATTGGTTCCCTTTTTAGACTTGAATTTGCTAGAGAGCCAAGTCCAACCTTTTAGCAAACTAATCTTCTTTTCTCTTATTTTGGTTGATTAGTGACTAAATATCTTGCTATTAATTTTTCTTTACCATAACCTTATTTCTCGTAATCGTATTGTGATACCTTCCTTTGTGGAGCTACTCATGTATTATTGTTATTAGTAGAAGATGTCTTAGTTAAAATATTTTAGTTATCATACTGCATTGTGTTTACATGAATACGTGATCTGTTCAAGATTCCTGCCAGGACGCGTCAACACGAAAAGGGCCCGACTTGCACAAGCTAGCCTAAGGTGCGTTTCAATTAGGCCAGTACCGACTCTCCTACCCCATGGGCCGTGGTATAGCAGGAGTAATCCAACCCAAAACACAAAAAAGGCCCACCACATTTAAATTGGTGATATAATTCTCCTTTCATCAGGACATAGTCCTTTAATATCTTTAATTATGCCACATCTCCTTCCTTCAATAAGGCTTCGTTAATGGGAACCCCCCAATCCCCAACAGAGTCTTAAATTTAAATGTCGTGGGCCTTTTTTGTGTTTTTGGCCGGATTACTCTTGTTGTACCACAGCTCGTGATTCTGGGGTAGGAGAGTTGGGACTGACCTAACTGAAATGCACCTTAGGTCAGCTTATGATCAAGTTGGGCCCTTTATGTGCTGACGCATCCTGGCAGGAATCTTGAACGTATCACGTACTCACAACAGGAGAGACTGTTGTAAATGTTATAACTGGAAACACAATGTAGCAGGATAACTAAAATATTTTAATTAAGACATCTTCTACTAATAACAATAATACATGAGTAAGGTATCACAATACGATTACGAGAAACAAGTTTATGGAAAAGAAAAATTAATAGCAAGATAGTTATTAATCAACCAAAACAAGAGAAAAGAATATTAGTCTACCAAAAGATTAGGTTTGGCTCTTTAGTAGATTTAAGTCCAAAAAAGGAACCAATCTCCAATGTGGATAACCTCAAAACAGGCTCCTGTCGTAGATGTTATGCACTTTGGAAAAATGGCATTGATGGCTTAATCTTGGGTTCTTGATTCATTAGAGAGTAGGCTATTGAGAGGGAGAGAAGTGGGTAGCCTATTAATGCATGTTTTTGCTCCTATCAGTCATATTTTTCATTACTTTTGGCTTTCTGTATTCTTTCTTTTGTTCTTTGTTTACTCTTTTTTTTTTTTTTTCCTCTCTTCTTTCTCTTTGTTTTTTCTGTATCTTTTGTTTTGCCTTTTTTTTCTCCTCTTCCCCTACCACTGTGAACATCTATGGCCTTTTATACTGCCAGACGTGACAAGATTTTCCATTTTTACCCCTTAATTGCTTTTGGCCTGTTGTGGGCATCCTTTCAAGACTACCCAGTTACCACCACTACACTGTGTTGGCTGTGCCACGCCTTATCCCCAAACAAAAGTGGTTTTGTTTTGTCTCTTACCTTCCTTGACACTCCCATCCGAATAAGGATTAAACATCTCCCTTACCAACCTCTATAGCATGCATCTAGTGATTCCAACTCATGTTTACTTCTTTTGGGTGAGACTTCATCCCAACAGGACATTTCCCCCAAAAGAGCTTGAGCAAGAAGCCCAAAATAGGCTCCCCTTTCTCCCCACCACCAAACCACACCCTCTTATACCTCTGACCCATGGTCCACCTCTCCTATATTGGCTGGGTATAGGTAGGTGGTGCCTAAGCCTTGTGTGCATGCTCTACTTCCGTCTAAGTCCATTGCTTTTCTAGCTCTCACGCGTTTGCCATGGCCTCTAGGTTTGTTTGATTCTGCTACATGTTCTGGTATTTGTTTAACTCTTGCGGCATGAATGATACATGGGCTTTTAGGCTTACGTTCTCTACATCCCATCTCTTCTTCGAGCTAAGCATTGCTTAGGTATGGGCTTTCTCTTGTTTAACTTGGCCCATGTCCCTTTTTATCTTGCGTCCATGGGTTGATTGGTGCTCCAACCATGCCACTGCATTACTCTTGCTATAATATTGCTTATCTTTTTGCCTTACTCTGAGCTTACAGGCTAAAGTGTCAATTTTTTACATTATTCCTTCTTTTGGTCTTTACTGCCCAGCATTCCTACTGGCTAATCCATTCTGTACCTTGGGCTTCCTCAGCCCATTTCATTCTTTGGGCGTCCTTGGCCCATTTCATCATTCCCTAACTCTTTCACTCCCATGGGCTTCTGTTAAATCCTTTGGGCTTTCTTGGTCCAATTACTACATCCTTACCTTTGGGCTTATTAGCCTTTGAGCCAACCCCATTTAGTAATTCCTTCCTTTGGGCTTCTCCAACCCATTTTTTTACTTTCTTTCCATTTCTTACAATTCTCATGAGCCTACTACTTCATTCTTTAAGGCTTCCTTGACCCATTTGCTTTCTCTCAGGCCACTTATTATTTTAGTGGGCCTGTTGACCATTATTCCTGCCATTCTGGCCCAATGGTCTTTATTTTACTATTCTTCTTTTCCATATTTTTCATATTGTTGGGCTTCTTCTACCATTAGGCCATTTTTGTCAAAAATTGGCATCAACATTCAGCCCCCGGAGCATATGAACTGTTCCTGCAGTTCATATGCGAATAAAAAATCTCTTTTCTCTTTTCTTTTCTTTTTTTTCACGGATTTTTTTGAACAGTAGGCCCCGCTTTATTTTCTTTCTTGCCATGAACAAGGTTGCCTCTTCGAATTCCCCAGTTTAGCAGTTATTCTAAAACACAACTTTTGCTTCATTATTACAATGCCTCTTTTGACAGATAACTCGTTGCCTCCTTTCTTTTCACCGCGTCTTCTTCCTTAAAACCTCACCATCCATCTTCCTTATTCAAAGTTATGTCGCCGGCAAAAGATAAAGGTTCTTCCCGTCGTAAGGGGAAAGAAGTTGCCACCGATGATCTTCATGCCAAAGTCGTGGGTGAAGAAACTCCCCTCTCTAAATCGGACCACTCTGAAGAGGAGGAAAGGGGTCACGACCTAACTAGTGAGTGCCCTCCCTTCTCTATTTGCCACCGTGATACGGAGGTTTCTTGGGCCCCTTTGGCTTCCACCATTCCCGATCTTGATATACGCCAAGGGACGTCGCCTCCCGTGCCTATTCTCTTCGAATTTAGGTCGAGTACCTCCTTGGGTTGGAAGGAATGGGTGGACAAGAGTTGTCTGACATGGGTTTCATGGCAGCATTATAGCAAGCCAGCGTGTTAAAGGCCATCGTTTCATCCCGTTACTAACTATAGAGACTTGTTCAATCTTCACCATTTGATCCGCCGATGTTGCAACGCCACCCATACCTTCTTCCTTTCTTGCATCAAGATCACCGTGACCTTGGAGGATGTGGCAAACCAACTGTTGTTGCCTATCCTTGGTGATATGTACCCGGGCAATATCGAGCTTTCCATCGAAAAGGAGCCCGTGGAGGTCGAGCTGAGGAAAGGGATGAGTGGGAATGCAAAGTTGTCCCATTGGGAGGCTTTCTCCAAGGCTTTCGATGCTGTCCGTCGTGCGACATTTATTGCATTTTGGCTTTGTAAGTTCATCTTTGGCTTTTAGCCATATTATGCTGTAAAACATCTTTACTTTCGATTCACCATAAAGATTTCTGCTGGGGTGAGTCAGCCGTTGGCCCCTATGTTTCTGAGTCATTTGTATGTGCAGTTGGACATTTTGTAGAGTGATGAGAGGCAAGCAGGTTCCTGCCACATACTTACTACTTCTACCTATAGTACTATATTGCAACATCTGCTGTGGGAGCGATGCCAGGCATTTGGCTAAATGCAAGTCTGTTTGTTTTGCCAAAGAGAAGTATCAGTCTTGTCCGAAGGTTATTATTGATTTCTGTAGTCATTTCATATCTGATTTTTTGTTGGCTTACCAATGTGTCTAAAGCCGTTTGGGCATCCTACTGCTGAATTCTTTGAAGGTTGACAGAAATTTAGGCAATGGTTTCACATGTGCTGATTCGGTCATAGGTCCTTTTACAAACAATGCTGGGACCACCACCCCATTGACTGCCTTTGATGAGAGGGCAATGGTTTCACATGTTTTGTTCTTTGTTCTGCCAACAGAGTGAGGAGATAGTTTGGGTTGGATCAGGACATACCTAATGATTTTACTGCCATCCTAGAGTCTACTACTTCCATCTAGTCTTTTCTTCGCCCCAGCGCTTTATAACAGTCACCATTTCGACTCACGGAGAGAGGGCCTTTGCACTACTGCGATGCATGGGTATTGGCAAGCTGTGATGACTTCCTTTGGGTAAGAGTTGTTAGGTGGCCGTGGATTTTCCCTTATTTCTCTTGAGGGCCTTTATGGCATTATTTCTTTCAACCCACGGTTGTTAGTCCCTACCAAGTCTGTGGTGGCATATGTTAGGAAACAGAGCAAGTTCGTCATATTTGAGTGACAAAAGAAGGAAAATGGGTGGTATCTGTATGCTGGTGAGTTTGGGAGAAGAAGGTAAGGGTGGTGAACCTTCCCGCACCCACGAAGAAATGTTCGGTTTCTTGGACTGCTAAGCCTAAATGCCAAGAAAGAGGACAATTCTTTTGAGACTTGTTCTGACATTGTTCCCTACTATAAGCAAGCCTAAGCCCTCTGACATTGTTCCCTACTACAAGCAAGCTTAAGCCCTCCGCTCCAAGGCTAGTCGTGGATGCTCCTCCTTTTAGCAAGACTTGTGGTAGTAAGAGGAAGACATCTCCACCAGCCCCATCTGCCACTGCTGAGAGAAGAACATAATGTGTTATCTCGAAACTTCACTTTTTCTTTACCTCAACTATTTATGGGGCTTTTCAACAGCTAACTCCATATGCATGCTTATTCATATCTTTCTTCTTTCTTTCTTTCATTTTTTTTTTTCCCTTAACAGTTTAAGCATAAATTCGAGGTACATTCCTTTCTTTTGCATGCATCTTCATCGCCACGTGTTGCCATGTGCTTTTTCTTTCTTTTTCATGTTTATTTGTTCCTTCTTCTTGCCTTAACACCTGCCCTCTTTCTTCCACTTTTTTTTTTAGGTTAATCCCAAGCCCCTTTCTGTTTATCACCTCATGAGTGGGGAAGTTCCTACTATTATGGACATGCCTATGGAGGGCTTCTTCGATGGGGCAGATATCGCGGTTAAGGCCATGACCTTTGCTTCTACTGCTACCCAAGGAGCTCTAGCCAAGGCTCCAATTCCTCCACCCAAACCCGTTCCTATCGAGGAGAGTACTCAGGCCGAGAGGGTTGGTGAGTCTGTTCCTATTTTTGCTGAGATAGGAACAGACTCCCCAAAAAGAAGTCACTCTCACAGACGCATCTTAAACTGGGAGTGCTTCTCTTGCTACTCCTCCTGTCATCGCTACCAATGATCCCTTTGTTGTCCTCTCCCAGGCCGTAAAGGATGGCTCCTCTTTGGTGGTTACTCCTTCCTATTTGGGATTATTTTGGGGCTGTAATAGCAAATTTAGGACCTGTTGGTTGCTGTCCAACCCAAGATGTTTCTCCTTTCCCATTTGTACTTGAATTCCCAACTGGCCTAGTTTGTTGCTTCTCCACCAGTAAGCTCGGTTGAAGGCTTCCGACACGTTCCATAATGATTTAAGGCTAAGGACTCTTGGATGGATGACTTCAATCCACTCAAGTACCTTGCAACCATTTGCTCTTCACTTTCATTCAATTCTACCCTTATTACAAGTTGGTGAAACACCTCTACACTTCCTTCTTGCTTAAGGTTGTGTAGGTCTTTGTAGAGTGATTGGGTGTAGTTGAAAGGAAGAAATTGCTCACGAAGTTTTTTCTCCATCTTCTCCCAACTCTTGATCTTGACTTTACCACTTCTTTAGCGAGAAATTTGCAATTGTTCCCACCAAGTGGAAACTTTCCCTCTAAGGCGAATAACGACTAGCTTCACTTTCTTTTCATCCATAACTTCATAATAATCAAACACCCTTTCAACGGTGTTAAGCCAATCTACAAAGTCTTCCGATTTGAAACTCCCTTGAAATTCTGGAATTTCAACCTTGAAGTTGTAGTCAAGCCTTGGCTCATTTCTTTTCACATAAGGTCTACCCCTTGGAGGAGCTCCAAAAGGGTTCTCAAAAAGAGAATAAGAGTCATCGGACTCATCGATAGCCTTATGAGGAGGCTGCATAACTGCACCACCTCCATAAGTGCCATGACTTGTCTCCTTAATTCATCAATCTTGTGTACTCTCTCTATATTTTGATTCCATCCACCATTCCTCCCCACCGGAGGGTTGGCTTCAACTCCTTCCCCAACATCCATTTGATTCCCCCTTATTCCACCTCTCCTTCCTCTCCTTCTTTGGGCCATTAGAAGGTTTACTATCTTTGAAAAAAATTGTAAATAGCAGCAACAGCACAAGTGATCAAATCTGTGATATTTGCAGCAACCACAGATTTGATTGGCACAAGGAACCTAGATTTGAATTCTAGGATCTTGAATGGAGGGAGAGAAAAAAAAAAAACACAAGGAAATCTAGGGCTCAAATGATCAAAGTGGTAGCGAAAAAGAGGACCAGATCTGTGCTTTGATACCAAATGATGGGAACAAAGATCAATTGATTGAGAACTTAACTAGAATTGCATTAAAATTAAGAAATAAAGTTGGAATTACAGAAAAACTTGAGAAACAAAGTTTCTGTCCGGGTCTGAAACTAAATTAAATTCACATCAAAAAACTGATTGTACTCTTACATAGCAAGCCTATTTATAATCTTTAAATATTAGAAAATAAAGTAGCTAATAGTTACATAAGTTAAAACTATAATTAAAGAGGAAACATGGCAAATATGAGAAGTCAAAACAAGGGGGCTGCTGGCTACCCTAAGAGGTTAGAAAAGGTGGCTAGATGTTTGGCTTGCAGAAGGTGGCTGGTTGTCAGTCCTAATGGTAAGGGGGAGGGGGGGGGGGGGGGGTGGGGTTTGTTGGTTGGCCTAAGGATAGAGGGTGGCTACATCATTACTGAGGTGGTGGGAAAGGGAAGGAAGGGGAAAAAATTAGGGATAAGGGAGAAAACTAAAGGGTGATGGAAACTGTGGTAGGAATGGGAAGATGGGAAGATCGATGTCGATTGGGGGTGGAGGAATGGGTGGGACGAGGGAGGGGGTGGGGTGGGGGAGGTAGCGTAGGAGTCATTTTTCACACCTCAAAAAATAAATAATTCATATATTCCCTCATTTGAGCTTAAACCCTAAAGCATGAACATCTGAGCACACAGCATAGAATATAATTAGTCCTAAGTGAGAACATATGATATATGAATGCATGGGCATGTGAGGTGCATGAATAGAGAAGCATAAAATATAATCTATCCTAAGTGATGACAAATGAATGTATGGATATTGAGCAGACCACATATAGTCTACCCTATGAGATGACATGTGAAATGCATAGTCATATGAGCAATTTATGTCAGAAAATAACATTAAATAGTATAGCTAAGCATGTGATTGCAGGGCAATGGCTAGGAAAGTAAATTACATTCTTGATTTAAATACAACTAACCTCATTCCAAAGCATAGAATAACAAGTTTGATTAGCATTTTTCTCATACAAAAAGACACAAAGAGACAACAATGGTATATGAGCGTTATATGCTTACAAATGGACAACTTAAGAATTTGACATTTGACAAATTTTAGAAACATGTGAACATGTATAATGAACCTAAGGATTGAGAAGTAGAATGCCTGAAAATGTGAAGTGCATGAAAATGTGAGTGTAGAATATAATATATTCTAATGAGGGAATAAGGATCTAAAACTATCAACCCTAAACCCTACACCCAAACCCTATACATTATACACTATACCCTAAACTCTAAACCCTAAAACCCTAAACCTAAAACCTAAAACCTAAACCCTAAAGCCAAACCCCAACCTCCTAAACCCTAAAGCATGGACATGTGTCCATGGAATACAATCAGTCCTAAGTAAGGACATATGATATCTGAATGCCTAGGCATGTGAGGTGTACGAACATGTGAGCATGAAATAAAATATTTCTTAAGTGATGACAAATGAATGCATGCATACGTGAGCATAAAATATTTCTTAAGTGATGACAAATGAATGCATGCATACGTGAGCATGTGGGCACAAATAGTCTACCATGGGAGATGACATGTGAAATGAATGGGCATATTAGCAATTTACGGTAGAAAATAACATTAAAGGGATATAAAGGTCAAATGCTTATAAAGTGTGAGAAGAATGTCATTTGACAATTTTATTGTGTTTGAAGGAAATCCCCCTTTTTATTTTGAAATATAGTATTGGAATGGTGATTCTTATAGGTAGCACAGACACTTCATTTGGGATGTTTTATCCGTGCTTCCTAGGTAAGTTCTAATTTTTCAGAAATTGTTATGTCCACCGTATCGTACCCATACCTATATCCATTCCCATAACTGTGCTTCCTAGTATTTTATACTTATTTTGTGTATAAGCATATATTTTTGTTTATTTTAAATTTTCAAAATAAATAACTATCAAATCTTTAAAAACATAATCTCAAACACCCAAGAAGGTAACTAGGCCTCTTGTATAAGCCATGACTCTAGCATTTCTATATTAATGACCAAAACTCACCAGCAAGATATTGAAGGGTAGCTGAAACACAGAATATTGATGGAATTGCAGATGGATCCCTGGAACCAGCTCTTGCAGTCAATAAAGCCGCACTCTTTCTGCAGCAGCAACAGTGTCAGGTCCAGTAGATTCATTAGCCCCCATGGACTCCAAGATTGCCTAATGCAATTAATAGATAAGTCCAACACAGCTCATGGATTCATGTTTTTACAGAAAATTTCGGGGGCTCCAAATCATAAAGAAAATTTGAATCCCATAAATATATGACATCATATTTAGTTACTAGTAATCAATTATAGGAATCCCATTAGGCCATGACAACATTATCAACATCCAACTTGAATGTCAATGTATCACAGAATTGACAAGATATTATCAATGGTTTTTTTATAAGTGACAAAATGATATCTATGGAATTTGGACCACACAAAACTTTATAGCTCAAGCCAATCAATGATAGGTATCAGGTCCTGCAAAAGATGCAAATTGCTTCGTTGCAGGCAATGGTTAAGAAAAAGGTTCATGAGTTTTACAAATTGTATCTCAAGAGCCATGATGACCCTAACAATGGCAATCCATCACCAATTTCAGAATAGAGGAATCTTTCTCTAGTTTAGGGTGTTCAGTAGTTCCATGTGTTCAAGGAAAAATAATAATTTCTCACACCGAGGGAAAGATTATTCAATTAGCATAAGTTTATATGCTAAGAAAAGAATGCAACTTTAGACGTGTTCAATGAGGTAGCATTAACAATTCCAATTCATCACTAGCACAGGGCATGGCTTAGAATCGTGACACCAAAGACATGTAACCCTTCCTTAGAATGTTGCACCTCTTGATGCATATTATTTTCTTTACAAAAACTTATTAAAATTATTTTAATATAGATTTTTTCGTTCATGTCTAACTTAGGCACAATGAGAAAACCTTAGTATGATCCACTATTACTCTGTGACCATGAAATGATTCTCATCTAACTCTTCTCTACTTCAACAGATTTGAACAATTGAGTCTCACCTAATAAAAAAGAAAGGATCTAAAACTACTACAAAAATCAATGACTGTTAATTAGCAATTGTAGTTACCTATAAAAAAAAATAAGTCAGATTATAATATGGCATAGTTGATTACCAGCAATATCCATAGGCCATACTCAATGAGAATAATATACATATTACCTGTGGGATTGATGGAAGCATGTAGAGGGTATTATCAGGACTTCGAAAGAAAGCAGAAACTTCTTTATCAATAAGAACTTTTGCACCATTGGAAATTTCCACAACAACTAAGCAAGCAGGAATTATAGTACTGGATGCATACTCCCTCACAGCTTATGGCTGCTGATTCCAGAATGCAACAGCATCCTAAAAGATTGATGAAATTACCAGAAAATCATTTATGTCAAATAAAAAAGCTATACACTGTTGGAATTATGTTGCTTAACTAAAAAACAACAGCCAAAAACGCAAAAATGAATCCATATTTTAATATAAATATATCGCCAGAAGACATAAATGAATTGATGAATAAGATACAAAACATCAATGGAAAAATGAGTATAAAAGCCCAGATAGCTATTGTGAGCCCCCTGGCTGTATATAAAAACATGTTCCCTGTTTGTTTTTGGTTGGTAAGCTAATGTGGTGCCTGAACAAGGAATTTTGAAATGGAATTTTACTTAAAGTTCTTATTTGGGAATTTCTAACGTTCATTTACTTTCTTTGGGCTAACAAGAGAGTAATACAAAAAAAATCCATGGATTTTTCAAACATCTAAATCTGAAGCCTAAAATCCATGCAGAGAGGTACCCTCAAAAAAATTATAATTTAAATTGTGGTGGGCCCATGTGTGAGGTAGTTGGCTAATTTGTGAAATTTTGTTATGTGCCTAGCTTTATTGAATTTCTCAATGCTATACAAAATAAATAAGACCATCCAATGTCTATGGAACAACAAAATAAGCCCCAACAATGCCTCCAAACAGTAAAGTTGAGATATCATACCATGTTAGCCTTAAGAAGAGCAGTATATATTGTTTCAAGTTCAGATCTGCAGGCATCAAACTCTTCAATCTTCTTCCATTTCTTTTTTAAAGAATCTTCGGCTTCTTTCCTCTCTGTACATAGTTTATTCAAATGCTGTACTTCAACCATCAGTGCGTTCAAGCTAGTCCTCAACCTTGCAGCTTCTCGCTCCTTGGCCCAGACCACCAACTGCACCAACAAAGAAGCATAATGTGAAGCAGCCCAACTAAAACCACTCAATAAATCAAAAAACAACAGTTGACATTCCCTCCATTCTTTGCATATAAAATTTGAAATAATTTCCAGCCCATCAAAAACTTAATAAAAATTTAAAGCTAAAAAAGGTACTTATTATATTATTACCTCATATCTTGCATACTTTCTGTATTTAGTTCACAAAATAAATTTAATGTGAGTCTACAATGGTTCTTTTACACGTCAAGTGCCGTTTGATTGGATTTAACTAAGGTGTAGAAAGTTGGGTAAAGACAATCCATCAAGACAATATTCAACAATTAAGAAATGCACCTCAAGGTAATGTGCAACAAATGAGCATCAAGAATTGGTCTTTTCACACGTAGCAAGTGAAAAAAGATACAATCTTTTACCATGTTTTACAGCATTAAGATTTGAGTAAAAAGAATTCCATATCCAACAATCAATCTCTTGTAGTCAGTTCCATCTTTCTTGTTGTTCTTCTCCCTTATTTCCAACATCAAGAACAACAGCCCCTGATGAAGGCAAAGAATCTTTTATGGTCTCAGTCAGGCTTAAGTTATCTACATCAGATACTGGAGAACAACTGTCCTCTCCAACCATATTGAGCTCAGATTGATCAGACTGTCAAATGTCTGGTTCCAGTACTCTTTACTATTTCATTTCACATTGCTTGACAAAGAGATGCCTGTCACTTCTCCAATGATTCAATGAGGATAGCCTCCCACTTACCTCTGTCATCTAAAACTGACAACAAGGCACACAAATCTATAGCTACAGTTGATTAATTAAAACCAATAGATTGTGTCGAAATTGAAATACTATGTGATTAATGTAAAGACACTTATTTTGTGCACTACTTATAAACCTGTCAACAACAGAGTAAGGGAAGACGCAGTAAATTGATGATGAAACCACAATTGTTGAACCCAAATCCAATTTGAAAAGATGAAGATATGGTAAGAAGCAAGAAGAATGTCCCTAAATCATCATATTTCATTTTGGTTTTACCAAATATCATAAGTAACATAGAAACATTCACTATTGAACAGAGTTATAGCATGTAGGGCCGCAGATCTTTCATTAAGAGGTCACTTGCCACACACAGAGAGTGAAAAAAAAAAAAAAAATCACTTCAAAATTAAGAACACTGCTATAATGGTCTATATATTACCTCTGCTCTGATACTAGATCCAGCAAGAAGAAGATAAGTTAGAGCCACTAACGCATTCAACTTTTATTCTATGCTTAAATCAGAATATTCACCTTCCATCAATCCTAACAAAGATAATTATCCTGGATGGCTTTCATCGATTTCATTGTGCACACTCAGCATGTTATTTCATGGTTCATATACTAAAGTTTTCTTGAATTGGAATTTCCTGATTCACAACCCAAATCATTGTTGTCGCTACATGGACCACAGTCATTAGGGTCATCATCAACACTTCCAGAGTCCTCAGTGTCAGATTGAAATTTTTCAACCTCCTTTGCAACATAACTAATACAAAGACGATAGGCAAATTATTAAATCATTTCAAATAAAGTTAGATGGATGAGGTTTATTAGGATCTAAACAAGCAAAGACATTATGACCAAAATGGGAGAGAGAATGGGAGGATAAAATAAAATCTAACAGGGTAATGAATGCCCAAAAGGCTGCTATATCAGTCTTCCATTACCTTATATACCATTTCATTGTTAGGTAACTAATTTGTTAGAAAATTACAAAAGAAAATAAAACCCCATATATAGGAAGTATAAACACACCCCTAAATAACTTCCAAGCACCAGTGTGTGTGGAAAGTAGATGTAAATATCAAGAAAAGAAAATGTCATAAATTTAACCACCCCACAAGGAAGGCGTTTGAGGAAAAGCAATGAAGTTTCCCTAACACATTTCAGAAGGAACCAAACAAACACCTAAAGACAAATCATATTAGGAAGCCAAATTGATTCCCCTACTCACTAGAACTGCAAATCCAAATTTTATATCCCAGTTAATGGTGCATTTATCCTGTAGATAAAGATTTCACATGTTATCAGATTATGAAGCAGCAAACCACAGAAAAATCATATCATTACTGACACATTAAACTTGCAGCAATATATTATTGTAGTGCTAAATGATCTCAACAAGTCCAGCAAAAAAAATTTGAAAAAAAAGAGTACCTGAAGAACGTCCAAGCAAATATTTCCAGACATCCACATTGGGAAGGAAGCAGCCGGTTTTGAACTTGACCTTCGGGGGCTTAAATGGGTAGTCATTCGAAAACAAAAACCCCTCTTACTTTTTAAATAACAACTAGTCTAGTAGTCTCTCATTTTAATTCATGCCTGGGATTCCATAAAAGGCCATAGATAAACTGGGGCGCTATCTGTATCATATGCTATACAAGGATCTTATGAGAATTGAGCAGTTCCTTAAAGGCCTAAGCTTTGTGGCTCTTGGTTCTGCATAGATATTTTTCAGGCCTTTGGCTCACTGGGGTCACCATGGAGCCCCTTGGACCTTCTCGGTTTATCTAGACTATCCAGTTCAACTATCCTTAAACTGCCAACAATATCAACAAAATTATAAGGTAAAATAAGACATGTTTTAACATTAATTTTTCAAAGAGGAAAGAAGCGGCAAATAATTGTCAACCAACTCTGCAAAGCCCTCCAAAAAACAAGATAGTTCATTCTAATAAATCGTTATTGAGATGTGGCATCACAGAATCACAATTTACCAAAGAATGGATATTTCTTAAGTGAAAGCAATATAAACAGGACAATATGCATACCTGTTGGCATATCAAATCCACAATTATCTGCAAAACACAGTAGGAACATCACTATTTCCAATTAACATCAATTAATTAGACTATTAGACAGAATGAATAGTCTAATAGTCTAATTAAATTGTAATTGAATCCAAACTACCAAATCTTCACGTACCGTAATCAAGTTGTGAGTTCAAAGATAGCATTTGGTTGCACAAATTTTTTTTTTTGAAAAACCCTATGTTCTTTCCCAATAACAAAAGAAAAACCCATCTCAATTATAGACAGATTTAGGTTAAGTCACAAGGTTCTTAGCATTAAGGCCATCAAGTCAGATTGCAACCTGTTTCATAAGACAATAACAAAGGAAACAGCATTAGAAACCCTACAAACCCCATAAAAAAATATTAAAAAGAAAAAAAGAAAGCCAATTCAAATATTCAAGTTTTCAAAATCTATATTCTCAGAGATTCAAAAATAAACAAAAAGCCAATACCCTAAAAAATCCCATCTAGCTTTCTAAGTAACCCTTTTACATACAAACTCAAAAGAAACAAAAACCCAATAACCCATAACAAATAGACAAACCCAAACCCCAAAACAACCCATTAATCCTCTAAGAAACCTTTAAACAAACAGCTTGCCTACATACATTCAATAATCATACAGACGTAAGAGGAAAAATTAAAGTCCATAGCTCATCTGGATTAATCCAGCACCATTCAAAACAAAAAACATCAACCAAGAAGAAAATTCGATGAAAAACATCAATTGGGTAATCACAATTATATGGGGAGTGCAGTACAAAATCTCAACCACAAATGAAAAGAAAAATGGCAACAACTTAAAAAACAAAATTCCTATCTCAAAACCAATCCACCCACAATACCCAAACCAAATTACATTTAATGCACAATAAAAAAAGAGACCAGAAAAAACATTACTGGTAGCGGCTCCAGCCATCTCTTAGGGGAAGAATAAAACTATAAATCAAGTCAATTGAAATACCAAAACATAGCATGACAAGTTCGATTTACACTTTTTCCCTACAATGCATTTTTCTCATGCAAAAAGACACAAAGAGACTACAAAAGGATACAATGGTTAAATGTTTATAAAGTGTGAGAATAATGTCATTTGAAAATTTTATTGCCCCGGTAGGAAATTTTTTTTATGTGAACATGTAAAATCAACCTAAGTGCGTCATTTAGAATGCATAAACATAGGGACAAGTAAGAACATATAATATATGAATGCACGGGCACGGGCACGGGCATGTGAGGTGCATGAACATGCGAGCATAGAATATAATCTATCCTAAGTGATGACAAATGAATATATTGATATATGAGAATATGACCATATATAGTCTACCCAAGCATGTGATTACATGGCAATGGTTAGGAAACTAAATTGCAATTTTTCCAAAGCATAGAATAACATGTCAGCCCTTAGCTTAAACCCTAAAGCATAATCATCTAAGCATGTGAGCATAGAATATAATTACCCCTAAGTGAGAAAATATGATATATGAATGCATGGACATGTGAGGTGCATAGAATATAATCTATCCTAAGTGATGACAAATGAACACATGGATATGTAAGTAAGGGACCACATATAGTCTACCTTATCAGATGACATGTGAAATGCATGGGCATTTGAGCAATTTATACTAGAAAATAACATTAAAGAGTATAGCTAAGCATGTGATTGCATGGCATTGGCTAGGAAAGTAAATTACATTCTTGAATTAAATACAACCAACCTCATTCCAAAGCATAGCATAATAAGTTCAATTTGCACTTTTTCCCTTCAACGCATTTTTCTCATGCATAAAGACACAAAGAGACAACAAAGGGATGCAATGGTTAAATGCTTACAAAGAGTGAGAAAAATATCATTTGACAATTTTATTGTCCTGGTAGAAAATCTTTTTTATGTGAATATGTACAATCAACCTAAGGGCTAACATGTAGAATGCATAAACATAGGGGCAAGTGAGAACATATGATATATGAATGCAAAGGCATGTGAGGTGCACGAACATGTGAGCATAGAATATAATCTATCCTAAGTGATGACAAATGAATGTATGGATATGTGAGCATGTGACCACATATAATCTATCCTATGAGATGACATATGAAATGCATCGGCATGTGAGAAATTTATGATAGAAAATAACTTTAAAAAGTACACATAAGCATGACAATATATACGAATGTAAATTTCATTCTTGAATTAAATACAACCAACCTCATTCGAAAGTGTATCATAACATGTTCATTTGCAGTTTTTTCCTTCAACGTATTTTTCTCATGTAAAAAGACACAAAGATACAATATAGGGATGCTATGGTTAAATGTTTATAAACTGTGAGAAGAATGTGATTTGAAAATTTTTGTTTTCTTGTGGGAAATCTTTTTTATGTGGACATGTACAAGCAACCTACATGTAAAATGCATAAACATAGGGGCAAGGAAGAACGAATGATATATAAATGCATGAGCATGTGAGGTGCATGAACATTTGAGCATAGAATATAATCAATCCTAAGTGATGACAAATGAATCCAAGGATATGTGAGAATGTGAGGTGACAAGTGAAATGCATGGGCATTTAAGTAATTTATGCTAGAAAATAACATTAAAGAGTATAGCTAAGCATGTGATTGCATGACAACGGCTAGGAAAGTAAATTGCACTCTTTAATTAAATACAACTAACCTAATTCCAAAGCATAGCATAACAAGTTCGATTAGCACTTTTTCCTTTCAACGCATTTTTCTCAAACAAAGAGACATATAGAGACAACAAAGGGATATAAAGGTTAATTGCTCACAAATGGATATTTTTAGAATTTGACATTTGACAAATTTTAGAAGCATGTGAACATGTACAATCAACCTAAGGGATGACAAGTATTAATGCATAAACATATGGGCAAGTGAGAACCTATGATATACGAATGCATTGGTATGTAAATTGACTGGATATATGGATCTAAAACACTAAACCCTAACATCTTAAACCCCAAACGTTGAACCCTATACCCTAAAGCATGAAACCTAAAACCCTAAACCCTAAAGCATGGTCACGTGAGCACATGAGCATATAATATAATCAGTCCTAAATGAGAACATATAATATATGAAAGGATGGGCTTGTGAGGTGCATGAACATGTGATCTATCCTAAGTGATTGCAAATGGACGCATGAATATGGGAGAATGTGAGCACATATAGTCTACCCAATGAGATGACATGTGAAATGAATGGGCAAGTTAGCAATTTATGCTAGAAAATAAAATTAAATAGTTTAGCTATGCATGTGATTGCGTGGCACAAGCTAGGAAAGTAAATTGCATTATTGAATTAAATACAACCAACCTCATTCAAACCATAGCATAACAAGTTCAGTTTGTACCTACCAAAAACAAAAGTTTAGTTTGCACTTTTTCCCTTCAACATATTTTTCTCAAGCAAAAAGACACAAAGAGACAACAAATGGATACAATGGTTAAATGTTTATAAAGTGTGAGAAGTGTGTCATTTGACAAATTTATTTTCTTGTAGGAAATCCTTTTTATTTGAACATGTACAATCAACATAAGGTCCAACATGTAGAATGCATAAACATAGGGACTAAGAAGACTGTATGATATATGAATGCATGAGCATGTGAGGTGTTTGAACATGTGACAATAACATATAATTTATACTATGTGATGACAAATGAATACATAGATATGCCAGCATGTGACCACATATAGTCTACCCTATTAGATGACATGTGAAATGTACAGGCAATTGAGATTGTAGGGCAATGGCTAGAAGTGTGGGCCCCACACGTGAGGACGCATGTGCTCATAAGGGGGGTGAACCATACTTCACCATGAGACTCATTTCCTTGACAACAGAAACATGGAAGATTAAAAAAAATTAAATATTACATATATCAGAAGGTCTACTGAACAACAAAAGATTTTTACAAGGGATACTCAATGTGAATTAGATGGTAATTAAGCAAAATTCTTGAAGCCTCTTCTTTACAAGGGCATAGGGCCATGGCTTATGAAGGAGAAAACATCTAGTTAACCAAATTTTCTTGTCATGTGTAACACATTTTTTCCCTGGTGGGATTGAGTGACAAGAACTCTATTCATCAAACCTAAAGGCAATAACTTTGTCTCCATAAGTGCATGGAAAGATTTTCAACATAGTTTGTCGTTTAATCAATGTCAAAAATCGATATTGATTTTTAAAACATACTTTTTTAGAGATTAAGTATGTAACCCATTTACTTAATAAACCTATGAATTTGTGTATCATACTGTTTTAGATATTAAGTATGTAACTCATATACTTAATAAAACCTATGAATTTTTGTATGGGTATAAAGTCTTTTCTTTTTTGGCTAACAAGGTGTCCAAAACTCACGAGCACATAACCAATTCCCAAATATGTACAACCTCTCATGCACTAATGGATAAAGATGAACTCGAGACTTTATGGTGAGAAATCATGAGTTCAAGGAACCTGTAGACCCACCCTATGGAGTTGTATGAGTATAATATCAAGATTGTCTGACTTTCTAAACCCAAGGTCCCAAAGTAGAGTTTGAGTTGGACCAAATAGATGTCCAAAACCACACTTTGGCAGCAAAGAGTACAAAATTAAAAGTTCAACCAAAACTTTCTTGTTGTTGCCATTAAAAGACTTTATTTTCTTTTTTGCACATGTTCAAATCTTTTGAAATAAAAAATAATCTTATTTCTCATTAGTGATCAAATTCATATGATAAGAAACCAATTAAGGGGTACCATCTACAACACCTAAACATATATATATATATATTTTTTTTAATAGGGAAATTTATTTAAACAGAAATTATGATTTTATCACACCAATAGGCGCCCATTTGGGCTGCCTTATAAAGGCAACTTATTGCTCATTTTTCCTACTATTTGTGGATCCCACGTGAGTCACTTACTTATTTTATTTAACTTATACCTTTTATCTATAGTACTTTCAACAAAAGGTTTTCAGCAAAAACGAGATAAACTGCTTCCAAACAGACACTTAAATCAGGTGCAAAACCAAGAGTTAATAATTTGAATACCTTGTTAAGTGCTTCACTCTGCGTTGCACCTTGCTTTGAACCAAAACTAGCAGCAACCAATGCTTGAAGCAGTATTTCTGTCCATGTTAGAGGGTTTAGAGCTCTCTTCCAAAACTCTAGAGAAACTTTTTGGTTTTCAGCCTGCCAAAATCAACAATAAAAGTACACAAGTATGAAAACCTTCCATTTAGTTTTATTTTAATAAAAGAATTAAGAAATAATCCCTTGAGAATTAAGCAAAACTCCACATTGTACTACCATAAAATACCTCCAAATTCCAAAATCTATTGAATCAACATCATAGAGAAATTCATTAAAAAAGAAAGAGAACATGGAACTTTAAGAAGTGTTTGGAGGGGCTGCTAATAGTCAGGATACATATTTATAAAGAATATTCTTAGAAAGGCAAAAACATTAGGCCCTTTATCATGTTTTTAGAGTGTGAGGCTTTTTATGTAATCTGAGCAATGAACTCTTCTATTATGAGTCATTCTCATATTACCATTACTTCATTATTCAACTTGCTAAGATCTATATATTTCTATCTGAGAAGAAGGGCAATCCAATTGTCACATAGGTTGGTTGTCACCCAATTTTTTCTAGTGGTAAGTTACACATGCACCCTATAAGATTACAGCGATGGTCACACTTATCTACAATAATGATTTTGAAAACAACCTCAACCGCACGTTCATCTTTGAACCAAAAAAAAAAAAAAGCATCCTCTGGCTAAAGACCAAACTCAAATTGCAAAGCAGTTTCTAGAAACTATAACACGACAACGAAAAATATTTTGCCAGAGCCCCAAAAGCATGTAATCACCTAATGTATTGTGTGTATAACAGTGGAGAATGCATCCGCGGTAGTACATGGACTGTAGTAAATTAGATTTGGATTTATCAATAATATGTGAAAGATATAAACTATTCATATAAGATAAAAAGAAGAACCATAAATTCAAGTCCTCCATTATTATTTTTATATTAAACGGTAAAAAATTATGATAGCACACCACAACTTTTTATGTACTGCTAGAGTATCAGTCCACATTAATGGGCAAATTTTCAGAACCCAAACACTATATGGCAAAATACATAACCAAACTATATCTATCATGTTGCTTTCCACTTATGCCTCTACTGCATTGCAATGCCCTTGTGCAAATAGATTTTATATATTTTGGTTTACTTCCATAAATCTGTCTACCAGAAGAAAGAGACAACTCAAACATGTCTTCTTTTTTTTCCCTATGGTGTATATTGATAAAAAAAAGTAGACATTTGATGAAAGGAATTAAGAAAACTACAAATTTTTAGTTGCAAGCAGACTTCTAATCACATTCATAGTAAGTATGGTATATCTAAGACCTATAAGATAAAATCTGCAAAATATAAAGAACAAAGAGGCATTAAAAAAATTTAAAAATTAAAAAGAAGAGACCTACCCAAATTCTTTTTTTTTTTTTGATAAGTGAAGAGACCTACCCAAACTCATCACGAACCAACTACCAAATCCTCATCTTCTTTCTTCGTGGGCTCGGAAAGCTACCACCCACCCACACACACATGCACAGATAAAAAGTCAAAAAGTTCACGTGAAAATTAGTAAAGACAATGTAATGAGAGTGGCCAGGATAAAAAAAGTAGGGCATGACAACTTTCAGAAAATGGCAAGTAAAAATCTTTCTCAAGTACCTTAATCCTTTTGCCTGACTTTGGTTTTCTTGGAAAGATGGACGAGATTTTTTAGGATCTAAACAAGGAAAGACATTATGAGCAAAATGTTATTATAGAACCAAATAGTGCAAGGCAAATTAAGATCGTGTGAGAGAGAATGGGAGAATAAAATAAAATCTAACATGGTAATGAATGCCCAAAAGGCTGCTATATCAGTCTCCCATTACCTTATATAACATTTCATTGTTAGGTAACTAATTTGTTAGAAAATTTCAAAAGAAAACAAAACCCCATACATAGGAAATATAGACACACCCCTAAATAACATCCAAGCATCAATGTTTGTGGAAAGTGGACGTAAATATCAAGGAAAGAAAAGATAATAAATTTAACCACCCCACAAGGAAGGCATTTGAGGAAAAGCAATGAAGTTCCCCAAACACATTTTAGAAGGAACCAACAAACACCTAAAGACAAATCATATTATGCAGCCAAATTGATTCCCCCACTCACCAGAATTGCAAATCCAAATTGTACATCCTAGTTAATGGTGCATTTATCGTGTAGATAAAGATTTCCCATGTTATTAGATTATGAAGCCGCAGACCATAGCCAAATCATATCATTACTTCGACACATTAAACTTTCAGCAATATATTATTGTAGTACTAAATGATCTCAACAAGCCCAGCAAAAAAAATTGAAAAAAAAAAGTACCTGAAGAATGTCCAAGCTCATATTTCCATAGACATCCACATTGGGAATGAAGCAGCTGGTTCCAAACTTGACCTTTAGGGGCTTAAATGGGTTGTCATTCGAAAATGAAAACCCCTCTTAGTTTTTAAATAACAACTAGTCTAGTAGTCTCTCATTTTAATTCAAGCTTGGGATCCCATAAAAGGCCATAGATAAACTAGGGCTCTATCTGTATCATATGATATACAAGGATCTTATGAGAATTGGGTAGTTCCTTAGAAAGGCCTAAAGCTTTGTGGCTCTTGATTCTGCATAGATTTTTTTTAGGCCTTTGGTTCACTGGGGTCACATGGAGCCCTTGGGCCTTCTTGGTTTATCTAGTCTATCCAATTCAACTATCCTTAAAAAACTGCCAACAATGTCAACAAAATTATAAGGTAAAATAAGACATGTCTTAACATTAATTTTTCAAAGAGGATAGAAGCAGCAAATAATTGTCAACCAACTCTGCAAAGCCCTCCAAAAGCAAGATAGTTCATTCTAATAAATCATTATTGAGATGTGGCATCACAGAATCACAATTTACCAAAGAATGGATATTTCTTAAGTGAAAGCAATATAAACAAGACAATATGCATACCTGTTGCATATCAAATCCAGAATTATCTGCAAAACACAGTAGGAAAATCACTATTTCCAATTAACATCAATTATTTAGACTATTAGACAGAATGAATAGTCTACCAAGAAAATGTAGGACCAAACGCATCAAGCAAACCCTTCAGCACTTGTTCCAAACGCATCATAATTTGGTCCATTTGAACCAGATGCTTCCATATCAGTAACCCTTCACAGAAAAAGTGGGGACAAAACAATTTACAACCAGGATTTACATTGTAAAAATCCAGAATGCAAAACTATGCTTTGATACATTATGTTTGAACTGGTAGTAAACTTGCACCAAAACATAAACCACAGTTGAAATGTTCAAAATAGAAGCTCTTAATAGAAAAGGTAATATTTATAAATAAATAAATAAAAAGAATGACAAAAGCTGCATCAATAGCTTACACACAAAGCTAACTGCTCAAAGCAACAGACAAAACATGGTGACCTTTCTTTCACTTTGATAGAATTTTAATTTTTATCAAGTAACAAATAGCAAAATATATAATGATCCAAAGGGCATATATTCATGTGGACTGGAAATAGGAGCCTAAAATAATGAAATGAAAGAAAGTAACCAAAGATTGGACAGTGAACAATAACAACAACAAAAAATAAAAGCATAGCCTTAAGATTCTTATGTACAATTTTTCAAATCCTCACTTTTCACCAAATAAGCTATAAATCCTAAATAGACACAGCACAGACGCAATCCAAAAATTTCAGAATCAGCTATAAATCCTAAACAGACTAATCAAGGCAGGCCACATGTATTCAAATTTATCATTGCGCTTCATTTTTGCATTTATTTCATTTAAGTAATCAAGCATTGTCCATGAACCTTAGCAAAAAGCAACCAATTAGTTCTAAAATAAACATTGACAGCAAAGAGCACATAATTTTTTTATTTTTATGAAAAAAAGACATTCAAATATTGGGTTATGTTTTATTATAAAAGAAACATTATAAAAATGAACATATTTGAACTAAAACCCAAACTGAAAATGAGAAGCAAAATGTGGCAAAACAAGGAATAAAGTTAATACAATAGTAATCAAATCCAAACTACCAAATCTTCACTTACCGGAATCAAATTGTGAGTTCAAATTTATTTTTGAAAAACCTTATGTTCTTTCCCCATAACAAAAGAAAAGCCCATCTCATTATAGATAAATTTAGGTTAAGTCACAAGGTTCTTACCATTAAGGCCATCAAGTCAGATTGTAACCTGTTTCATGAGACAATAACAAAGGAAACAGCATTAGAAAACCCTACAAACCCCATAAAAATAAAATAAAAAGCCAATTCAAACATCCATCTTTTCAAAATCTATATTCTCAGATATTCAAAAAAAAAAAAAAAGTCAATACCCTTAAAAACCCCATCTAGCTTTCTAAGTAACCCTTTTACATACAAACTCAGAAACAAAAACCCAATAACCCATAACATATGGACAAACCCTGACCCCAAAACAACCCATTAATCCACTAAGAAACCTTTCAACAAACAGCTTGCCTACATACATTCAATAATCATCAACATATAATTAAAAATAAAAATAAAAACCCAAATTCTTGACAAACCCAAATCAACCTTTTGAGAACAGACTGTGTATCAACGGTCAGGAGGGTTTGGTCGCCATATGTACAAAAAGAACATTCTTTGAGAACAAAAAAATGGGCTTTGTATAGAAGCACCGGTGAAGAAGAAAGAGAAGAAGCAGCTGAGGAAGAAAGAATGAGAAAAGAGATAAGAGAAGAGAGAGAAAGAAAGAGAGAAAAGGGGGAAGGAAAAAGAGCCGTTGGGTGTTGTGGCTGGCTATGATGTTTAAATAACTAGTGCAGGGGCTTAGCTGGGCTGGGCTTTTTTTTTTGAATTTTGAATAAAGGGGTCCGAAATAAAAAATAAAAACTAATGGGCCGGATGGCATAACCGTGCCCAACCTTCTCCTTTTCTGCTGTTTGGTTTTGGGTTTGTATAGCAGGTGATGTGAAAATAAGTGCTAAGTTTAGACGGAGATTCTGGCATTTTACTCATTTTTAAAAAAAAAAATTTGGCAATATACCCCTATTTTCAAACTATATAGGGGCGTGCCCCTGTTTCGAAACTCAATTTTATCAAAATCGAGTTATACCCAATCAAACTATTAAAAAAAAAAAAAAAAGGCCACTATAGGGCTTAAAAATGTCACTATAGGGCTCCCTGAACTTGGTATAGGGCAATCACACTTAGGAAAAAAAAATTTGTTGGAAAACGCCACTATAGGGCTTAAAAATGTCACTGTAGGGCTCCTTGAGTATGGGGCGATCACACTTATAAAAAAAAATTGCAGGAAAATGCCACTATAGGGCTCCCTGAACCTGGAATGGAGCGATCACACAGAAAAAAAATTTTTGCATGGAACTCGAGTTCTATGCAATTTTTTTTTTTTTTTTTTAAGTTTGATCGAGCATAACCCGATTTTCTACAAATCGAGTATTTAATTGAAACTCGATTATAATGTAATCGAGTATCGAAATAGGGGCACACCCCTATATAGTTTGAAAACAGGGGCATATTGCCTAATTTTTTTTTTTAAATGGGTAAAATGCCAGAATCTCCAAGTTTAGACATGCTTTCATGGTATAATTGTTATTCCTATTGCTTAACCTTGTTTATAATTTCATTTTATCATCTCGTTTCTTTTATCATCGTTGGTCTCATTATATAATTTAGCTTTAGGCCACCATGCCATTAAATTTACCACTTATTTGAATTGATGTAATGAATTCGGTTAATAATTTGAGTGATGATAGGTTGTTTAGAAAATACCCTAAGCTATCATTAGGATTATTTAATTTGTACTTTGTGTTAATAATGATGATGGGTTGTTTAGACCCCAAAAATACAGGTCAATTAATTTTTTGTGGTCAAGTTATTAAGTATACCAATTATGCAAACCTTCTGGTTGTGCATGGAAGCAAGGGGACAACCCAACATAAAGGGAGAGTAGATGATGAAGATACAAGAACGGAACGAATGGATGACTCTCATCATTCATTACTTAAAAGAAGGTCAACTCCCAAAAGACAAGAACGAAGCATGAAAGGTACATATCAGAGCTGCTTGTTTCGTCCTTATTGACGACCCCCTCTACAGACAAGGATACTCTCTCCCTTATCTTCGTTGTGTCAACAAGGAAGAAGCCAACTACGTACTTTGAGAGATACACAAAAGGGTCTATGGCAACCACACAGGAGCTAGCTCTTTGGCAGGAAAAGCACTTAGAGCAGGATATTACTGGCCAAAGCTACAAAATGATGCATATGACCTTGTCAAAGCATGTGACCAGTGCCAATGCTTCGCAAACGTCTAAACGAAACCAAGTGAGCCAATGATGCCAATAACCACTCCGTCACCTTTCGCCCAATGGGGGATCAACATAATGGGACCACTTCATATAGGAAGGAAGCAGTACAAGTTCCTCATCATCGCAATCAACTACTTCACAAAGTGGGTCGAAGCCGAGCCAACAGTGACAATCATATCAGACAATGGGAAGCAGTTCAACAACCCCAAGTTTCGAAAATTTTGCCTAGATTTAGGCATCAAAAACCTCTACTCTTCTCCAAAACACCCTCAAGCTAACGGTTAAACAGAAGTGACAAACAAAAGTCTGCTCAAAATTATCAAAACTCGGCTTGAAGAGCTGCCTAATGTTCTATGGGCATATAGGACAACCACAAGAGTGTCAACCGAAGAAATACCATTCAAACTAACATTTGGAATTGAAGCCATCATACTAGTGGAGATAGGATTGACGAACATTTGGGTCAAAGCATACGAAGAGCAGAGTAACCACCAAGAACTCAACAATAATTTGGATTTGATCGACGAGGTGAAAGACGAAGCTTTGAAGCGGATGGAAAAATACAGGGCAGCAATGGCCAGATACTACAACAAGAAGGTGAAGGTGAGAAGATTCAACGTAGGTGATCTCGTCCTTAGGAAGGTCTCACAAGCAACAAAGGACTAATCCCAAGGGAAGTTAGGCCCAACATGGAAAGAGCCCTACCAAGTCATTCACCACTCCAGAGAAGGATCATACTACCCGAAGACCTTGGACGGCCAAGAACTACCTCATCCATGGAACATAGAATACTTAAAGAGATACTACCAGTAAGAACAATCCCCAAGTATTCCAAAATATTTATAGTATTTACTTTTTTTTTCTTTTTCCTTTTATTGTTATCTGCTTTACATAAACAAAGGAATGTTTTATCCCTCTATCAATAAAACATACATAGAAGTACTATTCAGGAATTATATGTACCAGATTCTTACATTACGAACCATTGGACAAATCGTCATTAATACATGATGTTGAAAAGTATTAATACGTATTAATAAATACCACTCATGCATGAAATAAAGTTATTAATACGTAACAAAATTGTCATTCATATATGACTTAAAATAAAATTATTAATACATAACAAAATCGTCATTCATACATGACTTAAAATAAAATTATTAATACATAACAAAACCATCATTCATACATGACTTAGAATAAAGTTATTAATACATAATGAAATCATCATTCATAAATGACTTAAAATAATGTTATTAATACATAACAAAATCTTCATTCATATATGACTTAAAATAATGTTATTAATACATAACAAAATCGTCATTCATACATGACTTAAAGTTATTAATACATAACGAAAACCTCATTCATACATGACTTAGAATAAAGTTATTAATACATAACAAAATCGTCATTCATACATGACTTAAAATAATGTTATTAATACATAATAAGATCATCATTCATCTGTGGCCAAAAATAATGTTATCAATACATAACAAAAAGTGTCATTCATACATGACCTACAGACAATGTTGTTAAAACTTCATTCATACATGACTCAGAAGAATGTTGTTAGAAAATAACAACATCATCACTCATACGTGACCTAAAAGAGAAGATGAAAATATATGACCTATTCATGCAACTTGGAAATGGCTTCAGTAACATTTGAAATGACAAAAAAATTCATAAATAGTGCGCTCAAAATAGATGAGCTCAAGAGGTTGTTCAA
The DNA here is from genome assembly GCA_030820535.1 of Quercus parvula. Lineage (NCBI taxonomy): Eukaryota > Viridiplantae > Streptophyta > Magnoliopsida > Fagales > Fagaceae > Quercus > Quercus parvula. The sequence goes on from JAUAME010000002.1 coordinate 58,099,696, forward strand.
AAGGATGTTAAAAAGGAAAAAAAAAAAAAGGAAAAAGGCAAGCAGATGTGCTCAAAACAACAAGCGCCAAGAGAAAGGGGATATAATGTCTTTGCCTTGCAAAAATAATGAAAATCCTCAAGGAAGACTAGGGAGGCTCTCAACTACATCTAGTATAACCCCGCCCTCCGTCACCACTCCAAAAGGATAATCCTCCAGAAGTCCTTCCATGGCAACCTCAAAAGGACGATCCTCCAAAACTTCCTTCTCCACCTCTTCCATGTTGAGTTGAGATAAGTCCATCTCAGGATATAATTAAAAATAAAAATAAAAAAACTCAAATTCTTGACAAACCCAAATCAACCTTTTGAGAATAGACTGTGTATCAACGGTCAAGAGGGTTTGGTCGCCATATGTATAAAAAGACCATTCTTTGAGAACAAAAAAAGGGCTTTGTACAAAAGCACTAGTGAAGAAGAAAGAGAAGAAGCAGTGGAGGAAGAAAGAAAGAGAAAAGAGAGAAAAGAAAGAGATGAAAGGGGGAAAGGAAAAACGTTTTCGGACATGATCGATCTCATTATTTGAAAAAGAAAAAAAAATACGGTGGAATGGCGTAATAGAGCCAACCATGTAAACAGTCAAGCAATATTATGCTAAAAAGCACTGAACTCAATTGGCTAACTGTGCTTCATCATTAGAATTCGATGATGGTGGAGCAGCGTTGAAGAAAGCAGCGGTTGGATCTTTGCTGAAAGCAACATAGCGAATAGGATTGTTACGCGAAGTAACATGGCTAGTAGTAGGGCTAGAGCTTGGACTAGAGCCTGAAGCAGCATCACCAGAAGTAAGGCCAAAGCTTCGACCGGAGTTCGAAGCAGCATGGCCAATAGTAGGATTGGAGCTTGTACCAAAGTCCGAAGTAGCATGGCAACCAGAGCATGTACTGGAGCCCAAAGCAGCTTGGCTAGTAATAGGATCAGAGCATGTACCAGAGCCTAAAGCATGACCGGTAGAAGGATCGGAGTTTGGACCGAAGCATGTAGTAGCATGAACAGTAATAGGATTGGAGTTTTGAACGGAACCCGAAGTAGCATGGCAAGCGGAGCCTGTACTAGAGCCCAAAGTAGCATGTTCAGTAGTAGGATTGGAGTGTCTACCGGAGCCCAATCCTATTACTGTTCATGCTATTGCAGGCTCCGGTCCAAACTCCGATCCCTCTACCGGCCATGCTTTAGGCTCTAGTAGACGCTTCGATCCTACAACTGACCATGCTGCTTTGGGCTCTGGTACAGGATCCGTTGCCATGCTACTTCGGGCTCCAATCAAAACTTTGATTTTATTATTGTCCATGCTGCTGCAAGCTCCAGTCCAAACTCTAATCCTTCTACCGGCCATGCTTTGGGCTTTGGTGGACGCTCTGATCCTACTACTAATCATGTTGCTTTGGGCTTCGGTACAGGCTCCAATTTCCAAGCTACTTCGGGCTCTAGTCAAAACTTCAATCCTATTACTATCCATGCTACTGCGGGCTCCAGTCCAAACTTTGATCCTTCTATCTACCATGCTTTGGGCTTTGGTACGCATTCCGATCCTACTACTAGAAAAGCTGCTTTAGGCTCCGATACAGGCTCCGGTTGCCATGCTACTTTAGACTTCGGTACAGGCTCCAATCCTACTGCTAGCCATGCTACCTCAAACTCTAATCTAAGCTCTAGCCCTACTACTGGTCATGCTTCTTTGGGCTCCAGTCCAAGCTCCAGCCCTACTACTAGCCATGCTGCTTCGTGCAACAATCCTACTCACCATGCTACTTCCAACAAAGAACCAACTGTTGCTTTCTTCAATGCTACTCCATCATCATCAAATTCTGATGATGAAACGCAATTAGCCAATTGAGTTCAGTGCTATTCAGCGCAATATTGCCTGACCATTTACATGCTTGGCTCTATTGCACCATTCCATCTTAGTTTTTTTTTTTTTTTTTTTTTTTTTTTTCAAATAACCAAATCAATCATGTCTGAAAACGTTTTCATGGTATTGTATTGGTTATCTGATATATTGTATCAAGATTGAAACATTATATGATATTTTATTGGTTATCTGATATATATATATATAGTATAATTGTTATTACTACTGCTTACACTTGTTTATAATTTCATTTTGTCATCTCGTTTCTTTTATCATTGTTGGTCTCATTATATAATTTAGCTTTAGGCCACCATGCCATTAAATTTAGCACTTATTTGAATTGATTTAATGAATTTGGTTAATAATTCAAGTGATGATGTGTTGTTTAGACCCCAAAAACACAGGTTAATTAATTTTTTTGTAGTCAAGTTGTTAAGTATAACAATTATGCAAGCCTTTTGGTCAAGTAGTAGAATTTTGAAGTACTAGATGAAACTTTAAAAATCCTTTGGCCATTATTAGTGAGCAAATGGTTAAACTTCAAAACATCTTTGGTTGTTATCAGTTGCTCAAGTTATTAATTTTTTAAAGGTCAAGTACCACCAATGATTTATTTCTTTCAAATTTATTGCTTTTTTACAGTACACCTATAAATGACAACACAAATTATTTCCCCCCTGTATTCAAGACCAGGGCCACTTAGCCTTTCTCCATGTGAACTGACAAATCTCACAATTCCTATCTAGGAAATATTCTTGATCGCTTCCTTTGAATTGTAGGTGTTTGTCTTTGTCTGATCTAATTACCGAACAACATTGAATTTAGTGGTCACGTATCGAAGCATCCTCCCTATATGTTGGGTTATTATACCTAGGGTGTTGGATGTATGACACATTTTATATGAAAAATAAAACTAGTATTATCCCTCAAGTATTAGAAAAATATAACAAAATAAAAGATACAAATAACTATTTGATATATCAAAAATGAAAATCTACATTTTGTTTGTATCATTAGATTCATCTATGATTATTTTTGTACTAAGTCTCAGACTTTTAATATTGTTTTTCTTTTTTGCTAAACTTTAATATTAGATCTTGAGTAAGCCAATTGCCAAAATCTCATATAAAACACAGTTATAATGCATACGTTTTTTGCATTTTTTTCTTCTTAGCAGAGATTATAAATTTTTTATAGGATTTGTTTGTTTTATCAGTAAAAAGTTATTTTTATTTTTATTGTGCTAGGGGGCCACATGACACTTCTACAAACTAGTTAACCACTTAACTTTTGGGTTTTTAAAGACAAGTTTTCAATTTTTGGTGGGGGGAGTGAGTATGAAATTTTCAAAATGTTGGGGGATGGGTGTCGATACCATATTTTGTCCGACCCTGATTCACACGTCAAAACAAAGACCAGAAAAATTAAAAAATTAAAAAGGGGGTGCCAAATCATGAATTTCAAAGCCAAAAAGGGTAAAAATAAGTACAACATGTTTGAATGGTGAATCAAAAAGTCACAACTTTGAAAAATCCATTTTACAGCAATTAAGACCAAAACCTTAACTAGGTATGGTCAAAAGGTAGACTTTTTGATCCGACCATTGGATCATGTTGAATTTTAGACCGTCTCGTAGGGCATATTTTTCCCTACGAAAAAATAGTTTACGGGCCAAAATCAGAATTAAAACGGATAGGATATCACAAAAATACTAAAAACCGTAATAAAATCTTCACTGTTTTTTTCAGAAAAAACTGGCAGTTTTTTACCCGACTTCACTCAATAAATTGTACCGATTGGGAAAGAACTGGAATGATCGGGCTTGACCATCTTGAAGAAAAAGGTCTTAGCTATTTTTCATCCAAAGGACTCGATGATATCTGCTTTGGATTGGAATATATGAATTTATCAAGAAAAAATGTCCAGAATTTTTCAACTTTGCATCACCTTCCTTCTAAGTGTGATATCTCGACAACCATAGCTCCAAATCAAACAAGGCCAAGACCGTTGGAAACTAGACATTTAGATAATTCTGTGCATATAAAATTCAAAGAAAATAGAGCTCAGAAAGGCCTCCAAACAGCCGCGTGAATATCGGGCCAGAAATCAGGAAAATACGAAAAAATGGCTAATGAAGTGCCAAAAGTGGGAGGCTAGCATTGGTGTATCAGGATACACCAATGTTAGCCGCCCCTTGCTATGGGCGGCTAGCACTAGTGTATCCTGATACACTAATGCCAGCCCCCCCTTTTCCACCTTCACCTATAAATACCCCAATTTTTTAGAAAAAAAATATGTATAGAGTTTTAGGGAGAAAAATAGTGGAAAAAAATAGAGAAATGGAGAAGAAAAGTGAGGAAAAGTTAGAAAAAGTGAGGAAATTCTATTAAAAAAAAAAAGCCATAGAGAATCCAAAAAAAAAAAATCTCTCTCTCCTCTCTCTTTCTAGGAAACCCTACACCAAAAAGCCTTATCCTTTTTTTTTTTTTTTTTTTTTTTTGGTAATCTTTGTGGGCAAGGCTATAGGGATGGGTTAGTTCCTTAATAACTAAACCATCCCACCCCTTTTATTATATTGTAATCATCATTTCCATATATATAAAATCATTTCTTTTTTGCTTGTTGTTCATAGTTGCTTTATTTTTACCATGTTCTTGTACATATTGTGTATATATCTATCTCTTTATTTCAATGTTCATATTATTGTTGTTGGTTTATATTATTGTGTTGGTATCCCTACATTGGCATTGGACCATCTCCTGGACTATGTATGGGAAGTACCCATAGGGGGAAGAAATCTCATCCCCCCTAGGCATCTAGGGATTTTGTCATGTCATCCTGTGTACTTTCAAGTAATCTTCATCCCCTTTTATTTTATGTCATCCCATTTAATTTCTTGCATATCCCCTCTCCCCCTTTATTTTATTGCACTCATATATATATATATATATATAGACACTAAAAAAAAAGGATTTTATATCATCTCTCTTAAATGGTTTTTAAATCTCCATTAGAGCACAAAATTAGTATGTCTCATAGGAATGGTGATGGCTTAGAACCCTCATTTCTTTATGTTGTAGAATCCATAAGGCTTGAAAGAAATTAAAATCTATTTAAAAGAGAAACAAAAAAAGAATCAATATTTACAATATTCCAAACTCTTTACTTTTATGTCATTTAAATTCCAAATTCTTTACTTTTATACCATTTAAATTTCTATCTCTTTATTTTCCTTGCAATTTATTTTCTGGACTTTATTTTTGTTGTTCATTTACATTCCTCATTAATAATGTGCCATAAAATAAATATGCTTGGGCAAAATATTTCTACTACACACTATTCTAAGAAAATGTTTTTTCTAAAATCTTTTCCAACCTCTTTCTCTAAAGATAAAGTCTTTTTCAAAAAATGATTTTTTTTTTTAATGTCTTCTTAAAAGTTTTCAAAACCAAAAACTTTTTCTTTGTTTTTGTTTTTGTTTTTTTCTCAAAATAAATAAATAAATAAATCTGTTTTTTTTGGGGGGGGTGAAACCCGAAATTTATTTTAAAAACAAAAATCTGTTTCTTCAAAACTTTTTTTAAAAATAAAACCGTTTTTTAAAAAACTTTTTTTTTTAAAATCTGGATATTATAAAACTAATATAAAATCTTTTTTCATTAAATAAAAAAAAACTGTTTTCTTAATAAATAAATAAAATATTTTCTAAAAACTGTTTTCAAAATCAAAAATCTGCTTTTCTTAAAAAAAACTGTTTTAAAGAATAAAAATCTGTTTTTCCCAAAACTGTTTTTTTTAGAAATATAAAACTGTTTTCAAATAAATATCAGTTTTCCCGAAACTGTTTTTTATAAAACTGTTTTTTTTTTTTTTTATTTAAGAAGAAATATAAAACTGTTTTTCAAAATAAAAATCTGTTTTCAAAACCGAAAATCTTTTTTTTTTTAAATCTTTTTTTTTTTTTTTTTTGCAGAAACTGTCTTTAAAAACAAAAATCTATTTTCAAAAAAATAATATAAACCAAAATCTGTTTTTTCATGGGAAACCCAAAACCTTAAAAAAAAAAGTGATAACAAAAATGTTTTCAAAAACGTTTTTCCAAAGTGTTTTCAAAAAGGCTTTTTTTAATAAATGTTTTCAAAAGTGCTTTTCAAAATATGTCAAGAATTTTATTTTATTTTATTTCAAAAAAACGTTTAAAAAGGGGGGGGGGGGGGGATGATTCTTCAATGATACATGTTTTCCAAAAAAAAAAAAAACTTTTTTCACTTTAAAGAAAATTGTTTTTTTTTAATAGTTTTTTTCCAAAAAAAAAATGTTTTCTTTGTTATTCCTAAGAAAACCGAAAGAAATGTTTTCCAAGATAAATGTTCTTTACCACGTTGGATTTTCCTTTAAAAAAATGTTTTTTTTTCCCTCAAAACCTCACAATAAATCTTTTCTAAGAAAAAAAAGTGCTTTTCCAAGATAATAAAAGTTAATGTTGTAACTTTTTATTTCCATGTCTTTTCTTGGAATAATTGTAGTTTGTAGATTTATGTTCATGGCTCATTCTCGTGAGTCTTTGAACACCTTATAAGCTTACATTGTCCCTAACATTTCTTGGCACTAATGAATTTCTTTTTGTCATTTTTTTTTTTTTTTTGCATGAATAAAATGAAAAAATGATGGATGACAACAGGGTGCTACTCTTCCAACTCTTTTCTTATGTTGTGTTTGTTTTATATAGTATTTAATATTCACATTCTAGCTATGTAGTAAATAAATACTAACACATTATTGTATTATATACTTGTATGCTCTCTCACATGATACTTTTATATATATATATATATATATATATATATATATATATATATATATCTTACATGTTTTGATTGTATTTATTTTGTTGGAGTTAATATTCACATGCTAGCTATACGTAAATATTTACTCACATGTATACATATGTATATTGTTTGCAAAAACCTTTAAAAAAAATTCCAAGTATTCTATTTTGTCATAAAAAGTTAATGTTTGAAGTAAATTAAAATAAAGTACTATCTTTGAATAGGTGTTGTGGAGTACCTAACATCTTCTTCACATGTAACCAAATTTCTGAGTCCAAGATCATTAGTTCAAAGACTTTTGGTTTACCTTAATTAATGAACCTTTAAAATTTGGTTTAATTAATTAGGTAACTTAAAATAAATTAGACATCTAGGTAGCCAATCACAACTAATATAAAACCAATGGTTGGTGGTGAATCCTAAAATAAAAAAAAAAATAAAAAAATAAAAAGGGACTCACATACACACATCCCACCCTAGAGATACAATCACACAAGAGTCATGTCACCAAGGACCCAATGTGCGAAAAAACTCGGTAAAAAAAAAGAATGGGCATCCACAATGGGATCCTGATTTTCTTCAAAGTGTGTATTCATGAAGTATTTTCAAGCCTCCTCTATGAAGAAAATCAGGGTTACGTTCGATCCCTCTCACCCACTTGAAGAAAAGCATACAAACTTTGTATTATTACTCCACATTAAGCAACACCTAATAATCAACCATAACTATTTCAAGTTTTTAACCATTAACATAAATCGTTAGATATGGTGGTTGAGAAAGAGGTATGGGTTTTTTCCGCCTAAATATTTTGTAAGATTTCTTATTTTCCTAGCGTAGAAAATTTTAAATTTTTTTAGTCAATGCATTCTTTCCAAACATAATTACTTTCCCAAATTTGAGAAGAAATTTCCAATTTTTAATTCCGAATCAGATGAATTCCTTCACTTACAAATCTAAATCAATCAAATATAGGGTCCATTCACCATTCAAAGTTATTGGCAGATATTAAAGGATAATTTGTAATGAACTGAAATTCATTCTCACCAACACTAAGAGTCTTATAGTTCAACTGATTGTGGTTGAAACCTCTTAGTCTTTTCAAGACATCCAGAGTTCAAATTTTCAATTTCCTACTATAACCATTGAATTATAAAAAATAAAATAAATAAATAAATAAAGGAAGAGGGGGGAATCTCACCAATAATAATTCAATAGCCACCAAAGATCTGCTGCCATGCTACATGCAACCATTGTCAATTTTGGCGAAACTAAATAACATAAGCTAGACTTTTTTTTTTCCTTTTTTTCTTTTTTTTTGAGGTGGAAATCATGATATATTAATCATCAAATTGTAATTGGATTACAACAAAGGGGAAAAAAAAAGTAATGACTGGGCCACTACATCAAATCTAACTAAATTAGCGATGACACAATAGGGGGAGAACTCCCTTCCAAATATGCATTGATTCGCAGCGTCTAGCATATTGAGCAAGCTCATATGCTACCCTGTTGTAGTCCCTTTTCAGATACTGAAAGCAGCTGCTAACAAAAGTGCCTCGAGCAAAGCTAGATCCCTTGAATGATGTGGCCAAATTCATTGCCAATAGAGCTATCATTGATGGCCTGGATGACCAAGAGAGCATCAGCTTCTAGTTGATGAAATTTCTGTTAGGAAAACTAATTAAAGTCATATGCGCAATTATTAAATTGTAGTGAATTTGTGATTTATTTTGTTAAGTTGAAAGATAAGGCTGTGAAAATTGGGGCCCAAGACTTTGTGACCCATCACTTATGGCTATTTCTAATTGTTTCCAAATAATAACTAAGGATATGTTTGGTAACTATTTTTCCCATTATTTTCTGTTTCCAAAAACAATTTTTTATTTTTTAAACTAAAAAACTTGTTTGGCAACCCAAAATGGACAAAAAATAAAAACTGTTCTTAAAGAATAAATTATATATAGAAAAAGAATAAATTAATCAAGTAACTCATAAACAAACTCTAAGCTTTTTTTTTATTTATTTATAAAAACCAAGCTTGAACATGTAATACTAATGATAAACTCGAGTTCAGTTTATGTTCGAAGTAAAATTAATAAACAAACTTAAAATTTTAATACTTGACTTGATTAGACTCATTTATGCCCACTATGATCATAATCACACAATGTCTCGATAACGACTAAGAATATTTAATATCTATTCTTTCAACTCTAAAATGCTCTTTTTGTTTCTTATCTATAAGTTGACAGTTGGAGTATAAATTTACTTTTTGACTAGAGTTTCACACAGTTGCGAGTATTTAGTTTAACTGTTCGTTAAGTTTTTCAGCTGTTTAAAGTTTAAATTGTTTCTTATGAATCCCATCACTTAAAAGTTTTTCCCCAAAATCTTAAGCTCACCTTGTTGGCGTTTTCATGCCACTTAAAAAATAAGCCTTTTTTTTTTCTTTTTTTTCAAGCCTAATTTGTTTCTAAACCACTTTCACTAAATAAGCAAATCAGTAAATTATTAATTTAATTTAATAAATTAAATTATCAATTCATAGACTTATTAAATTAATTATTAATCTTCTTTGACTTTCCTAAAATATTTATATAAAATAAAAATAAAAATAGTAGCAGCCACAGGAGTGAGTCTGTGGGTAGGGCCGTGTAGGATATACATACATATATATTCATACATGTACATATATATAATATATATATATATATAATATATATAGGCCCTTAAATCATCCAAGGGACATGCTCAGGTGACAAGTGAGTGACGAATAAAGGACCTAATTTTTCATCAATAAATAAAGGACCCGATTTTTATTTTTATTTTATTAATATTTTGATAAAGATAGACTCGAATCTTGATACACCACAAAGATTTGAACTCAACATAAGCATCAAAGCCACAAAGGTAACGAGTTCTAATTAGCTCAACTAATAAAATTTTTAATAGTTTAATAAGAGATTTATAATTCAAAACGTACTCCAAAAATTGATTAGAGTTTTGATCTAATGACAAAAAGTTATCATCAAAAACGGACGCCACAAATTAAAACTCTCAAAATAAAAATAAGGACAAAAAGCCACGGGTATAAACACGTACTTACTATTTTCCCCCCTAATTTGCAACTCACATTATATGCATCACATGTGCAACCTGACCTGTGTAGATATCCATCTTATTTTTTCCCCCTTGTATTAATAATTGACGTCCATCTTTACTCTTTCGCAGTATTACAGTTAGAAAGGCCACATTCTAAAATGAGTTTGTGCTCTCACTTCTTCTCTACCAAAATTTACGTAGGTGGTGTATTCTCTACAGACACTCATTTGTGGCTACATTCGGCCTGCCTACTGAGTCTACAAATAAATAAAATAACGCAAACAGAATAATTATTGCAAAGCGTTGCATTACCTAGAAAAACCTCAGTAATCACAGATAATAGCTCACTAAAACATCAAGTACCCTTTCATTACACCAAATACCAAATACTATTCTGAAAGTCCCATGATCAACTAAAACTCTAACCGCAAGATCCCCACAGCATAGTCAACTCCAGAAAAATCCCATACATAGAAAGGGTCTCTCAATAAACTTAACTTGTTATTGTCAGGAAAAAAAATAATAAAAACCCCAAACCATTTATATAAATAAATAGAAGAATTCAACTCCACCAAGCAAACAGCTGCTGCACAATAAATGTTGTTCTTTTCCCCTTTTCTTTATAGTTTTGGAAGCTGGCTTACATTTCTCACAAGCTTCAATAAAAAACCCAAACCACAAGAAAACCTGAAATCAACAAAAGCAGGACATTATCAGCTTCATCCAATGTCAATTGGCGAATTTAGAAGGTCAAGGATTATCCTTTGAAGTAGATTCTTACCGCAAGTTTAAAAAGGAACTGCCACCCGTCAAGCCACAATATTGTTTTTAAATTATTTAGTGCAGCATGAGCAGGTGTTTGTCATATATAACTGCATGAACAGAGACAGAGACAGAGGGAAGTTAAAACAGAGACAAATAATAAGCTAATAACTGCATGTGCAAACTAAAGAGTAGATACAAAGAAATGGTGGGATTCCGAGATATTATGGACCTACTAAGCACCAAAACTAAAACTTGACGAAGGCATACAGGTTCCAGAGATTGATTAATGCTTTTAATCACATGATAATCAACCCTGTAATATAGGTCTTTTCCTAAGACTGAATCATATGGGGTGTTTGGCAAACCACAAAACCACACAATCAAAGTACAAGAAAACTGGTTTTAGTTGTTTTTAGTTTGGTAACTTTTTCATTAAAAAACTGGTTCAAAACGGGACCAGATATGTTCTCATATAAATAACCAATTTTAACTTTGGTTCTTTCAAATATATTCCATCCAAAATCATATTTTTAAAAAGACAAAATTTAGCTACAAAATTAGTTGTAGCCTAAAACTACAACTTCCTTTAAAAGCATTAATGTTACAACATATTTTAAAAATCTAACCTTGTATGTTTTTTACGCTCTTAATACAAATGTCAAATTTTGTACCAATTAAATATTATTTACTATATGATCTATTAGTTTATATTTTATACATAATTTAAAAATACAAAAACTTGCAATTTAAACAATTTATTAATGACATAATTATTGATCTTTAATTTTTTAGAAATTTCGCTAGCATAGATGATATAAAAAGAAAATGTAATCCAAGAGAGGATTTGTCAAAATTCACATCCAATAAAAATGTATTGAGTAAGGTTGTAGCCTTAAGCTACAACTAATTTTGCAGCCAAACTTTGTCCTTTTTAAAATTTGATGTTTTCACATACAAATTCCTATCATAAACTAATTTTAAATTTGACATTTTCATATGCTGCGCGTTAACTAAAACTGATTCTGACCAGATTCTAAACAAACAAGAAAAAATTAAACCAGTGAGTTCAATTTGTATAAGAACTAAACCAGTCCTGTAGTTTGCCAAGTACTCACATAAATTACTAATAGGTTTTCCGAATGAGGGTGAGTATACTGCAAAGATAAATTTGAGATCTCACATTTTGTGTTAAATTGCAGAAAGACAGTGTAACAGATTGAAGGGGGGAAAATATCAGAATACCAGGTCAGAAAACATTTAAAATTATTCTTTTATCCCTGTGAACATAAAAGGTAAAATTTGAGAAATAAAAAATACATGGAAAGAAATATATTAATCAGAGCAAGATTATTTATCTAAATCTCATGGAACATATTCATAAAAAATAAAAATTTTGAAACCCAAAATACATAAAAGATAAATATATTAATTGGAGCAAGATTAATTACCTAAAATATCATGAAACCTATTGCGGCCCAAAGTGCTCCAGAACAAAAGCTGGAGATCACAAAGGGCCTGGAGGAAGGCCTGCAGCACCAAGCAATCACAACTCAGAATTTTGTGACACCCAGACAACACAAAGTTTAATTGGGCGGTATTAAACCTTTATCTGCTTATTAGAACAGGATCCATATCTAAGTACTTCACTGTCCAAAGTTCATCTCTGAATATCTGCATGGATAGAAAAAGGCAAATATAAACAATCACACAAGGCAGAAGTATATAGCACAAGGAATCAAGTCCTATCCACCACCACCCTATCCAGGGTGGGTAAGTCTGGACAACTTGACAAGCATCAAAAAATTTATTCCAAACTCAAAAAAAAGAATTTCAACTTGCCTGCGGGGCTTATTTTGTCGCTGCCCAAATTCATCGCTTGCAAGTTCTGCAGGAAAAGTGAAAACATGTTCCTTTTAAGTACAGGATTATAACAAATAATAAAGTGGTGTGTTAAAGAAAGTCACACAAAAGCACAAGACTACAAATTAAGGATCGTATCTTACCAGGTCTCTGTGAAGGCTTCCATTCATTATTGGGCTTGTTCAAATTGTTTTCTTTGCTACAAAGGAACCAAAAAATATGAAGATTAGGACAATGCAATGTTGTTGGAATAACCGCATCAGTCAATAGTAGCATAATCAAACTATCAACATTCACCATATGACTAGGAGGAGAATTTTGCGTTTACAATGACGTGTAATGATCACATGCCAAACAAATAGACAAGACAAAGTCATACTATTGAGCATATCTCCACTAAACGATTTAAGTCATACTATGGAAGATGGTTATATAAGAGTGTCTTGAAGTTGAAGCAAGCATTTAAACAAAAGGACTGAAGTCAAAATAATGCTTCACTAGACACCAAAATAACCAGATTAAGCAAAACAAAGCAATTCATCAGATCATTGTAAAATATCAAACTCATGGAAAACATTCTACCAACCTTGAGGCACCCACAGAAGATGTCTGTCCTGAAGGGCGAGCATGATAAGCACCGTCAACAATATATGGTGAACAATATGTAGCCCCCAAAGCTCCTGCTGCACCTGCCAAAACCGGTAGCCTGAAGAACAAAATGATCATTACTAATCCTTTAAAAATAAACAGAACAAAAGAGACAACTGGACTGATGCAGTAGAAAGGAATTAATTTCTCATTCAAACTTTCATCCCCAAAGAAATTTTAATAGCAGGCAGTCAAGGTCAGAAGAAAAACAAGACAAATACAGATGAAATGAAACTGCACATTTACAACAAAAAGATTACTAACCATGTCATCTCAGAATTTCCCAAACCAAGTTGTGGTTGAGCAACATAACCAGGGAACGCCATGCCAACAGCAGGAACTCCAACACCACCAGGATGCTGGCCTCCAAATTGCATTACTGCAAGTACAACCAGATAAGAACAAGAATAGATAAATAACTAAAACTCACAAAAGTTTGATAGAAGGATGAAAACAAAAACTATACTGGTATTCCATCAAATTTGCAATAAAATAGAGCTAGATAAACAATTCAAGATACCAAAGCTGTTCCCAAAGACCTAATGGGGAAAAAAAGAACAATGCGTAGATAAAATGAATTTGGTTGCTAGTAGGAATTAAATAATTTATTTGTATATTTAATCAACTTAGTGAGAGAGAGAAGGAGGGGGGGGGGGGGGAGAGAGAGAGAGAAGAAGATAAATAGCACTAGCTCATTACTAAGCTGCACAAAAAGTAAACTTCAAAGACTTTTAAGTGTCCTGTAAATAGCAATCCAAAAATGAACATTCTGTGTATGCAACGTTTCAGATATTTTCCCTTATTTGTAATTTTCTTCTTAATAATTGAAAGTGAGATCCAAGAAACCTCACCTGGCAAAAAGGCTGGAGTTCCAGGGAAGTTTTGATCTCCATGACCAACTGTCATGTTCCCAGTAGCTCCCATAACCTGAACCCCACCGTACATAAAAGATCCCCTTCCAGCACCTTGAGTATTGGCTTTTCCCTTTCCAACCAATGCACTTTTAGATTTATTTGACTCTGAAGGAGATTCGGCTTCTCCAGATTCGTTAGAATTTATCGAAAGAGCTGTTTTTGGTGGGGAGGAAGATTGAGAACCACTACCAGGCCGCTGGCTTGACTGCTGTGCAGGAGGTTGACCTCTACTTTGTGCAGGACCTTTCTGAACAGAATGGAGTTGTGTTGAAGAAGAAACTCTATTGACTTGATTATGAGGTGGGCCCGGTTGATAATTCATTTGTCCTGGGATAGATAAACCCCTTCCCTGAGCCCTGATTGGAGGAGATTGTGTAGTATTGACTAATGAGGATCCAGAAAGTGGCATTTGCATATTAGACAAAGGTTTCCCAGCACCAGTGTTGATGGAATCATCAATGTAAAGCTTGTCCATGCCAACAGATTCAGCTATATTCTTCCCCCGCAGCAATGAATTGGTTTGTTGGACAGAAGAACTGTCATCCATCACAGCTGGGTGAAGACCTCTGTAGGAACTACCTGCTTGACCATCCCTTTTCTGCGTCAGTGCGATGTCTTTATTGGAAGAGCCTGAAGGGTAAAATGGAGGAGAAGCAGAGTTCAAGCTTGAGAACACTTGTCTCCTCTCAGGAACAGGATCAGATTCCACATTTGAGGTGGATGTGAAAGCTCTCCCAGAGTTAGTATGGGAAGTTCTCTCAAGAGGCTTCCCAGATCTGAAACATCAGCAAACAGTACATTTTAAGCCTAACCTGATGAATATAGGGGAAATTTTTTACTGAAAGCCATTAAGCTCAAAGTTTAAACTCACTGTCTGTTTTCAGTTTGAGGTGCCTGACTTCTGTTTCTATAGGTAGGTTCATAGCGTCTGGGCCCTCTCCCCCTCACACCCTTAGGTGCCTGGCTCTGATTATTATTGTTAAATGCTTTAGACCTATTCCCTCTTGGATAACCTCGATCAGTACCTCGACTTTTACCGCGGCCTCGATAATGACCCTTGGAATTTCTCCGACCCTGAAATTATAATAATGTTTATGCATCAGAAAGGCAAATGAAAGAGAGAAAGAGAGGGAAAAGTTCCTATATAAAAATAAATAAATAAAAAGGTGGGAACAGTTAAAACAATAATCATCACACAGATTGCACATATCTAAAACCATCACCTCGTCATAATGCCTTTCCTGCAAATTCATCTCCTCAAACTTGTCATGCCCCCATTTACGATCATCTTTGGACTCCCACAGCCTCCTTCCACCATGTGTCCTCCTAAACAAAGCAAAAATCAGGTTAAAAAAAGGATTATACAGTGTGCTCAATTTGCTTAGCTGTTTGAGAAAGGTGATTTTTTTAAAAACACAAATTTTAAAGCGTGCATTTTTTGGAAAAGCAGTTTTTGAAGTTACAGTTAAGTTCTTTGCAAAAACTGTTAAAAAGTGTTGTTTTTGTCAACCCGTCAGGGTGAAGTCTAGTGTTGCAGACTTGGGATGAACTAAAGTCTCAAACATCCTCGGTTTGAACCCCGCTAGGAGCTTATCTGTATTACCTGACACAGTTCTGGCAAGTGGGGTCATGTATCCATGGATTAATCCCCAGGGGTGGGTCCAAAGGGCCCTGCCTTGGTGAGGTTTTGCGTCATAAATAACAGTTTTTTTTCTATCAACAGATAGTTGGATAACATTGGTATTAAACGAAAAGGTGAAAAAAATAAAAAGAAGATGAATACTTGAGATTTGACAGTAGGTGTGATAGATGAGCAACTATGAGGGCAGCAGTGATGTGAGAGAACAGATGAGATAAGTGTGAGTAAGGGGAGGGTGTTTGTCTGATATTTTGGTCATTAAGACAAAAATTGAGGGTAATTTAGGTATTGAGAACCCAAAAGAGGCAAAAACTTGATTTGAGGTTTAAAATTGGCATTCTAAAAACACAACTGGTATGTGCAGATTCTAAAAGCTGTTTTCAGCATTTTTTAAAAACACAACTCCATCAAAAAATTTTAAGCCAAACAGACACAGTCTTGTGTTTTTGACGAAAACAGGAGTTTGCCCCCAAGAAATAGCAGGGCCAAACAGACACTTCAATACAGAGAAATAATAGATAATAAACCATATGAAATGGAAAGCAACATATAACAAAGAAGAGATCCTTATGAGGAAGTGAAGTTGAAAATTGCATTGAAAATTTTACATCCAAAATAACAAAAACAAATGTTACAGCAGTAAAATTTTGTAATAAGAAACAAAATATTAGTGCATGAGAACTGTAGAGTAGAGTCTCACTTTGATCTGTCAAACACCACTGGTTAAAAGGACTTTATAGTTTATACTAAAGTACACTGTAAACACAAAGAAGCACCTCAAAAACAAAGTCATGGCCAAAGGGAAAAGGGAGCGCCTAGCTCACCCAGAATATACAACTGAATTTAAGTTCATGTCCTACAGTCAAGCTATAATTGCGATTGGTGTTGTTTAGCATTACTGAAAAGTGTGGCACCCAAAACCCTCAAAACTACACCTCATTCATAAAATTAATCTACACATAATTCACCCCACAACAAATCTAGCAGCATTAAACTCCAAAAGATAATGCAAATTATAGCTACATTCTAAACAAATTCCACATATTATAAATAACGTGTACCTGGGTCGACCACCAGCATTGTCCCTAAATCGATCATCATGCATATAGAAAGCCCCGGCAGTGGGTACCGCAAAGGGCTCATTCTCCTTCTTCTCCTCTACCTCTCCCTCCTCATCTTCCTCCCCATCTTGACCCTCCGCTTGCCCCTCTGCCGATTCATCCACTGCCCGCCTTTCCTCACCGTGCACTTTGCTTTGATTCACCACAGCAACCGCCGAATTCTCAACCCCAACACGTGCCTCTCCTTCACCACCACCGCCAACTCTTTCCTCGTACACCCCCACTACTTCTTCCTCAACAAGTCCTTCATCTTCCTCTTCCGCTAATTCCTCTTCCTCTAATAACTCTTCTTCGTCCAATTCATCTTCGTCGTCATCATACTCTGCAACCCCGCCCTGACCGTCTGATTCATCGGAATGAATCACAGCCCTTGGATCCACCCTCGTCTTCTCTCTCCCCTCTTCTTCAGCTTCCTCATCATCACTCGCTTCTCTCCTCCGCATCGACAACGATCGCTTCACATCCTCTGGATCGCTCTCATACTCCAACTCGTCTTCACCCGCCGAAGCCATCAATTCCCCCCTAAAAAAAATTCAAAACCCTAAACCCCCAAACTGTCTCGATAACCAAACGCCAATCCAAAGACAGCAATTCCACTCAATCAAGCCCCCAAAATCCAAACTCCCTCCGCCGCCAACCGCCAATTTTAAAAATCCACAACCAAAAACACAGAATAATAAATCAATCTCAGTCAATCCGAACCAGCAAAAAAAAGCCCTAAAAACGCAAACTTTCTCGGGAGCCAAACGCCAATTGAAGAAAACCTCGGGCAAATCGGAACCCTAGACACCCAAAATCGAGAATAATTAGGGTTTTATATATATAATTGGGATCTCAGGGGTAGCGTTTACGAAACCCTAGAATTTTGAGAGAGAGAGAGAGAGAGAATTTGGGATTTTTGATTTGTGTCGTCAGCAATTGAATAAGAAAAGACTTGTACAAGGAAAGGTAGAGATTTTAGGAGGGAGGAATTATCATGTTTGATTGAGGGTGTTTTGGGGAATTGAATTTTGGGAGTAGAGGGATCTGGGAGTTTGTGATTGGTCAGCTTAGCTATCTTGTTTTAGTTAGATTCTAACACGTCACTTGCAGAGAGTAAGAGAGAGAGAGAGAGAGAGAGAGAGAGAGGGGCTTAAAACAGTCACATGTGGGGGTCAGTGTAGATGAATCTTTTAAAATCCTGTACAATTGTCCAATCATTTTACGCCACGTTGGCTTCTAAAAAAGAGGAGTCCTGGAACCGAAGCATCACGCATGGCATCATCAGGATTGTCCTCTGTTGGTCCTCCCACCGTAGGAAATAACAACCTCAAGGTGCGTCGGTATATATCGATCTCAAAGTCTTAATTCCACATCCATATTGTTGGGCACAAAAGTAAACAACAATAATTCTAATATGTTAAGTGGAGTGCCTTGCAAGGAGTCTCGAATTGGGTCACACTTGCAATTACTTGCAATTTAAGAGTTGCTTAATTCGAGTCGTGCGCTTTATAAAAATATTGTGTCACAACAGCATCTAGAGGTGTCATTTTGCGGGTTCAAGTGGATTGGATCAATAATCACACGCGTGAGACCCTTTTTTTGTTCATCAAAAATTAATAATAATAATAATAATAGTGATAAGTTTGTGATATTTACTTCCTATTTCGAAGAATCAAGAATTCTAAACCAAATTCATAAAAAAAAATTAAAAAAAATTAAAAAGAATTCTAAACCAAATGAAAGTTTAGAGCATTCACATCAGTCCGTGTATAATAGAAAAAAATAAGTAAATTTTACACAATTTTGCCTAAAAATGACTTATTTCAATCCATGTATAATTGTGTAAATTTACAAGTTTGCTACCGTAATGTCTGTAACCGTAAAAATTTACACTGGCGCTATTCATTTTGTTTTTAGTTGTTTATTCTTTCTTTACGTATCTTGAAAATGAAAAAAAAAAAAGGATAATGGTTGTTGTGTGTGAAGAAAGAGAAACAATTTTAAAAAAATCAAGAAAAATTGATATTTTAATAAAATATGGTATAAAATAAATAATCTAATGTGAGGTGTTTTGGAAAATAAGTATATAAAATAAAAGAAAAGATTTTTATACTAAAATAGATAATAATTTTTGGACGAGCTTATTGCATAATCATATAATATTATATGAAAAGTGTTTCTAAATTAAAAATTATTTTTGAGTGTGTGATGTCTAAAGTCAAAGGCACTCTTTGAAAATAAGTACAAAGATGGTGATTTTTCAAAGAGTAAGACTTAAGTACAGTACTTAAATATTATTCCTTAAGTTCCCCTTTTAAGATTCTGTCATGTGGTTTTTTTTATAGAATGATAGTGTATTTTTTAATTAAGTAGACACATAGCAGAATCTTAAAACGGGAAACTAAGGAACAGCACCTAAACTATTGTATATAAGTTTTGTCATTTTCCAAAAGCACATTTTACTTAATCCACGAAATCCTTTTTTTTCCCAAAACATTATCTATCAATAATTCATCTCTCTCTCTCTCTCTCTCTCTCTCTCTCTCTCTCTCTCTCTCTCTCTCTCTATATATATATATATATATATATAAAATAAAAATCAACTTATTTGTTCTTATCAATTTCTTTAGATAAAATAATAATAAATGTTTTAAACAAAACATGTAACATGCATCTAAATTTTAGTTGATAGAGACAACAACTTATTTGTTTTTATCAATTTTTTTTAAAATAAAATAACAATAAGTGTTTTAACAAACATGCAACATGCATCTAAGTATCAAAACAACAACTTATTTTTTGCTTATCAATTTATTTAAATAAAGTAAAAATAAGTGTTTGGATAAAGTTTATTTAAAAAATTGGTTATAACTTTAAACTACAACCTTACTCAATATCTTTTTATTGGTGATGAATTTTGACAAATCCACCATTGGATTACATATTCTTTTTATATCCTTCATGCTTGAAAAATTTCTAGAAAATTAAAGATTAATAGTTATGTCATCAATAAATTGTTTAAATTGCAAGATTTTATAGTTTAAAATTATGCATAAAATATAAGATTATAAATCATATAATAAATAATATTCAATTGATACAAAATTTGACATGTATATTAAAAGTATAAAGAACATGCAATTCAATGATTAGATTTTCAAAATATGTAATAATGTTTATTTTATTGA